>KK121106.1:125565-277316 GCA_000611955.2 Stegodyphus mimosarum | reverse complement strand
ATATATATATATATTTATAGCTAAATCAAAAAGGAAATGTACGAACTAACCTGAAAATGTTTTGTTCCTTCTATATGATGGTTTAACCATTTCTTCTCCAGGTAAGGAGTTACCAAATGGAGTACATGTAAATTTAATGAACCTTTAAATACGTTTTTCAACTGAAAATTAATATGATCAAAGAGAAATTTAAAAAACATTACAGACTATCGTACAAAACAAAGCTAAAAAAATTTATTAATCTTCTCTGTTTAACGCTTCAAACAGAATTCGTCAAGGAAAAAGTGTTTCGAAAGCTTAAACCAAGTTGACTAATGAGTTCCGAATCTTTCGTTCTTCTGAATCATTTGAGCATCAAAACTGCTTTTTAGTATCAAGCCTTCACTTAAAAACAACTTTTTAGCAGTTCTCTAATGTTCAGATCTTTTCCCTATATGTATTTATTTTGGAATACTTTAAGAGTGTATACATGAGTGTGAGTGTTTATATATTTGTATTACATGTTTTTAAAATTCATTATATATATATATATGTGTGTGTGCTTTGAAAGCTATTTAATAATTTTCAAGGTGTCATATCAAAACTCATATGTTAGAAATATCCGAAATGTAATAAAATAATGATATTCATTTCAACTGCGTTTTAATTCCTACATAAAACTTTTAAATTTAGAAAAATAGAAACATTTGAAAAATAAATATAAAATTTATAAAGATAACGGCTAATACTTTTACAGTGCAATTTGATTATTACATTTCTTTACTTAGGCGCTTATACTTTTATCATTTGTGATATAAAACTCTAGAAGAATTTTTTAAAGAGAATTAGATACATATTAAAATAAAGCACTTTTTATCCCAAAGGGGAAATTTGCCCATAAGGGTTAATAATTTCAATCATCAAATTTTGAATAACGTAGTACTCCACTCGAATATGGACATCTGGAAGCCCAAATTTCCAATCTGGAATAACAAACTCAACGATTTCAAAATGAGCAATGGCAAACTGTACGAAAAAAAATGCCCTCATGAAATATTTTGTGATATTACTGTTGAATTGAATTTTATATGGATAAAGTGCAAAGAACATGCTATTTAATAAATAAAGATAGCACACAAAAAATTAAAAAAAAAAAAATCTGAAAGCGAAAGCTTCCATTTTATGAAATTTTTTTTATTTTCTAATTTTTAGTCTTTATTATAGTTTGTTAATTTAAATACTCAATTAAAGTGTAGGAATTTATATTTATTTTAACACTAGAATTACGGTGGTCTTCGTATACCTAGAATTACGGCGGGTGTCATTTTGACCCCTTGATAAGATATCTGCATATTTCTCTATATGATATAATATATTTGTGAAAAAGAAATTAAAATAACGCAAATTATGACAAATACAGTTTATTTTAAAGAATGTAGAGCCTTTGCAGGTATGTAGTCAAGTAATGAACAAGCATTTAAATATTTCCATCGGAAAATGTTTTTTTTTTCATTTTCGATAGCTTACATTTCAGAAACACAGAAAATAAAATGTATAAATATTTACTCAAATTTTTCCAAAAAAGTGGTTTTTAATCCAAATATTAAAGTATTTTAAAACAAACTTTTTCCTATAAAGAGTACATAGAAATAGAAATATATAGAAATATTTTATTTACAGATAACATATTAGTCAGCGCAGCAATTAGTACATACGCTTATCTTTCTGATTTTTTGTGTGCAATATTCGCATACATATTTATTACAGTTGTCGCAAGTATTAGAAGTTTTGTTACCTTTGCATTTCCTTACTTGACATTTCTTCTTCTTCTTCTTTTTTTTTTTTTTTTTGATTCTATTGAATCTTGTCCATCCACAAAGCCACTTGAAGAGAAAACAAATTTGTTTTTACTAGATATATATTCTTCTTTTAGTTCTTCTGCCAAACGCAATAGAAAATCCTTTCTGCTGATATTTTCTTTTGTAACTTCCTTATACAGAATCCACGCATTAAGCTTGCTAAGTCCAAAATATTGTAGAATACATGTATTGGCCAATGGCATGATGGTGCTTTCACGGAGTACTTTCTTGCAATTTGATCCAAAATATCTACCCCGAATTTTGTAGAATTTTAAAACTCTATTACATAAGGAACCTTCTTTTCATTAGATTCAAATTGAACTGATGAATGGAGTGCACTTAACAAAATTACGTTTTTGTTCCTTTTACCTTGATATGATGTAAGTGTTATATAGTCGTGTTTCATCACAACTGAAGAAAAAAGTTTGTTTCTTACATTTTTGAAACTAGAGGGAATTTTTCTTTTTGCGCGATTTACTGTTCCAACATGACTCAATCCTTTTGAATTTAGGGATTTCGCAAGTTTTACTGATGTAAAGAAACTGTCTGTAGTTATATTTCGGTCAGTATTTTTGTAAGGATCAACTAAACGATTTACTACATTCTCTCCTAAACTTTGATCACTTAGTCTCATTTCATCTTTTCCTAAATATGGAAATCCGTTTAATAAATATTTTGTCCTAACGTCTTCTGCTAGCCAAAATTTTATTCCGAATTTATCGGGCTTGTTAGGCATATACTGCAAAAAACGGCATCTTGTTCTTGTAGGGAATAACTGTTCATCAATCGTACTGTTTTCATTTGGTTTGTAGCAAAGCTTACAGTTTTCTATAAAAGTATTCCATACCTCGGATATTAGTGCAAATTTATCACACTGCAAAAGTAAAGACCTTGTTAGTTTATTATCAAAACGAAGAAATTTCATAATTTCTAGAAACCTATCTCTACTCATAGTTTCATGAAAAAACTTTGGTCCCCAAGTCCTGGACCACAAATTAAGAATTGGTAAGCCCTTGGCGGCTAATGCTCCCCTTACGTACAACAACGTTATAGTGAAAGAGTGAATAGTGAAAGAGTCATTATGAAGTTTACGCTTCGCTTTAGCATCAGTAGACTCCTTTTTGACGCGTAAACGTTTTTCATTTATTATTAACTTCCACCCATTAAGAGCTTTATCAGAACAAATGTGACGTTTAGCATAGGATGTCGGTCCTGCATTTTCTCGCAAGATATTTTGCAAGGGTCGCCGACCAGAAATATTTGAAGTATTTCCTACTTTCCATACAGTTCCAGCGCTAGCAATTTCTTTACAAGTGTTAGTCTGAATTACGTTCTGGGTGGGAGTTAGCCCTCCCAAGAGCCATCCCAAGCATGTTCAGTTGGATTAAGTCAGGATATTAGGCTGGCCGAACCATTTGGTGAATATCTTCGCTTTCCAGATAGTTATCAACCAGGTGGGCCCTATCTGGTCGTGCGCTGTCGTCCATAAAAATGTACTCTGGGCCAACAGCACCCCTGAAAAGTCACACATAGGGCTGTAAGATCTCCTGCCTGTACCTCTGGGCATTTACGGAATCAGTGTCATAAACATGGAGCGGTGTGCGTGTATCTTGCATGATGCTTGTCCAGACCATCACACCTCCACCATCATATTAGACCCTTTCTATGATGTTGATGGGATGGTATCGGGTCCCAAGTTCCCTCCATATCAATAATCGCAGATAATCAGGCTGCAGATTGAATCTGGACTCATCTGTGAAGAGAACATCAGCCCATTGAAGCTGTGTCCAGTCGTGGTGTTGTATGCACCATTGTAAACGCTCTCTTTTGGTACAATGAGTGAGTGGGATGCAAATAGCGGGATTTCTGGCATACAGTCCTGCCCCAAAAAACAGCAAAAACAACAACAACAACAAGATTATTCAAGAAAGACAACAAAAATCACTACCGTGTGGCAGGGAGGATGATTTTGAACAACTGGACGGGGAACATTTATACCTCCTGCTGGCGTAGCAACGCCCACAAGAATACGTAAACTCATCTCAGCCAAACTAGCGCCACAGTGACATTATATGGCAAACAATATTCCAAGTTTCGTGTGGTATTTTAGGAGAAATGTCGGAAAATGTCTTCCATCTCTTAATTTTGTCCACCAGTGTATATATATATATATATATATGTGTGTGTGTGTGTGTGTTTATATATTTATTTTATACATGCTTTTTAAAATTCAAAATTCATTATATATACCTTGAATTTAATAAGCAAGCTAGTAATTTATAATAACACATAAAACAAACTGCTTTTAAAATAGCATTTAAATCGCTTAGTTTTTTAAACAATAGGCAAATAGATTATATATGGAAGAAAAATTCAGCATTTTATGCATTGCGAAATGCCAGCGAATTAGTGTGGGAAGATAAAAATATTTTATACCGGCAGTGGCAACACATTTCCCTTAAACAGCTGAGTTCTTTTATTAAATTAGAAAGCAAAATAACTAACTCTGTGGAGTGCCAACACATTTCTTTTAAATTGTCGAATTTGTTGTTCACGAATTCATTAAATTCGCATGAAATATGATATAAATAACAAACAAATTCTAAATTCCTAATTTTAGCTTCGAGTTGCCGTTTTCAAAATCTGGTGGATGCCTTCGTTTTTTTATAACATGAATTGTTAAATTGTGTTTGTTAAATTGTATGTTGTTAAATTGAAAACATATATACACATTTAAGGATCCTATACTATTGTTATTCTTGAAGTAACTAATCTTTAGTATTCTTACTCTTGCAGTCTTAATTTGTTTCACATTTTGAAATTAACTGACAATATTCTGCTCCTTTAATTAGTTGTCTGTTATCCTTTTATTACAATGTGCTTCCTTGCGTTTCAATATCTCGCAGTTCATCCTTCTCTTGTACTGTGTTAAAAGAAAAAATCTACAGCCAAAGCATCAATGATTATTTAAAAAGCACATATTCCATAAAAAATGACATATTAATACATTAATTGTGATAACACAAATTCGGCATAGTTAAACCTTCTTAGTTTTTAGCAGTATTTATCTACAATGGAGTGGTATTTTTTTAACCTCTTAAAAATCACCTCTTATCTGGATATTGAAATATCGGTCGAAAGTAGGGAATAGCATCAACAATAAAAGGGGCATGTGAATAGATTTTTTTTTCTCAACATATGATAAAAAATTGCAATCTTACTTTTTTTTTATCTCGTGGGATTTCATTTCGGGATGTGTAAGAAAAAATTTCAGAGGATAAAAGAGGGTCGATATTCTTACATGCAACCGTCAAATTTTTTTTGAATTGCAGTTTACTTTAATGTAATTTTTTTCTGCGTCCAAAACTTCTTTTGTTGAGCTTTCTTTTGTTGAAAAGAAATGTTTCAGTTTAATATATGGGCAGAAAAAAATACAAAGCAACATTAGTTTTAAAAGTCCTAAATTTCCTAAACTTGTTTGGGAACTATTAAATACTAACTAATCATTAGATGCCATAAATGTTACCTCATTAGCAAAATGAAACCCTCTATCAAAATGACACTCAAATTATTTTAATGCATTTCCCATGCAGCGTCATTATATTAGTCTCTGAAAATTATCTTAATGAACTTTCAAAAGAATTAGGAATGTCACCAACATCTGCAATTTTTTAAAATTAATTTTAAGAACGAATTCCAACAAAGTTATCTAACGTTAACTGTCATCACTAACTATTACCATATCTCAAAACCGCAATTCTTAAATTACAGAAGATGTTTTTAGAACATCAGACACATTTTTAGAACGATTTCGAGGCCGTTTAATAAATGTTTAAAAAAAGGCGTATTTTTTTAAATGTTTGATCTGATGGGTCTTTCTTCTGAACATTATGCCTGCATCGAGATTTCTGTGATAAAATAGCTTTTGGTAAATTTCCAGGTGTATTCATTTCCATTCCTTCAATCGTGGTAGGTATGTGCTTAGAAAGAGTTTTTTTTGGGGGGGGACAAAAGTCACAAAAGTCTCAGGATTTCATTGACACTGTATATATGCAATACCTGTATCAATCTTCACATTTTCAAGGTATGCAGTGGTGCTTTTCGAAGTATGAGTTATTGCTTTATTTCGATGAAAATTCACTCTTTGAAAGTCATTCGGATAAATAAATGGAGTTTGTTCTGTAAATATCGGATGTAAAACTTTCTATTGATACTATGTCGAGTTAGTTTCAACATTTTCTCCATTCTTCTTATTTATAATTTTCCTTTGTAAGATAATCAAGCGAGGTTCTTAAACTCTTTACCAAAACATTCTTTGCACTGACTAAACGGGGTTTCTACATACTTTTCTTTTCGTTTTCTGCAATAAATACATTTTTTGTTGCAGTCATTTATGTAAACTCATACCTCATATAGTGTCACAAGTATAAGGAGCGTCCATAAACTAATAGGACAAATTTTCATAAATAAGAAAATTATTAATAACGTTCAAATACGTTTATCTTCTTCAAAATAATCGCCAAAGGAGTCTGTGCAATTTTTAAACGTTTCTTCAGGTAATCGAAACGTTATTTATAGGCGCTGGAACTAAGCGCTTCCTGCGTAACATTTGATTTAATATACGAGACGTTTCCAAACATTCATGTCCGAGCCTTTACCAATGCTCAGATTTCATTTTCTTTATCCTTTATCCCTTTATCTTACTTCGGGAAAACGAAAAAGACGAGCTGGCTATAAGTCGGGAGAATACGATAGGCGATTTATTACTGCAGCTGAATGCTGAATAAAGTAGTGCTGTAAAGACAGTACTGTATGGGAATCTAACGTTATCGTGTAAAAGAAACCATTGCCCAGAATCGAAATGTTCCATCCTAACACACACTTATCTTGCTTCGTAATCGAAAAAACACCTGCATATAAAAATGATTAATAAAAATGATTTTCAGGGAGATATTAATGATGAATAAGTCCTTTGTAATCAAAAAATGCAATCACATTGGTCTTTGATTTTAACATCTGTGCTTTTTTTCCTAAGGAAGAAGATGGTTCGTTCCACTGTACACTTTGTCTTTTTGTTTCTGAGTAGTATTGTAGACAGCAGGTGTCATTTTCCGCTATGATGCAAGAAACTCTTGTCCTCCCTCGCAGTTGTCAGTAAATATTCGCAGCAAGTTCTTCTGTCTTCTTTTTGCAGTTTTAGCGAAACCGGAAGAACAAATCGAGGAAAAACTTTCCTAATTTTCATATTTTCACTTAAAATTAATCTACATTTTCTTTGCTTGCCCCAAGCATATCTGAAATTTGCTGAGTTATTACACGTCTATTACCTTTTACGAAGAACGACTTTTCTTCGTGTTTCTTTCATTCTTTGAAACTGAAGAATCCTCATCATTTTCGCGTCCATATTGAAAGCGGCTGTTTCAGCCATATGCTTGCGTTCTCGATAACAGTGCATCACCATGTACTGTTCGAATCATCTCTAACCTTTCGGTAGCAGATTTACCTAGGTTATAACAAAATTGAATGTTATAACATTGTTCCACCTTGAAGCAAATTTTTTTTGTACAATGCCTTCTCAGTAAATGAAAATGATTCCCGCATTTTGATATGCAGGCAAAAAATAACCACTTTGCTGGCTACCATAAACTGGCTTCAACAAGAGTTGAGATTCAGTCTTTCTAAACATACATTTATTTTCCCACTTTTGTATTTTATCCTTTGTTCTTTTAATTTGTCCTGTTACTTTATGGGCGCACTATGTGGTCCCATTTATCTCCTGTTAATTAGTTTTCACACAGGGTCCTACAAGTTGTTCTGCACTCATCTATATACCTCGGCAAAAGCTGGTGAACATTGTTTTCGCTAGGTTTTTTAAGGTGCAAATCTTGGTTTATTATTTTATTCATTGTTGATATTTAGAGAATTTGCAATTCCTTTCTTCGTCGGTCTTTTCTATTGTTACCAATTATTTAACTTTAGAAGCATAAGAAAAATTAAGTACGTTTTGGGGGTATTCGCTTGGAGAGTTCTTTCCAAATAAAAGTAACGATTGACAGTTCCTCCCTTTCTGATTAATAATGTTGCTTGTTTTGTAGGTGAAAAGTTTAGGACCATGCATTTCACAATGTTTTTGAATTATGGAACAAGAGTATTTCTCTTTCGAAAGCGCCAAAACATATCCTCAAGTTCACAGCTTGTTTACATGCGACATTCATTGTTCTTCGCAGTTCCGAACAGATGAGGACAACGAAAACGTTCAATAATTATTGTTGAAAAATTGTCATCTGTTACTTTTAAAGATAGCTGATAAGCTTAGCATCAATAAAAACACGGCTTAGAGAAGTATTTTGGAAGGAAGAAAAGGAAAATTTGTGCTCATTGTATCCCTTATGACTTCTGAGCACGACGGTGCACAGTCACTCGATTGATTTCTCTTCAAGCAGTTAGTAGCAAATAAATGTTTCGTTGCTTTCAGTCACTCTTTTTATGCATCAGATTTGGCACCTACAAAATACTTTCTCTTCCCTAAAGTGAAGTTTCACCCCAAAGGTAATCTTAATGACATTGGAATGATTCTGAAAACTATAACCACTAACTTAATTAGTACTCCAAAACGGGAATTCTATGGAGTCATCAAGCAATTTTCTGAACGCGCCAGGTGTTACATGGACTAAAGTTGATGATAAATTGAAGGTTAAGAAGTAAGAATGTTCTTTTTTCAGCTTTCGATTTTATCTGATCCAGATTCTAGAACTACGTAGACGTTGTAAATATTATTGAAATTTTCAGGAAATCCTCATCAAGACGACACATGGATAAAATGTTTTGGTTAAGAGCTTAGAAACCAAATCTAAAAAATCTATGGTTGTACTCTTTCCAGTTGCTTGTCTACTATATGGTTATACCAGATAATTTAACGTTTTACATATTGACAGAATACCTGAACAACTTGCGAGAAACCTGTCGCTTGCGGGGCTTAGCAGCTTATAAAAAAGTAAAAAAAGGTAGGATGATTTTAATGAGTACAGCTAGTGTCATTTCATAAAAGTATTTAATATTTCTCATTAGACACAGCATGATGTAAATGTATTTTTATTTAAAGTAATCACATTAAAATTAGAAAACATATTCTTAAGAACTTCGTTTATGGCTTTTAAATTGCTTCATTTGTTATTCAATAACAGAGAGATAAAATTTGTTAAAGTTAAATATCTTACGAATGAAATGGCGGAACGTTGGTGCATGCAAAATAAAAGCATATGATTTCAGTAAGTGTAAACACACTGTTTCAAAATAGCCGAACTTCTTGACTAAAACCGAAAAATAAGTATCTTTATTTTGCCAAATGGCAACAGTTTGGTTTAGCTGGAGATAAAATATTTTATTTCTTATAGTAGTACCACTGTTCGCTTTCAGATCATTGAAATTGTTAAAAAAATTCATTGAATGAGCCAAAAGGCAAAACAGCTAAGTAAATGTATTCGAAATATCCGGTTTCGAAGTGTACATGTTCAGATGCGTGTTTAAAATTTGACAGCCAACAATACAAGGAATATAAAACTATTCGAACATACAGAGAGATTTTTCATTATTTAACAAAAACGTTGAGTTTGTTTTTATGCATAGATCGTGTGCTAACTATTGAAGCATAGACTGAAATTTTTTTCCTAATATATTATTTTTTTTCTATTTTAAGTCTTTATTGATATAAAGTAGGTATAAAATAGTGTTTATAATAAAGTAATTTATTTAAAATGAAATAATCGGCAAGCCACATAATAATTCGGACATTCGAAATTTTTTTTGAGGTGTTTTGGCAGAAGAAATTTCTTGTCAAAATATTTTAGTTTTAGAAGAAGGTACATTATCAAAATTATAGTCTGCATTTTTTCGAAACTTTTACATAGATTAAAAATATTTATAAGAAATTGTATGATACATAACAATTTATTATATGTAACTGGATGCATTTTCTTGTGTTATATATTTATTTGTAAATTATTTCCAGTGTTTATTGCAGGTTTAACGAAAACTTTGGTTTGTGTTTGTATTTTATGGCAAAGCACACGAGAACTATTTGCCTAAGGGGAGGGATACTTATATATATGGAGGATTTTCTAAGGGAAACTAGCTCGTATACATGTTAACAGAGGGAGAGCCACCCATGCAGACAGCAGACAACCCATGCAAACAGCCCGTAGGCCAGGATTCGAACCCGGACCAAACTATCAGTGTTCAGCGAATTTACCGATCGGTCGCTGGTGGCCAGGTTTAACAAAATGACATTATTCAGAAGGAACTAGCAACATTTTTGGGTGATTTTATTATAACCATATAATTCTGAAAGTAATTCTTATATTAAAAGGCTTGTGCAAAATGTTAGTATGTCCTTAATATGATAACTTAATTTTACTAGCATTTACTATTGTAATACAGCTATGGCAGTCCTCATGCACATCTGCTGTGTGAGTAATAAGTCATTATACATAATGCAAATGATTAATAGATCATCAAGGATATTCCTCATAGAACGTTATGATTATTATGCACTATGCATAATGACGCAACCCATCACTTGTTGTTTAATACATTCATTTTTAAGGGAAGGCATACTGAGATTAGTAAGTACATTCTGTTACTAAATGTTAACATATATTTGACTGGTTCTGTCGCAGTTAAAAAAATCATCAAAATTTATTTCTTAAAATATATATTTAATTGGTTGTATAGCAATTAAAAAGAGCATCCAAATTTTTGTTTTGAAAATTAATCATATTTTTCATGATTAAATCAGATATTTCATGAAAGACATCATTTTTTGATTCAAGCCTAATAACGGGCAAAATTTGGACAGTAACTATTTTTCAAAAAAAGTATTTATGATAAAAATGGTATTAGGTTGGTTATGATTACTATTTAATCATAAGGCTGATATAATTTATCTGAAATGTATAATATTTCAGAAAGAGGATTAGTTTTTTTTTAAATGTTCAAAGACCCATTAGGCTTTCAAAGGAAGGGTGAAAAATGAATAACTTGTTGACCATTTACACTATGAAAGATAATACGCGGTTACTTAGGTAATCTCCTAACCACCTCGGTCTTTTACAGATGAAAATATATAAATTACTTATGGGATGCAAATTGGCGAGTTTCACAACATTTTTTTAAAAACGTTTACAAATTATCGATATTTATTAGGCAAACATTATACACATATCAAAAGGAAAAAAATTAAAATACATATTTTAATTATTAAATAAGGATATATGATGCATCAAAAAACATATTTCGCGAAATGATTCTTTAATTTTTTAGTCATGTTCTTCTTTCCTTGTACACAGCGAGATCCGCTTAAGCTGCTCTTTTCGTCACTAAAAAAAGAAAAAAAAAAAGAAAAAAAGAAAATTGCAAACTCGGCATTGGGGGGAGGGAGACAACAGAAAAAATAGCAGCGAATGGAAAACCTAACTATACAGTTTTATCTTCCTTACCTAATTCCCTTCTTTACGTATTATCAAAATCCATAGATTTTTCTCATGAAATTCTATGGATTCTCTTCGTCTCCTGGGTGAAAATGTAGAGGAGTCTCCAAAAGCATTACCTGATGTAATGTTTGAATTAACCCCGAAATCTGGTTCCGAAACGTTTCAGTTGTCATGGGCAACTTGGAGGATGCTCGTTTGTTTTTAGCCTAAACCTTCAAGTGACAGAAGATTTTTATCTACGGAAAGCGTTGAGAACGAAAATCATGACGGATATGCATTAATATCTGGAGATGAGAACAATATATCATGACACACAGAATCCACTCGGAAGACAATTTGACAGAAGGCAATTGTAAAATTTCGAACACATTATTCTTTTCGGCAAAAATAGTTTTTTGCAGTAGGATGTACGAATACCATAATATATTCAAACCAACAGCCGAGCCACGGATCTTGGAATTGCTAGTTCAACGTGCTAACCTTTGTACCACGACAGCATACATGGCAAAATGTGACAGGGCACACATCGTTGCCTGTGACGTAAATATTGAATATGAAAGGCTTTGAATACATGAAAAATAACTTTGGAATAACAAATGCAAAAATACCTCAGAGCTATGTGTCTTATAATTTTAATATTTTGTTTTAATTCTTTTCTACAATTAATATTGTGGCACTTAACTATCTTTGCTTTATGT
This sequence comes from Stegodyphus mimosarum, assembly GCA_000611955.2. Classification (NCBI taxonomy): domain Eukaryota; kingdom Metazoa; phylum Arthropoda; class Arachnida; order Araneae; family Eresidae; genus Stegodyphus; species Stegodyphus mimosarum. Next base: position 265,292 of record KK121106.1, on the reverse strand, counting down.
CTAGTTCGCTGCGTATGCCCTTCATGTACTTATTCGGCCAAGAGATTTATTATTGGCTAGCAGCGTAGTTTAAACTGAGAGGAAGAATCGTAATTATATAACTGTAGAAAGGATATTTTGCTGTTGTCAATGACCATCGACTTGCCTTGCATCTGAATTAATTGCTAGAGTAATTCGCAGGACATTAGGCCGAGCTGGTAAACTTGATTTAAATTTAAATTTAGGTTATCTAATTCAAGCGTTAATTGTAGCTCTGTGGAGGTGCATTGTAATCGTAACCAGATTAGTTATGCATTCCATTCAAGCTGAAAGTCATTCAAAGGAGATCTTTTTGCGACAATTCATAATGATGTGGTTTAGAGTGATAGCAACGCTAAAATTCCTGTATTCGATCATGCAGATCATAAAGTGTATATCATCATGACGATGTGGTAAATAAATATCACTAATAATCAATAAAGAAATTCTTTTAATTATTTTCCTTACTTTTTATACAGCCCGTGCAGCTGAAAATCAGGATAAATTTGTGAAGTAAAACGGCGATATCTCTTCTGTTCCTAAATTTATTATATACTTTTCTCTGTAGCGATTTAATTATTGCTTCATATCAAAATTCTTTCGAAAGTGAAAATTATTTAAAATTTACCAAAATTCTTCCACTCTATTCTTAATTGTATTCTCATTCTGGATAGTACTGGACGTACCTTAAATAAGATTCGGTTTTTGTTTACCGCAACATTTTGTAAGAAGACAACGCTAGGCTTAAGTATTATTTTCGTTTCTGTCACTATTTCCAGTTATTCTTTACAAGTCCCAGAGAATATATGGCGCCGTTGAATGTTAAAACACCATAGGGGATATAAATGTAGCCAGCCGAATTGAGTTTCTTTCCGTCCAATTTCCGCATCGATTCAAACTGCCTGTTTGATTGCCTTAACGTTAAACGTAGCCAGTTAATTGAATTCTCCGATAGTTACCTCAACGATTTACGTTGATGCTCCGCTTACAAGATGACTCGTTCAATTTACCTCTCCTAGAGAATGACCGAAGGAAAGCACAAGACATTATTTACTACAATGAATGTAACAAGTTCTTAAGAATGAGAACGTTTAGTAATAAATAATGCGTATATGTTTTCATAAGTTAGTTCAGCTCATAATAAAAATTTTCTGAATGATATTGAATATAAAATAATTTGTTATCGTTAACTGAATATATCTGTAAGTGTATATTTCCAGTCATTTAATTATATTAGTTGATAAACATGTGCCAACATGTGCAAAGAAAAATCAGGAATTCAGCTTTTGAAATGAAGAAATATATTTCGAAAGTGAAATATTGACAAATTGGACAAATGAAACAGTCTGAAGTTTCATCTGTATGTAATAAATGCAAGATATCATGCAATGCGATGCGAAAACGAAGTATTGATTTATACATAACAGAACTATTACCATTCGAAGATGAAAAGTCTCAAATGAGAATGCCTTTAAGCGGCAGAGTGAACAGCAATTAGATATAAAGGAATCAACAATTTCTATTCTCAAAATTAAAAATTCATTTTTCTAGTTTTGCCATTTGGATTACTATAATTCCTTAATCGCGATATAGCACGAAGGGATTACAGTTACTTGTCATATCAGCCGCTTGCGCTGCCATTCGCCTAAATAATGATCATAAAAAAGATGAAAAATTATACATTGATTTTATTCAGTTTACCTCGCGTAATTTCACAAAAATATTAAATATTTCTAATTAGACATTTCATGATTTAAACGCATTTTTACTTCCATGTACGATGCGAAGGAATCGCGAATAATTTCGGATCTAAAAACTTCGCAAAATTTTGCAAAAAATTTCGGATATCATATTTCAATTAAAATACCATTTCGACTGCTCTGGAATCCATTTGAACGATGTTTTTGCTTGGTGACATCTTTACTTACGAACAGAATAAACGACTCTTTTTTCCAGAACGGATTGTAAAACGGATTCGGAAGAGACTTTTTTCGTAACTTCTGTACGAACGTATGTATGCAAGTATCTCGCATCAGTCTAAATGTAGTAGTCTCAGAATGTTGAAATTTTGTATATGGGGCTGCTATAATATCTCGCCGTTTTAGTAACAATCGGCCATACCAAACATATATACGCTGGTGTCCAAAAGTTAAACATAAATTGCAAAATGCGAAAAACATGGAGTAAATATTCGTAAAATTATTCCAAATTTCTTGCGGATATTAATTGGGTGAAGAAGAAACATTGGGTTTATGCAAAACTTTTCAGTCGACTACGTCCTGCGCGAAACACCTGCGCATGTCGGAACGCAAAGAAACAGATTCACGCAGCATAGGCAGTTCAGACGTGTTTCAGGCAACTGCTGTGTGAAAGAACGTTGTTAACTATCAAACAAGGTGAATGATGGCACAAAGACGCCAATTGGAAATGTTTGCGAAAGGAAGAATCGTTGGAATGCTAGAATACGGACGATCACAAACCGAAGTGTCTCGAATTCTGAATGTGAACCAGTCTGTGATCCTAAGACTGTGGCAGAGGTTTCAAAGAACGGGAGATGTTACCCGACGACCAGTATCAGGTCGACCAAGAGTCACAACCCTTCGCCAAGACCAATATCTGGTAATAAGTGTACGACGCCAGAGGGGCAGTACTGCCAGAGCACTGGGTTCGGCGCTCACAGTCGCCACAGGAATACGAATTTCGAGATAAACTGTTTACAGGAGACTCAATCATGCTGGCCTGTATGTCAGAAGACCAGAGGTTTGCATTCCTCTCACGTCTGCGCAGAAACGTGCTCATTTGAATTGGAGTCTGAAACATCAACTTTGGAGTGTGGAAGAGTGGGCCAATGTGATGTTCAGTGACGAGTCCCGGTTTAGTCTGAGTACTGATTCTCGTTGGGTAACGATATGGAGAGAACGTGGAACACGTTTTGAACCAAGAATCGTATCGGAAAGACATCATTTTCCATCAAGGGGAGTAATGGTATGGGCATGCATCAGGATGGACGGCAGCACAGACCTTCATTTCTTTGACACGGGGTCTGTGACTGGTCAAAGATACAGGGGCGAAGTTCTTGAGCCTTATGTTCGCTTGTTTCAAGGTGCTGTCAGTCCTGACTTCCTATTCATGGATGATAATGCGCCATGCCACCGAGCGGTGCTGGTTGATGACTTTTTGAAACGGAAAACATCCAGCGCATGTCGTGGCCTGCAAACTCTCCTAATTTAAATTCTATCGAGCATGTATGGGATATGCTCGGGAGACAAATTTCAGCCCTTTTGCACCCACCAAATTACATTACAGAATTGAAGAGAACTCTTCAAAAAGCTTGGAACCGTTTGAGCCCACAACTCATTCATCATCTCATAGCAAGTATGGTAAATCGCTGTGCAGCGTGCCTGGCTGTCAGAGGTGACCACACGCCTTATTAAACTGCAGCATCAGTAATTTATTTAATGTTTTCTTTCGTTTTTTCTTAAAAGTGTGAACCCTTGCTATTCTCAGTTTTCTCTCAAACTGCTACTTTGGATAATGAAATTAATTATTATCGTTCTTTTGAATTGATTCCTTATTTTATAACCATTTTACACTCGCATATCACGTTTCCCGCCATTCTGATTTACAGTTCCTTCTTTATTCACATAATTATCAATTATGCTTAACTTTTGGACATCAGTATATATATATATACAGATACATAATTACAAAACAATTTTTTTAAAAAATCATACCTAGAATTTTTTCGCGCAATAAACTACTGAAAAACTATCAGTAAAGACATGAAGTAAAGTAAGAAATTGAGTACTAATTTTTCGTAAAGATCAAAAATTGAAATTCATAAGTATGAATTTCAAATAATCCTGTAAATGCAATAAATCATTCAATAAATGTTAAAAATAAAACTTTTCAAATAAGCAATACCTTAATTCAAAACATTTAAAGAAAAACTAACATAATAGAGGAATTCAATGAACTGAAATCAATTGAAATCTCTCTTCCACAAAAATCCTTGCTTTTATGCAACCAGAATTAGCCGATGATCCATTTCAATGTATTTTAATTATAATAATTCTGGCCCTCCCGAAAGCAAGGAAAAAACAAAGTAAATTCTAACTAGAATCTTGCACCTTAAGAGAATTTTATTTAAAGAGTTTTAATTTAGTCTTTTCACTAAAGTTTTATAATTTCAATTACGTTTTTAAATTCTCTGGATGATGTCATCTTTGTTTAAAGGTAAAATTTTGATTTGAAATTTTCACCGAAGTATTTTACTATTTCTCATACGTTTTCAATTCTTTAAATAGAATTCTTTTTATTTAGGGTACCAGATTCTAATTAGAATTTACTTTGTTTTTTACTTGCTTTGGGGAAGCCAGAATTTTCGGGTGAACTATTATAATTAATATACCTTGAAATGGTTCATCGACTGATTCTGGATTACAGAAAAGCAAGGATTTTTGTGGAAGAGAGATTTCAATTAATTTCAGTGTTCCTCCTCCTGATGAAGTGGCACTGAAGTTGATTGAATTCCTCTTCTATGATGCTAGTTTTTCTTGAAATTTCATTGGTTTTTTGGACTGGGGTATTGCTTGTTTGAAAAGTTTTGGTTTTAGCATTTATTAAATTCTTTATTGCATTTACAGGATTATTTGCAATTGATTCGTTATGAATTAAAATTTTTTTTGTGAAAAATTAGTTCTAAAACTTTGTGTCTCATCGCCTATTACATTAGAGCTATACCTCTGCTATAATCTATTATATGTGTGTGTAAGATAAAAAATATGAAAACAAACTTCTAAATTTAATTGGCTATAACCTCTTTTATTTTTTATTTAATATGGGGACTTACTCAGCTCGACTGCTTCTTCTTCAAAATAGATGGACGCTCTAAGCATCAAGTATCTACCTTAGCAACATTACTACGCTTGTACATCTCAGTGGTCTTACTTCAATGCTTCCAAAATTGTGCTTTCATAGTAAGATATATATACCAACTCTGTTACCCACCTCAGTTAGCTCAGTATTTTATTCTTATATTTTGGTAACTTGTGCATTTTTTGCTTTAAAAGTGGTTGAATTATATTATTCTTATGTTCCGGTTAAAGTTTTTATTCCTTTAGTTAATCTTCATGTAATAATTGTAGAATTATGAACAATTTAAAAGTTTTTTGAGTGTACTAAGGATAACGAGGCCACCATTGGTTTACATTTGAAACTCTTAGTAGAATAGTGAATTAAGTCCTTTCTTTTGTCTACCAGCTTCAGTGCTTTTTTGCCGAGTGAGACCAAAAGTAAACGTTCAGTTCAATGCCAAAAAATTTACCTGCTTGCGAGCCAAATTCCTTTTTTTTGCATAGAACTTGTAATTTTAATTATAAAAATGATTTTTTTAACTGTTTTGAACTGATTTGGTGTTCTAAGTTTTTTTTTTGTATTTTACAATTTTTAATGAAGATGTATTGAGGTTTTATGTGCTTTCGACTTGCCGTGGAGTTAGAACAGAATTAATTGAATGAGAAATATATCTCTAATGATATTCGAGGTAGTAAGTTTAAATGAAATGCAAACAAAAAATGGGTTATATTTATCAAGTCGTACCAAGAAATCATGCGGTGACCAAATCAGGTATTTATTTATATTAATCGCATTGAAAAGTAGAAAAAACAGTTGTAAGAACTGCGTTTATTACTTTTAAATCGCTTAGTTTCTTAATCAATAACAGACAATTTAAATTTTAAACTTAAATATCTTAAGATTTAATGAATGGCCACATGCTGGTGCGCAAAAGATAAAAGTATTTTATTTCAGGCAGGGGCGGTTGCTTTTAAGCACCGGAATTTATGGATTAAAATGAAAAGTTAAAAAGACGGAACTTACGTTTTTCCTAATGGCAACAGTCTGGAGTGATGAAGAAAAAATGTTTTGCTTCAAAATCTGTTGCCACTGCTCGTTATGAAATCTCCGAGTTTATCAATCACAAATTATTTAAATTCGTCCAAATTGTGAAATAAATATAAAACAATTAATTTGGGGTTCGAATTGCACGTATTAGGGTGAAGGACTAGACTCTAATTACCGTCATTTTTCCGTAATGCGAGGAACATCATACATATAGATTCTGAATTATTTAATAACAAAGATAAGCTTGGCCAGAATAAAGATATTACAGTCAGCTAAATTTCATGAAAGATATATTCATATTTTTCAGTAATAATAAGACGTATAGGATCTGTTAGTATGTAATTGTATGCATTAAAAATGTTTGTTGTGAGACTTTAAAACGCGCACAAAAAAGAAATTATTAAAACTGCAGCTGTAAAAACAGAACAAGGAGTTCAGAACTAAAACAAGAAACCCAGGGAAATGCCTGAGAAATTTAGGAACAAGTATTCTTTGTAGACAAAAAGTAACACACTTTTCATAAATAGAAATATGGTACGCTTTCTCTTCACATATTTTCTGAAAGTATCTTTCAAATAACTAAACGCTTTCCTTTCATTTGTGCCTATTCCTGACAGCGATGATGTTTCCTAATGAAAACATTCAAGCAAATTAAACATTCTCTTTCCTTACTTATTCTCCTATGCTCTACATAAGGACGTCCGAAAAAAAAATAAATGGAATGGGAGCCGTTCTCGCACATAAGCAATGTTTTGATAATAATTTCTTGTTGCAGATAAGTAGTGGCGTGAATGTATAAAACTTCAAAATTTCATCGAAGAAATCCTGTATGTCCTTTGTTGAGCGTTTACTGAATGAAGCAACGTCTTAGTTTATTCTGAAATGTTTAAACTTAGCATCGTTCTGTGATTCTATTCATGACTAAAGAAGAACTTAATTTCAAAGAAAAAGAACAAAGTTCGGATTATGTGAAGGGAAATTCATTTACTTTCTAATCTACTGTCAAAAATGTCATAAAACAACATCGCACCGGCAGAAAATACGGCTTGTGCCCAGTACGAAATATTGAATTTTAGGAGATTAAAAATCAGAAAGGTAGCAGCAAGATTGGATGCAGCTGAAACTTAATTTGTTTTGCGAGCGCTATGTGAACACCTTCACGTGGACTATGTCTTTGTAGGTTGAATACCACGACGTCTTTCAGCATTTCAGAAAAACTAACGTGGCAGTGCAGCGTAAAGTGTAGCTGAAGGAACTTGATCCCGCTCCGTACAGCCCAGATTTAGCACAAAAGGTGTTCGCTGGAACAATCGCGGTAGAAAACGTCGCAGGGAAAACAGTGTCATACAAAACATTATCATCATTCAAAAACATCTCATGTTTAAAATAGCATCCTAGAAAATACTGTCGTAAAAAATAAAGCACCTACAAATCGTCGCCTCATCATAATATCGCAGACTTGTGTTTTCAGGCTTTAAAAGTTGCAAATGTAATTCGCATACCGCTTTGGAGCGCAAAAAGGTATGAGGAATATTTTTAACTCTGTAGTTCATATTTTTGAATTAATTAAAAATTAATGCTTTGCATGGATGTAAAGAGAATTTTAAACTTATTTAGTTAACAGTTAAACGTCATTATTCAATTAATCTCTTTTATAAAAATGCAGTATTAGTTTTTCATGAAAAATATAGTCTCAAAAATTACAAAAGTAGTTCATTTTTAGTTTTTGAACCTCAAATTTCCTCTTTGCCTATTTAGCAAAAATAATTAATGATTCAAAAATATTAAATGTAGAGGAGGAAAAATATATTCCATTCCTTCTTGCGTTAACAAACCTTTATGCGATTATACATTTAAATTTAAGCATGGAAACACATGCCGGCGATATTTGTCGGGGATTTATTTTTTACGACGAATTTTTAAAAGCTCGATGTTTTTAAAGTGCTTTATTTTTGACGACGATGTTTTCCATCATGATATTTTAGAGATGCTATGCTTCCTCCTTGCTTTCCTTTCTCCCGCGATGTTTGATATAATGGTGATTTCGCCTCGACGTTTCTGTCCGCGATACCTTTACCACGATGTTTTCCCCTGTAAAATGCAATTGCTATCTGTTCTCTAATCTGAACTGACCATCGTAGAAAGGTATTTAATAATGGTAATGCGTTGAAAAGAATCATTATGAAACATTTCGAGGACAAATCCTTTATATTAACTTTTAAGGGAAATGGAAGTTTCTCATTGAACGACGACTCATTCAGGTTCTCATTGACTCTCTCATTTGAGGTTACTCATTGAACGACGTAAAAACTGTATCAAGGTTCAAGAAGACCATATAGAAAATAAATTATCAAAAATTTCTCCGTTTTCTTTAGAAATGTGTCAGATCGGAAACGTTTTGGATCTACTTGCATAATGGAGAGGCCAGGCGAAAGCACCACATCGAGTGCAAATAAGGTACACTGTATTTTATGACGATAATTTGTAAAAATACTTTATACTGTGATTTCACCTCAATGATGGAAGACAGTAATTCGACATGAAATTGCGATGGTTGACTGGGAATTGGCTAGTCTATTCCAATCGACTTTAGATCGGGACGGATTATAAGAAAAAATATTCTTTATGACTTTTTGTTAAAGTGGTTATGTTATCAGTTTAGAAGTCAGATTTCGAATCCAGACATGTGCATAATCTAATGGATTGTGCTCATGTGTGTTCTTAGACTATCATTGTGTATAAATGTAATCGGGAAACTAAAACAATATCACCATTTAGCATTAAACGAATCGCTTTTGTGTTCCAAAACAAAAGATTAATGCATTTTTTACAGTTAATCGTACTGAGTTCTATAATCCCAGTTTTGACTTTAGAGAAAAGTATCCCAAAATCTTCTTCAGTTGGTAAAAGGGATTCCTTCGGCCCTTCGTGTTCACAAAAAGTTTCTTGCATAGTTAATCGCATTAATTCGAAATTATTTCTTCTGAATGATTTCAGAATTCTAACACTTTAACTGTTTTTCACGTTTAATTTCTCTTTTTCTTTAAGGATGGCTCCAAGTTTCTTTTTTCTCTTCTTCACTCAATGATTTTCCTGTAAAAATACCTATTGCTCATTTCACCTTCACAAAAAGCTTTTTTTTTTAAAAAGAGGTTTGTCTCATAGGTAGCATTGTATTCAAAATATACCGATAGCATTGTATTCAAACCGATAGCATTGTATTCAAAATATACGCTAATCTAGTTTTTTTCTTTCATTTTTATGCTTTTCTTTAAGGGGAATGGGCCTAAATTTAACCCATTAACTGCCATGATGCCCATTTGGGGATTTGTCTTAGTAGCGGAAATTTGGTAACTTTAATTACGTTGGTAACAATGGTTACTTTTTTACATTATTGTTTAAACCTTTCTCAAGATTTTACACGAGTTGTTGAGTAGTAGTTGTTAAATGAGTGAGCTGGAGAGTATTATTTGTGAGAATAAGACTTTTGTGAGTTTCAAGATTTCATCATTTTCAAAACGCGGTATGAGGTATTATTATGTACTCATTTCCAACTCCTGTGTACTGCCGTGTTCTGTAATAGTTTTAGAATATATTTACTAACTATTTATTGTTAATGTGAATTTTATTTTCCGGTGAGGGCTACGTGAGTGTCGATCCCCATCTGGGGCACATGGCAAGTTCCATCTATATTCCAATTTCCAGTCACTAAGTAAATCTAAACACCCAGAAATAAATATAAACTGAGAGAAAAATATTTGGCAGTTAATGGGTTAAACATTGTATGTGTTTTTAAAATAGGTTGTTCATTTTATGCAAAAGGAATACAGTTATTACGAAAGTAATTAGTTTTAGTTGTTCAGAGAAGGGAACTTATGGTATGAAAGATGCCAAAAAAGCTGTTTTTTTACTTCTTTTATCAACTTATGTATCCTGAGATGCTAAAACAAAAGTCGGATTTAATGTGAAAATTTGATGAAACTGAATTTGTTCCATTCGTTTAGGGGGTGTATTTACTGCTTTTCTTTTAAAATCGTTTAGAACAAAAGTACTTTTTACAAAAGTGTGTATTGTATAAGCTGAAGTATGAGAAGTATTAAACTGGCTTAAGGAAAGCTAATTTTACTTTGAAGATGAGGATGGTCTTTCAGTTGAAAATACTCGAACAATGTTTACGAACGAAAAATAAGCTGCTAAAAAAATCTTTCTTTAGCAGAGAAACTGACAAAAAACACGCTAAGCTGCTTACTGAGACCACGTAAACATTTTTCTTTTAATCAAACAATGATCAGGATCATAGGGATTACTGTTTTTGCGACAATAGGATGCCATGTTTAAGAATAAATATTTTGAAAGCCGTACCTAAAATATTATAATTCTCTATTAAATCTGATTGGATTACAAAGGATAGTAAACAGTAAAGGCTTTGCTAAAGATAAACTTCATTACTTATACATGACGTCACAGATTCTTTTACTTATAATAAGCACTACCGGTATCTATTGGCTAGCTGAAGATACATATTCATTAATTTATATTAAATGATATCTAAAGTGTGTTATAGATATTATCCAGTAGTGTGCAGCACAATGTGTTATAAGCGTGTTTTCATATACACGTATGTTTTTTCACCTTAATTAGGGCTATAAAACAATTGTATTAAATCTAAGAATAATATATTTCACAGGTTTTGAAATCCAGTGAATAAAATAACATATATTACAAAAGGAATCTCAGTTCAGTTTAAATTTTACACATGTTTAACTTTTAAGAAAAATTTGTAATTGTAATTAAGGAACATTAATTTATCTCTCTGTATCGAGGATTGGTTTTGAATACGTTGCCTTCTACTTTTATATAACAGAATTTTGGTACTATATATCGATTTATTTTCATTCTTTTTTATGGAGCTATGGGGCAGAAACTCAATTTAAAGTCGGAAAACAGAAATGTGATTGTACAGTGACTATTGAAAAACTTTAAAAATGGAAGATCTAAGCATAGTATTATAACGGCTATCGAAACAAAAACATTATGTGTCGGTTACTGTCAAAACTGTTTCTAGTATATGACAACGAGCCAAACGTTACATCTTAGAAGGGGACCTGATTATGTTCAGAAACAAATAAAGGGGCATTGGTGTTTTCGATGCAAAGGACATGAAGAGATTTTTGAAAAAATCACGAATGTTCCACTTCGCAACGTAATTTAACAAGCGTTGCTACTGCAATGGGAGAGACATTGGTAATGATGCTGAGAATAATAATAATATTAACTGAACCAAGTTTTAATCATGTGTTGTAAAATAGCCATCCCGGATCTATTAATCCAAGTGCAAATTTCATCAAGAATTTGTAGGAAGACTTTAATAGCATATCACCCTTCATTTCACCATATGTCATACATTTTCGATGAAGTGTTCTAATTAGCCGAGGTAAAATTATTGTTGCAGTATGAAGAATGGTATTGCCCTGCAGGAAACTGACAGCGAGAAGTTACTGCAAATACGGGAGTGCGGCTGGTCGTAGAATGTCACTCATATATCAAATAATAAATATGGCGGTTTAAACACTTATGACAGATCTGCTGTTAAATACAATAGCATTTCATATAAGAATTTTCTTTGTTAGTTATGTACACCGAAACGGAGCTCAGACGTTTTTGCAATTTTCACCCATCAGCTGGGGATACACACCGACCAATATTTACTCTTAAACAAAACCGTGATTCATTACAGAAGGTGATGACATGTCACTCCTTTTACCCCTTGCGACACTTGATGCACCATTATAGTCTGGCTGTGAGTTTCTGGTGTGTCTGAAGTAACTTGAGAAGCAGGTGATGGGCTTGTAATCCAGAGGGCAATGAATGGCGGTGTACTGCGAAAGATAACATTGGTAAATGCATTACCTTTCTCCATTGTTGCGCTCATGCTGTCGATAGCACATAATTGTTAGCCGAAGACTTCCTGATGAAACCATTTTGGGGGTACTTCTTAGTATATGCTATGTTTAGGCCCTGAGTCCCTCTTTTACCATTCTTTGCACACTTTGAACCATTTTCTGCACACTCTTCTATGAAGTATCGTCATTCTTTGTGCCAGTAATGTGTCTTGTGCCAAAATCCCTAGAGTGATTATATGGTTTTCTTACATGACGTAGAATCATCCTCACTCATTGCTGAACAAAGAAAAAAATTCCTATCCAATAATGATAGTTTATAAAAGAATCACAGTTATTTTAACATATGGGTGTCTTTCCTGAGCTTTGAGTTGAATTGCTTTGGAATTCATATACCAACGATGTTGAAATGCTAATTATTTTTCCTATATTACTAACCTGTATATAGCTTAATAAAAGTTCTTGGTGTTCGGGTTTTTAAGAAGAGTTTTATATTTTATTTGGAACGACTAAAAGTGATGCTTCAATTTCGAAATAAAATACTTCAGCATAAGAAGAAATTCTGTATAAACAGTAGGGTACAACATAATCGTTAAGAGTAAAAAGAGGTGAAAATGTGTAAAATTTTCATAATTTATGAATAATTTACACATATCAGCTTGAGGATCAGTCTTTTTCATAGCATGGTTTTACACCTTTTTGTTTATTGCACTAACCAGTCTGAACATTAATTAACTTATTCTATTAGTAATTACACTCGATTATCCGGATGCGAATTATCCGTGCGTGCAGTGCCCACTCACGTACACTTAACGCTAGGAGCATGAGTATATAAAACAACAAACAGGCGATCATGGAAGTGCGATCATGGAAAAATCTAAATATCTTGAAGAAGTCGAGGCAATAATTGAAGCTGTATGCCAAAAATTGAAAATGTAAAATTCTTTAAAATTGTTGACTGGGAAAACGTCAAAGAATAGTTCGATGGCAAGTCACGAGAACAGAAGAGGCAGAGAGTGTTACTGAAACTGTATGAGCCTGACAATTACATTTGTCCCGAAACATCGATGACTTCTGCTGAAGATTTACTGGACTTCGATCGAGGAGAATTCGAATACTGTGGTAAAATAGCATTTATCAAAAATATGGGGTGAAATTCGACAAACATTTAAAACTTTTCGAAAACAAAGTAAAATTACTGATTGTTCTAAAAATTAATTAAAAAAATATGCATGAAAATTTATTATTTTAAATTATCGTTTCGATTATCCATGTATTTCAATTACCTGTGAACTATTTCTCTGGTACTCTGTAATTCTATTTATTACTAATTAATTCTATTCATTATTTAATAATAAATAAATAAATATTAATAAAAATAAATTAAGTTTTATCTTAACTATATAATTCCAAAGTTAATAATTCTGATTACGAAAGATATCGGTGGTCATATTTGCATACAAAGTACATTTGGAGTTTAAAAGGAAGGAAGGTTTTGAAGAATGGCCATGTCTCTCGAATAGAAGACGAACAAACATATAAAGCGTTTGCAAATATATCATCGCAGGGGGGGAAGGAAGCAAAAACATGAATCTGTGAAATTCTTTTTTGAGAAAGGAGAGTTTAAAGTAGGTTGTGAGACATTCGAAGCCTTAAAACTTTAATCTAAAGAATCTCGCGAAATAATCAAGATGAAATAAGTTGAATCTTCGGGTCTTTATTATCATATACATTTTTCGACTCTTAATCTAAAGTTGTAGAGACATTAGGTTATTTAGTAGCAGGAGACATGAAAAATATGCAATTCCTTCGCCGGGAATCGAACCACGGACCTCTGAAATACCGGCTCAGTATGCTGACCATTACACCACGAAGGCACGCTAAGAATGTGGGAGATATACCTTATATACTCCCCTTTTTAAAGGGCGACTAGGGTTTTAGGGGACCTAGTCGCCAAATCCTGGGTGTGGAGAGTCATCATCCACAACCCTTTTAGTTCGGGCGCCAGTGTAGAGACATTAGGTTATTTAGTAGCAGGAGACATGAAAAATATGCAATTCCTTCGCCGGGAATCGAACCACGGACCTCTGAAATACCGGCTCAGTGTGCTGACCATTACACCACGAAGGCACGCTAAGAATGTGGGAGATATACCTTATAAAGTAACCTTGGTTATTTAAACTAAAAATTCTGAGAGATTAATTTTATTGATGCTTAGTAAAAACTTGTCTTTAAAAAAGTAGAAAATACACGATTATTACAGTTTCAGTCGAACTCAGTCGTCATTATCATTATCTCGCTATTCTTAGTCATGTTAGATTATTAGGATGTGGCGAAGAACACAGTGGCCCTCTTCCTAAACTATCGAATGCCTTCGTGAAGACGTTCTAGGGAAGCTGGTACATATTAACGCTAAAGTTAGCGCAAATCACAAAAAGCAACCATGCTGTCAGCCTGTTCACCTGAGTTTGAACCCGGATCGAATTACTAGTATTCAGCGGTCTTAACTGCTCGTTCACAGATGGGTAGGCTATCCTTAGTATCCCTCTCTTTATTTCTATATTATTTCTTTAAAAACTAGCTCCGTTAGCGCCGTTAAAAACCGTTAGCGCGACCAGCTACGTCATAAAAAATTTAAAGTAGATAATTAAATTAACGAGTCCAGCTAGTACAATTTTATAGAAATATTTAATTTTTTTTATTAGATAGTTCATGATTTTTAATGCAATTTTATTTAAATCAATCATATTAAAAGTATTCTTAAGAATTTCTTTTATGCTTTTTATATTGCTTTGCCTGTTGCACTTCCAGATTAAATCTGAAAGCTTAATAGCTTAGGTTTTACAACGTCGCAATGCGCTGGTGCATAGGAAATAAAAGTATTTTATTTATGGGAGGGTAAAACGTTGCTTTCTAATAGCCGAGTTTATTGATTGAAGCTGAAACATAAATATCTTACATTTTGCCGAATGGCAAGAGGCTGGCGTTCTGGAGATAAAAATGTTTTATTTCGAAACGTATTGCCACTTCTCGATTTCAAAACGCTCAGTTTGTCAATCAAAAATTCGCCTTAAATTTGTACACAATATGAAATAAATAAAAAAATATTTTGAAATTCAAAATTCAGTGTGCCCATGTTCGGGTGGAGGACTACGTCTATTAAAAATTCGATGACTCTAGATAGTGTCGTTTTCCAACAATGTGAGGAATATACATATAGGTTCTCCATTACTTATTTTTCTTTTATAATACATTGCGATAACATTTGGTGGCAACAATCTGAAAAATAATTCGGAGACAAAAGTGGCATGGACAAAAGGTGAGATTCGAAATTAATAACATCTCTGGTGCTAATAATTAATACTATTGAAATCTGTGCGCGTCTGTGTGTTTGTTACGGAACGTCGGGGAGTTCAGTTTTGAGAGAGGTACTTAGGAAACTCTGATTCCAAAAGTACTTAGGAGGCCATTTCGGCCATTCTCAACTTTATACGATTCGAAAACGCTTATTTTCCCACCCCACGTTTTTCACTGAACGTCATCGCTTTTTGGCGTCTTGCATCGAAGCGCGTAACGAGGTGGAATTTCAAAATTTCCATCTGCCTTTTCTAAACAGAGGTAGAGTTAAATATTTTATGTAATCACGCGGCTGGTTTATTATTATTAAAATATATAGAACTGATTTTGAAATATTTTCATACATTTTCTTTTCAGGTATACATGGAACTTATAAATGTTTATTGGCACCCATCTGGTGGGCTTGCTCGCTAGGATGTATTAAAAAATTAACTTAAATGACCTGTTTTAATCCTCAAACATTATTTTAAATAGACAGCTGCAGTGTAAAGCAAAGTATTTAAAATTCTTTAAGAATTCATGAAATACTTTTGGACGTCTCATAAAAACAAGTATTTTTATTATCTCCTGGCTGAAGACTTTTCTAGGTCTTTCTTTTGTACGTTTTCCCACCCAAAATTTCTGATATCCTAAACTTATCGAATTAAAAGTAACTTAATTACGTTTGCTTTCGTCCTATACAATCTGTATTATCGGAATAAAAAAAATAAACTTGTCACCTGACTCGAGAATCGCGAGACGCAAACATGTTTAATTTGAAAGAATAAGAAAAATAATTAAATAAAAACTCGAAATATAAGAATAAATAAAATATAACGGGAGAAATGACATGATAGGAATTTATCTTTGTTGAACAGAACTTATTTTCGTATTTTATTTATTACAACCTTTTAAAATAATCAAATGCATCAGATAGATTTTTCTGCAAGCATTATCTTTCATATTTCTTTTTTTTCTTTCTAACTCTTTCCTTTTATATGTCAATTATAATCTCCTAGTGAAATTTTTTTCTCTTTGTATTATATCACGAGGCTAACATAAATTTCTTAATATTATGATTCTAAACGTGAGAAGGATTTTAAAGAAACAAGAATTAAAACAATCCTCATGAATTTGTTATAATTCTACTTTTTTTTTCATTTTTCTGATTTTTCTTACTTTTTAGTAAATTGAGTTTTCGTTGAAGGAATGCGAATATTTATCAAATAATAACTGGAATTGTATTATTTCAAAAATATTTTATTCGAATATTTATCGAAGAGTATGTTTAAATTATATTATATCTTGAATATTCGTATCTAAAATTAGAAATTTCGTTTACATTTAGTGCACTGTAGTGTGAACAAAATAAATTTTTTGACTGCTATGTAGTTCTATGGAATCTTTTAAAAGAACTCACTTTCCCTTTTTGAAGTGAGTAATCAAATAATTATAACTGTAACGGATTTAAAGTTTTTTCTTATCATAATTGAAGGCAAACATAATATGAGTCTTGTATCTTACCTTTTAAAGTCAGACAACTTATTATTGAAAATTAGTTCAATGTTTTAAGATTTGAATTCGGAAGATAAAACTATCTGTTATTGAAAGAAAGCTAGTCAAGAGCATATTTGTTCTGTAAGGTTATCCGTAATAGGAAAATTCAAAATATACTATGAAGACGAGACGTCAAAAATGATCAATGCCCTCTCAGGGACTCGAACCTGGACCTCTCGAATACGTGGCGAGTGTGCTACCGTTAAACCACGAAGGCATGCTGAAAGGAGAAAGTAAATATCTTATATACTTCCCCTTTAAAAGGGCTACTGGGATTAGGGGACCCAATCGCCAGATCCTGGTGATGAAGTATCATCATCCACCACTTTTTAGTTCGGGCGCCACTGTAGAGTCGTTAGGTTGTTTTGATGCTGGAAACACAAAATATGAACAATGCCCTCGTTGGGACTCGAACTTGGAACACGCGAATACCCCGGGTGTACTACCGTTACACCACGAAGGCATGCAGGAAAGAGGGAAAAATACCTTATAATATAATTATAAATTTATCAGATACAGTTGATATCAGATACAGATTATCTTTATTGTTATGTCTTAGCATTGTGGCACTATTTTATTTCACTTGGCCCCATCTACACTTACAATCAACGGCTATATAGCGCGTTACGTGCTATTATAGCCGTTTGTGATCCGGCCTTAGCAATTGTCTACCAGTGTCTTCACAATATAGATGAGGAAAGCGTCTCTGTACTCTTTATTTAGTTCTGAAACGGAATAAATCTTGAAATTTTACTAGTTTTGTAACGATTAAACGCAATAATTTTCCTTTTCTTGGCATCATAATTATAAGACTTGGAAAAATAATTCAATCTCTGGAGCATACTGCAAATTTATGTATTAAATTCAGTCCCAGCAAATTTTGCACTTTATATTAAGAGATCCAGTTTCAGGAAAATTCCGCGAATTTATCTGCAGACAGTTATCTTACTTCAGCTTTTAATCGAATAAATTTATTTCCTCCTTTTAAATAATAACAAGTATTGTGGACGAACTGTTTTAATAGTTGGATAAAGAGCAATTAATAGGTGAAAATAGCAGATGTTTGAAATATTATTAGCTTTAATTTTAAATCTCTGTATTATTGCCAATTAGGATAAATAAGCCTTGGTGTATCAAATCTTTTCTTGCGCAAATGCTTAGGATATTTGATGTCATAAACATTGAATCAACTTTTATAACTTCATGAATAATTGAGCGCTTTCAGTATAAAGGCTTTACGTAACAGCTTTAAATTATTTCGAAACGCATTTAAGTTCACGAAAGCTGTAGTTTGGGAAATGAAGTTGCAATTAAATCCGCTATACGTTCAATTACTAATTAAGTTATTAAATTAAATGAATGTTAATCGATTTAGCAAATAAATTCATTCAAATACACTAAAAGGCCAACACTGAAAGCTTTCGTTCTCGGTTTCATGTTTTCATCTTCGAATAAAAGGTATTGAAAACAGTCTTATTTGTCATGAGTTTTATAAACTTTTGCCTTTTAAGGATAGCGAAAAGTTCTGTGTAGTATTACTTATTTATTTTCAACTAATTTCTAATAATATCTAACTACTTAATGCTGAGTTATGAACTAATTTCCGCATTAAAAAGGTTATTGACATATGACGGGCACCATTTAGTTATCATAGATTAATCGGTTTAATTAACCAACGAATGAGAAATAGGGAAGCAAGGCCTTGTAGTAGGCGAGTTAACCCCACCTTCTTTACTAACATCTTAGGGCACTGTACAACGTGGCCTAACATGAAGCAAACCGAACACGGGAAGGAGCGACGTAGAAACAAACACTAAGATTCTGAATGCTGCGAAGTGAGCTGTGACGCACTCTTATCCTGTCTTTCGTCTGCTTATTAATATCGCCTTAAAACTGAAGTCTTCTTTATTTGTTTCGCTTATCTTGGACCACTCTACATAAAAAACCACTGGAGATGAAGCAGAAGATATTTCAAATTTCATTAATGCTCTACATATTCATCTTTCATTGATTTTGCAAAGACGCCGAAATATGATTTTTTAAATAACAGTTCATTCCTTGACTTAAGAAACTTTAAATTTATTTTACTTAGGTGTCGATTAATTGTTTGTTGAACTGAGTAATGCAAAGCAAACGAGAGATATTTGTTAAAAGAAGGTATGCTTCATGAACGAATCTTTGGCAGAAATTGGTGCGAAATTTATATAACATCGAAGACTTTATCCGGCCTTTTTTTCACAATTGTTTGTCAAAACATACATTTAGAATTATGAAAATATATAAAATGATAATATAAGGATTTGACGCGTACTAAACCGTTTTCCCGTTTTCTCACTTTTAAATATAAAGAAATCAGTTCTGTTGAAAATTACAAAATCTAATATTTATACGTTCTCTCGGTCTCGATACTTATATGTAGGAAACTTTTGTACTCGTTATAAAAAATGAATTACAAAACGTTTGGCTAAAAAATAACAGTAGCGGTGATAATAAATAGTAAAAAACAACATTATTAATAGTCTGCTAATATAATAAAATAGTTATTCGTAAATGAATTATGTTTATCTTTTCATTAAATAAAGAATAAATAGTTTTAAATTTATTTTAACTCATATAACATAATATTTATCTTTCACTATGAGCATTCAATTATTTTAATTTCAGCTGTTTGGGAAAGAAATACATTGGTACCTGGATATATATCATTAATCCTCGGACGCATACCAAAAGAACTTTTCCGATAACAAATAAAGGGAAAATTATTAATCCACTCTTACAAAAAATTCTTCTCTTATTATTATAAAATTATTTAATTCTAAAATAAAAATGCACAGAATGAGATATGCACTGTTCATTAATGAAGCGCAGCACATGTACTGTTATTAATTTTGTACATAGATTGATGATTTTAGTGCAATTATAAGTGAAATTGTTGTATTTTTTTGTGTAATGTAACATAAGAAAAATCTAAAAGAGACAATACCGGAAACGTAAAAATACAGGGGCAAGTGCATTTAACATAGAGTAAATGGATATGCCGGTAATTTGACGAGATATCGCCAAGCTGGCAACGTTTTTGGCGATTTATTTTGTCGCCTCATTGGATGATAAATCGCCATAAGTCGCGGAACATGAGGACATTTTGGTCCGGTCCCCTGTATCACTGTAGTAGGTATTGTAATTGAATAAATGTCACTATGTTAACTGTAACCGTAATTCAACTCCCATATTGCCTTCAAATGATTTTGAGAAGCAGAAAGTATTAGAAATACCTCGGTGGCCTTTATTGTGAAAACCTGTACGAATATTTCTGTGAAACATTCTAGAACTTTGAAGTGTTTCTTTTAATTCAATAAATTTTATCAACTTATCATCGTTGCTGTGTGCATTAAATCTATTAGGAGCCCGTACGCACGCAACAATACTGTATATAAATGTTTTTCTGCTTCTAGATGAAATGAAACTTTTCAGCATGCTCTAATGTTTTTGATTTTTGTTTGGTAATCAATTTCACTCCTTCGCAGCGTTAGCTGATTTAATAGTGGCTTGTTTGCAACAGTCGTAGACACCACTGTACTCAGCATACGGTGTGCAAAAGTTAAATCCTGATACGCATGCCATCTTCATACTTTTCAATAATCTCTTTTTTTCACCTCTACGGCGATCTTAACAGATTTCTTCTCTGCTTCTCACATATTTTCCTAAAACTCGATTTTAATGAGTTTATAAACACATTCTCGAAAGGACACAAAAGCATTTGAAAGTTTAGAGTTTCAACATGGCCTATTAACTTATTAGCAACAACAGACATACAGAAGCTTATAGGCACTGGTAGCATTGTCTCAAAAGAGGTAAGCAAGTGTAGTGAACGCAGTCGTGGTTCATCAAACTGGAGTCTTATTTCAAACAAATGTTGTATTCCAAACAATACTTTTGGCGTCTAGCCAGGACGTATGCCAAATTGGATGTATTTCAGAGCGCACAAGAGCTGTTGCGAGGTATTTTCGCTATTGCGAGGTACACATTAACAAAATTGAAAATAAATGAAAAAGCAGTTTTAGATTGTCGTAGACTTTGAATAACATTCCTGTCGATTTTGACAGCAGTCATAGTTCCATGTCTGTTTTATATCTGATTTATAAACAAAAAACAAAAATAGCTCTTTCTCACAAACAAAATCAAAACAAAAAAGAATTTCTACATTTCATCAAGAGACAATATATGTCAAATACAATATTAAATATATATGGCAATTATAATATCAGATACATATTTGCCAAGTATAATATATGACAAATAAAATATATGTCAATTATAATGAAAGGTATATATATATATATATATATAAATATTATATCTTCGCATATAAAAACATAACTGATCGGCCTCACATTTGGTTGAATATTATTCAAAATCTACTCCAGTTTAATGCTGCTTTCTTATTCAACTTTGAAAATAGTGTTAATTTTAACTAATCCTTAGAGCGAAAAATATACACATTACGAACTATTATAATAATCATAGGTTTCACTATATTAAATGATCAGAAGCATAATATAATCACTTTCTATATTTGATAAACACTTTAAAATGTTAAAGAATTTTATATTACTGTAAACTAATATTTCTATTTGTTGGAGAAAGAAAATTGCGTAAACGAAACTAACGTACTTTTCTTAAATCTACCCTTAGATATTCACTATTACGTGTTTCTTGATACATTGCTGCCGCGAAATCGGAGAAACGATGGCAAAGTAAAATCATAATAATATGAAATCTCCTTTAAAATCCGTTATAGCACTTCGACAACTGAAAATCTCAGCAAGGGCAGCCAACAACGGGCGAGGAACTTTTTCACGTTACTCATCAATCATGAGTGTTCCTATTTCATCAATCCATCTTGATTTTCGGCAGAAGGAGGCTTGTATCTTCCAGAAACACGAGGCTTTCGTCTTCTCGGAGAAGAACTTTACTCACATCTCCGAGAGAAAATTTCATTTTTATTTTCACTTTTTCTTCGCTCTTTTCTCATCCCTTCCTCCCGGTTGCTTTTAAGGCGAACCATCTGCTCTTGGGTCATCATCAAGTTGCAATTCTGTTTTAGTTTTCCGGGGAAAAGTCACGTAGAATTTTCATCGAGCATATTGGGTCAGGACTGGATATGAAATTTCTGAATAGGCTTTCAGAATATGAGGGATTCCTTTTATCACGCTTAGGCGTAAGTAAGATTTTTAGTCTTTGCCGTGGACACACTGACGTTTGGCTGAAGGAACGGAATTATCCCAGCCCACACGTATTCGCACGACTAAACCCTAGAAGTGTTCGTGAAGTTGATTTGAAGTTTACTGATAGCGGGTGGATTTTCTACATAATTTGTTTACTTTTGAAGATCGCGCAGAGCATATACAGATTATATTCAACAATAGCTTTACAGTGTTGCTAATGTTCTGTAAGAGGATAAGAATAGGATGAATTTGTGACATTTTAAAGTTCATATCTTCGTATGAAATTAAAATTTAAGTACGAATATTGCTTATTTATTTTCCTATACTAGTCACTTGCGCGGAAAGCTGGATAAAATAGTTATTATACAAAAGGCAAAAAAGCATATTGATTTTAATTAATTCACCTAACGTAAATTTCACTGGTCCAGGTAGTAATTAGTAACAACAGAGAGGAATAATTGCGTTTATTGATTAAATTGCTCAGTAATGGATTGGTTAAATTCGAGAGACGAATTAAATCACTTACAGTTCTGGGAATGGCAATTCACTGGTGCCGTGGAAAATAGAAATATTTTATTTCGAGAATGGCAACATATTTTTTCTAAATCGCTTAGTTTTCTAATTTAATTTGGGACTTACAATATGTCGCACTTTACCGAGTGGAAACATATTTAAATCGCTGAGTTTTCTAATTAAAATTCAAATATACTGTAGGTACAGCTTAAAAAAATCAGTGCATTATAAAATCAAGCGCTTATTAAAATCAAAACCCAAGGAACGACTTCAGATGACTACAATATCAGTATAAAATAGCCGCTTAATAAAATCAAAGCTACCGCTTATAAAAATCAAATAGTTTTTTAAAATTGTCAAGTCAAAATCTCACGTTTGTGTTTTACGTTTAGTGATTTTGTTCAAAGTTTCACTTTCGCACGTAGAACTGCTAGAATTTTCCTAGCCAAATCAAAAGCTCAAAGTGTCTGTTCAAGGTCAATGGTTTCATCCACTTGTGGAGCTCCAAATATTCTTATCTAGACCAATCATGGATGAGGGTGTCATAAGAGGTTTGCCAGAACTGGCTCAGACCAGCTATGAAGGTGAGACCAGTTCAGGGAAAGGGGAAACAAACAAAATAAAAAAGACATGAGTGAGTATGTGTATAAAAAATTGCCTTTTTTTCCTCACACAGTTAAGTCAGTTCACTCATCCACATCGTGCTTTTGTTGTCTGATCGTGCTTCAAAATGTCCAAACGCTAGGACACAAGCTTAAAAGACAAAAAAGAATTCTTGAAGCCATATGATGCTTTATCAAAATGAAACCAAAGTGAAACTTTTGTGCAACTCAGAATTTCTCCATCTACATTATGTACACTTGTAGAGACATTAGGTTATTACGAAGCAGGAGAGGTGAAAAATAACCAACGCCTTCGCCGGGAATCGAACCACGGACCTCTCGGTTACGCGTCGAGCATGCAGACCACTACACCACGAAGGCATGCGAAGAAGGCGGGAGAAATACCTTATATATTCCCCCTTTTAAAGGGCGACTTGGGTTTGGGGGACCCAATCGCCAAATCCCGGTGGCGGAGAATCATCATCCACCACCTTTTTAGTTCGGGCGCCAGTGTAGAAACATTAGGTTATTTAGAAGCAGGACGTGAGAAAAATGAGCAACGCCTTCGCCGGGAATCGAACCACGGACCTCTCGGTTACGCGTGAGTATGCAGACCACTACACCACGAAGGCATGCGAAGAAGGCGGGAGAAATACCTTATACACTGTTGAAAAGAACAGAGGCAATTTCGGATGAACTAATGTCAGTTGCAAATAAATGTCTCACTTAAGGCGGAAGTGAAGTGGAAGATCTACCGATGTAGAAACTGCCCTCTTGGTGCGGTTTCGAAATGCTAGGAACAAGAACGCCACGATTTCGCGAGAAATCCTGTATCAAAAGGCAACAGAATTCATCAAAGTGCTGAGAGAGGGGTTTGTTCTTACCGTTGGATGGCTCACAAGATGGAAAGAAAGAAACAATATCATTTCCAGATAATTACATGGAGAGAAACAAGATGCAGACTCTAATGAAGCCGATAACTAAAGAATTTAGCAGGATTTTTTGGAAGAATAAAATCCGCATCAAATACACTGATTAATCTGCCGGCTAGTCAGCTAATTAGTGTTGATCTTTATTATCGATCCCTACTTCAGCACACTTTAGTGTTTAAAGTGAGTCATCAGCTGGCTGCAAAAAAATGAAATAACGAGTTACTGTATTATTATCGCGTAATACGGGCGAAATAGTTTAAAATGCTAAAATAGTCATTGTTGCAAGCAAAACCCTCGCTGTCTGAAGGACGTCAAGCATTTGCTTGACCTATTACAACAATAAAAATACTTGGATGACAAAATATTTTTAGTGATTTTCTTGAATCATGAAAGTTTTATAAAAAAATATCTGACGTGAACACCAGATGACTTCCTTGTACGGTCTATTAAATGATACACACTTTTTCCTGCACTTCATTTAAACTTATTTCCTCGAATTACATTAAAGATATATTTCTCGTTCAATTATCACTTCGCGGCAAGGCAAAAATGCATAAAAACTCAAAGCATCTTCATTAAAAATTGTAAAATACGGAAAAACGTAAAACACCAAATACAGTTACAAGCAGAAGAAGTTTACAATTAAAAATTAGAATTTCTACGCAAACGCAAGCAATGTGGCAAACGTGTAGGAAGATACATTTTTCGGTGCACAAAACTGAAAGTTTAATTTTGGACCCACACAGCAAAAAGACATTGAAGTTAATTCCCAAACTGACTTAATTCACTATTCTACTAAGAGTTCCAAATATAAATAAATGATGGCCTCGTTAGCAGCACTTTATTAAATTCTTGATAATTTTACAACTGTTGCATATTGATTAACTAAAGGCATAAAAACCTTACCGCAAAATAAGAACAACATAATTCAACCCCTTTTAAAGCAAAAAATGCACATTTTACCCATGCATAAAAAGAGAAAGCTGGACTCACGGACGGAGTAACATAGTGCCAATATATGTATGTATATATTTATACATGCTTGGTACTGCCAATTACAACGGAAAAGGGAGGTGCATAGTTACATGTTATAGCAATCCCATATACAAAATTCAGGCTACTCGTTTTTCAGTTATGCGAGATACACAAATACGTACTTACGTACGTACACATGTCATTAAAAAAGTCTCTCCTGAGTCTTTTAAATGTATTTTACAATCTTAAAGAATAAATCTTAATTTTAAAATCGCATGAGTAGTTTTTAAAAAATTAGCTCTAAAAAATTTAGCTCTTCAATGTTAATTGAGTTTGATATTTTTTTATTAATATCTCTTTTTTTTATTAAAGTTATTTGATTCTTCCTTTTACATTTCGAAATTAAGGTTCCTTTCAAATAACATTTGCTCATTTTTTATGATTTATTTTTTAAATTTGTATTTTTAAATAATTTTATAAATTTTTCGAAAAACGTTTTGAATTATAACCTATAAAATTTTTAACATCATCTTAAAGTAGATGTAATTCTAAGCATACCTGCAAAAAATTAAGATATTTTTATTCAAAATTTCCGAAGATATACGTAAATTTATATACTGGCGCGTTTTGAAATTTGGCATATTTGTTGAAAGCGATAATAATCTCAAATGGACACATTTTAAAAATTATTTGGAAGTAGAACGATGTGACTTTTTTTCCACTCATATACAATGTAAAAAGGTAGGAACAATGTGACTTTTTTCCGCTCCTGCACATTGGAAGGGAAAGGAAAATAGGTTGCCATGTATTAAGAAGTTCTCTAAGTGAATTATTCTTGGCACAAACTGAAAAAATTGAGCCAAGATAAATGTTTGAATTTCTCCGTAAATTTCGCACCAAATTTTACAAAATTTAATACTTAAGCATAAGTCGAGTAGTAGAATCGAAATATGGAACAAATTGGTATATTATTTCAGAAAAAGGTCCCATTTTGTGTCAAAATACCTATGTTAGAACAATGCTATATATAAATTTAATATATATCCTAAGTCGTGCTTTCGAGACATGAAAAACGCAAGTTGAATTTCATCAATCGGCCCAGTAGAACGAGAGATATAGAACTATCCCATCTTTTTGCGCAGTGTACATATTTATTTTTTATAATTTAATAACAGGGATGCATATTTAAATTCCTGAGAAAATTCCTTTGTGGCCTATCTTAGGAAAATTTACTCTGGCTTTCCCCATGTGCACTTACATCGTTTCTTTAGAAATTAATATTTGATTTTAAATTAAGTAAATTTTTTTTAATTGTGAGAAGTTTTATTTTTACTATCACTTTTATTTTCGTCAGCTTCCGCCAGAATGCAATCTAATAACGCGAACATAAGGATAGAGATCTTGAAGTTGAAATCTGCTACGCTGGTCTTCGCAATATTCCTCTCTCAGCCTGTAGAACTGCCTAAATTAGCTATACCCTTTTGGTGTAGTCTGTTGCTTTAAAATAGGAACTTTATTTTCCACTACACGATTTGACTAATAACCACAGGAACAACAGCTTCAGAAAAAAGGTTGACTCTCTTAATTTTTTTCACTCCACTTCGCTTTCATTTAGCGTATTTCGCTTCGTGAAAAGCACGCGAATAAAGGCTGACTTCAGTTGGAGTTTCAAATGGCTTGGAGAAAATAAATGCTGTGTGGTGATGACTGCATGAGTTACGATCGCAAATTTGAGTTGTGGGGGAATGGCGGTGGCCTTGAAGTGGCTATTTTAAAGTATCAAACTATAATCGTGTTGTTTCCCGTGTATTTTAAAAATTGGAGCCAATCGAAAGTGGGAGACCCCGGACCATCCTCCGAGGTATTCTCCGTTAAATGTGGCATAGCTAATGAGAGGGGACTGCACTTATATAACCAATACTGAAGGTCTGGGGAATCGTTGTCTTTTATCTGTAACTAAACCTTTTAATTTAAATTCCGTAAGCAGTGGCGAGTGATTCAGAAATAATTACCTACGCTTCTCCCGCATAGGCGGTAACTACGGAAAACAACATCAAAACACAAGAGACGTTGCAAAATCGAGTGCTTAGAACTGGTTTAAACAGTTAAAAAAAACTGAAAACTCCCAGATTTTACTTTACTCCCAAAGCGGCTTTTTTAACGTTTTGTGAGTTACCTTTATTTATTAAATATCATGTCCTCCGCACTTAAACTACATAAAATTCAATTCAACAGTAATCGCAAAATATTTAATAACAGTGTATCTTTAGAATTTCTGATAGTCAGTTTCATGCCCTGGCGATAATTTTTCCTCCATACAGTGTTGCCATGCTCGCTTTGAAATCGTTGAATCTGTTGATAAAAAATCGTTAAAGTTTTACAAAATAAGAAATAGATAATAAAACAAATTCGAAATTCAAAATTTGGGCTTTCAGGTGCCCATTCTCGGGTGAGGATTACGTAATTCAAAATTTGATGGCTCTAGGTGCCGTCGTTTTTCATGCAAATTCTTCATTACTTAATTTCTTTCAATATAATACAGGACGATAATATTTGGTAGCAACGTCTTTAAACGTCTTTAGAGAGAATCAACGCAAAATGCCGTTTTGAGACTAATAGCCCTTCTAAGCTAACGCTCCTTTGGGTAAATTAGTATTATTCCACTATTTTTAGGTTTGTTTCTGTGAGAAGAGAAAGTTGCTTTTGAGAATTTGTTTAAATATGTTTTGAATTCTTTCGTTTTATTCTCCCAAAAATGGATACAACGCCTAGGAAGAGCACAAAGATTGTCACACTTAACAGTCACACATCCACGACTGTAAAAAGTATAGCTTCCGAATTTAGTGTTAGGAAATAGAGCGTTTCTCGAATTCTGAGGAGAGACAATAAAACTGTGGGCTTTTTGCACTGCAGTTGACACTGGAAATCGCATTCATGGAATGATGAATTCATCAGAAATTTTGAAACGTAGGATTGTGCCTCTATGGACAACCTTTGCATGGACATTTCAAATTGTGGCTCCATGTCACTATAAAAAAAGGACATAGATCATGTTGAAAAGCAAAATTACTGTGTGTTAAATCCAATCGAAAACTTGTAGCATAATATCAAGTAATATCTTATCAAAATGGGCAAAAGAGTGCATAATTAAGAACGTTGTAAAAGTATAGTTTCATGATAAAGGAGTAAAATATACATGCACAAGACTGATACAGTTAATACCCGAGCTCATTATAGAGGTAATTTCTGTTAAAGGAGGACATAATTCCTATTAATTTGACTAATATCACTGTATATGAAGGTATGAACAGAAATTATCAAAAAAAAGTGCTTTGCCCCAATTAAGTTGCAAACTGTAGTATTATGAATGATCACCATGTTTCCATCATAGAAATCCTGCACACAAATCTTAAAATCCCAAGGATCTTTGCAGCTATAACGAACAGTTCTGGAACGAAGTAGACTGCCAGCTGGTCAATTATTCTTTCATTTTTCAGCATGAAGAACAGGAAAATGAGCAGTTTCTAAGGCCATTCGCTGCTCACCTAATAGGAGATGAGGACTTTAAAAGGTATTTTCTTCCTCCTTTCTGCATGCCTTCGTGGTGTAACGGTAGCACACTCGACGCGTATTCGAGAGGTCTAGGTTCGAGTCCCGGCGAGGGCATTGCACATTTTTCACGTCTCCCGTATCTAAAATACATAATGACTCTACAACTTAATTCTTTGAGCAGCACAAAGCCTTCGCCACTACAGAAAATGCATTTGTGCATTCTGTATATATCTGTAAACAGGACTTTATTATATAAACTGTAATAGTATTGCACCATTTTCTTCCCACAAGAACCTGAGATTAAGTATGGTCAATATATCAAATATAACTTTAAAAGATTTTCTAAAGTTGTTGAAATAATAAAACAAATTACATAGATGATTAACATGAAAAATTTGTAAGCGAAGAAAGATTTGTAAGTAAGAAAATACGCGTGTTTCGTGGATTTCGTACCGTAAAATTGGTCAATGTATATACTGTCAATAATTAGATCATATTAGAATGTAAAGTAATGGCTGAGTATCAATAAATTACATGTATCTGGCATCGAATTCAAACTTTTGATCAAGTGATTAAATATTTTCTCGTTCTGAAACGAATAATAATAAATAATACTCTTAAATACTAGTACTAATGCATCTAAAATGAAATAATATAGACTCCTCAAAAGTGAAATTGCAACACCAAGAAAGAATACTCGTGGCGTCATGAAAATTGCAGGATTGAGAGTTGCGACATGGATATGCAAATGATTAAAAAAATGGACACATAAAATCATTATAAACCAATTTATTCAGTAGTTAATGTGCCCACCTCGGGCAGCGATATAGGCCGCAATCCGGCGAGGCATGCTATCAGTGGGTTTATTGATGGTTGCCTGAAGTAGCCTTTGCCAAGCCACATCCAGTGCTGTACGCAGATCATCCAGGGTTTCCGGCCTTGGGCCTTGGCCAATGTCACGTCCAATAAGATCCCACAGGTGTTCGCTGGGATTCAGATCTGGAGAAGATGCCGGCCAGGGTATAGGCAAAAGTATGGGGGACACCAGATATTTACCACCAGGTAATCCAGATGTTGCCCCTTCTTACTAACTTTACCGAAAAGCCTAGCTTCGAGCAGAACATGCCCGCCTCACGCTATCCCGCGGGCCCTACCGTTGCCAACAGTGTATTGGGAGTTCGTCTGCATATCCCGAGTAAATCGTTTATACATTTTTTATCTATGAAAAGTTACATTATACATGGTGATACATGAATATTACTTCAACATGGTGATACAGCTCATTTTACATGGTAGTTACAAATTTGTTGCATTTTGTTAAAACATATGGGTTACGATTGTTTTCACGCGTTTCTATGAATCAGTATTTTGTGGGTTGCAGTTTTAGTTTTTACAGTCAGCTCCGTGATGCTTACATTTCTTGCAAGGAATTTCTTTTACATATAGCATATTATATATAGCATATTACACAGAGTTCCATTTTGTTGCAATCTCATGGTTTGCCAAAGTCCATATTATAAAAATTCTACCAATTTAATTCTATTTAACTTATCACTGTTATGAATACGCATGCTGTAATGCAGCAACATTATTTTGAATTTTGAATTTATATTATGATAGAACAAGTACTTAATTATTATATACAAAGTTCTGTGGATCATTTGCGCTATCGTACCTTTCGCTAGCTATAGTAAAACTAGTTGTGGGAGGAATTGGGAAGGATTGTGTTACATGGAAGCACATAATTCTTGTCCTTTTGCTCCTAAGCTCTTGATTATTTTTTGTATTTTTATTCGAAGGTGCTTATCTGCTGTTGCATATCTCAAAAACGGATCCAAGTACTGAGTTGGTTTTTTAAGATGCAGTTCCTCTGTTAAGGGACAGTCAAAAATGTAATGTTCTGGATTGCCCCTATCTCCACATGCACATGTGTCACTTTCAGAGACGTTTCTTTCATAGAAATATGTAGGGAAGGGGCCATGTCCAGTAATGTACCAATTTATGTAAGGGTTAATGCTATTGTTCTTCTCTTTAACGCTTGGGATAAATCTAAAGGCTTTTCTGCCTTGTTTGTGCGTTTTGCTACTAGTATTCGCACCTTTTAATCATTATCTAATTTAATGATTTTTTTAATTTCGGATTTAGGGATAGGATGGTTGTTGGAATAGAGTTTTGATTGCTTGCTGCTTCTTTAGCATATTTGTCGGCTTCCTCATTCAGTAAGGTTCCTGCATGTGCTTCCAGCTTGTCAATAATAATTTTTGAATTGGGATTTCTTAAAGAGGAGTTGATTATTTGTCTGATTATAGGTGATTTGTGTGCCTTGTTTCAATTACGTGTATGCTTGATAAGGAATCTGTTTTGATTTTCACTGCAGGTAAGTTATTACTGATGCTATGGGTAATTGATTTTTGGATGGCCAGCGTTTCTGTTTGAAACACTGTGTTATTGCTATTTAAATGATATTTGAGAATTTTTGGCTGATGGTGCATTTGATGTATTACTATGGCACATCCAACTCCTTCTTCATTTTTAGAGCCATCTGTAAATATTTCCGTGTTGAATATTTCTTCGGTGTTGCCGTTGTGGTTGAATTTAAGACGAATATTTGGTTCTATGGTGGGATGAATTTCGTGAGGAGATTCTGGTTGCTCATAGTTCTTGGTTTCGAATTGGATGTCTTCTATTATGGAGTCTTTCTTTAGTTGGAGGACTCTATCTGTGGTTGCGATTTTTTTTCGCTGTAAGGAAAAGGGGACTTTTTTAAGTGCTTACAGGGCTGCACTGAAAGTTGTTCTGTAGCTCATTGAAATGCTAAGCAAAAATGGCCTTTGAATCGCCTGAAGTTTTTAAATTTTTCTTGTGTTCAGAGGGAAAGTCCAAACTGCGCAACTGTAAAGAGCAACTTTTTTCAATTGCTGAATTGAATATAATTTTATGCAAATGAGGGCTCAACCCCCAGTTGAATCTATGCAATTCTTCTGAAGATTTTGGTGATAGCTGCAGTTCTGTCTTGAATGTGTTATAGATGGGGTATCCAATTTATTTTGTGGTCGATAATGATTCCAAGAAATTTCGTCTGTTTGACTACTTTGACCCTTTCTTCATTGATGGTGAATTTTTTAGTTTTTTTAATCGATTGTCCTGGTTTATTGAAGACTACTGCGTGAGATTTTTCTGTCGACAGTGAAGGTTTTTGCTTCCGACAAAGTTTGGTGAAGACGTCGAAGCTTTCATTAACATTTTTTATCATGATTTCCCTTGTTCTTCCGCTGATGACAAACGCCGCGTCGTAAGCAAACGCTATGGCTTTGGTATGGTAGGGCCATACATGAGAAGTGATCTTGTTAAATGTTAAGTTCCAAAGATCAGCACTTAGGCATGATCCTTGTCGGCAGCCGCGTTGCTGTGTCCTTTCTACTAATCTATTATCGTGTAAGATTATGTTTTTCCTGTTATTGAGGAAGTCTTCAAGGATACTGGGGGCATTCGATATTCCTGAGTGTCTGTTTGACTGCAGGCCACCACAGGGAGTCGAATGCTTTCATTAAGTCAGGCAGAGAAGGGAAGAGTGTAAGTTATTGGCTTTGATTTTCTAGATTTCCTATATTGCCACATCTATAGCTTGTATTGTACATCTGTTTAGCGAGAAGCCGTCCTGATTGCTGCTGATGCGTTTGTTTTTGTGAATATGGTGCCTTAAACTTCCGGCTATGGCCCTTTCGAAATCTTTCCCAGTGCTGCATGGAGATTTATAGGACGGTATGCTTTTGTACTTTCAGGGTCTTTATTTTTTTTACTGAAGAGGTTAACCTGACCTACTTTAAGGATGTCTGAAAAAACTCTCAATTGCAGGCATTTGTTAGTTAGGTCCTTTATTATGCAGGGGGGACACTTTTTATTTACAAGTTGATATATTATGTTATATAAGCCATCGGGTCCTGGCACCTTCCTCTTTGGCAGTTTCTTTATAATGGAACTGATCTC
This sequence comes from Stegodyphus mimosarum, assembly GCA_000611955.2. Taxonomy (NCBI): domain Eukaryota; kingdom Metazoa; phylum Arthropoda; class Arachnida; order Araneae; family Eresidae; genus Stegodyphus; species Stegodyphus mimosarum. The sequence goes on along the minus strand of KK121106.1, from coordinate 232,791 downwards.
CTTTTCTGTTAATAGTGGGTCATTTTCCGTACTTGGAAGGGTGGTATCATTCCTAATTTTCGTCTGTTTTGGAGTGTCCTCTTCTGAGTTGTCTTTTAAAAGTATTGCATCTAGTATATCGTTAAGTGTTTTAATTGTTGCGCCCTCCTTATTGGGGAAGTTTTTGATTGTTGGGTGAGGGAGTTTTGTTTAAGACGGTTTGAACATTTTCTTGGGGCAGATTTTGTAAATGGTACCCTACGGATCACTATTTTGAGTACAGAATTTTCGCCAGCAATTTTCTTTGGAGTGCTTTTGTTTTGCTCCGTTTCTCTCTAAGGTCCACCAGCTTACTTTCCTCTTAGATCTTTCTTCTTTAGTTCTAAGGGAGTTATCACAGCATTCTTTTATTGTTGTAGTTAACACGTGGGCTATTTCTAATCCTGTGCTAGCTTCGCTGATTTTTCGGTGTACTGAGTCCAATTTTTCTGTTATTGTTCTCAGAAACGTTTGGCTTGTGCTTATGGAAATTTTATATCTTTTCATTTTTATATAAGTGTTATGTTGTTGTTCTATTGTGAAAGATATTGTTTTATGATCCGAGATCGTTGTCTCATGATGTACTTTCCAGTTGTTGATGCTATTGGAGAGATAGCATGAAGAAAGTGTAAGATCAGGCTATCCTCCGCCTGAAACTGTCTCGAAGGTTGGAGGGGCCGATGCACTGTTGTGAAGTATTAGATTCTTTGCAACAATAAAATCTTCTAATAGGTTTCCTCATGAATCATTCCTAGAGTATTCCCATTTCGTGCTGTGTGAATTAAAGTCGCCTCCTATTATGTGAGGGGACTTCGGGAATTTGTTGATGAATTGCCTGCCAGGGCAGGATGTCAAATCCGGTCATGCTGTTAAGAGTACGCCTTACGACAAGCGGCTTGGCATTGTTTTGCTGGAATACGCTGTTGGGTGCGCCCTGCAACCAAGGCAGAACAACAGGCTCCACAACTTGCATGACGTAGCGGTTCGCTGTGAAACTGCCGTTAATGTGTACCAGGGGCGTCTTGTGATAAAACATTATGCCATCCCCAAACCATATTGCCCGGTGCAGGATCGGTGTGACGTTCGGCGAAATGGGCTTTTTCGTAGCGTTTTCCGGGTCGCCGCCATATCCGTTGACAGCTGTCTTTCCTCCACAGACAGAAACAAGATCATTCGTGAACAAAACCCGATGCCATTCGATGGTCCACGCACTATGAAGCTGGCACCACACCACATGTCTAGTCTTGTGTTTTGCAGTCAATAGTACACATGTGACTGGTACCCGTGAACGTAAGTGTACTTCATGCAATCTGGTGTCTGCCGAAAACATCGCGGACGAAAACGTCGCGGAGAAAACAACGCAAGGCGGAAATGTCGTAGTACAAAACATCGTAGATAAAAAGGAAGCGAAGAGAAAACATCGCAATTTTAAAACATCGGGGTACAAAATATCGTGGTCGAAAATAAAGCGGTTCAAAAACTTCGTAGTTTAAAAACTAATTCATCGCATGACGATAACATCGCACACACGAGTTTTCAGGTTTTAAAAGTTATATATGCATATTCGCATAATGATTTGGGAGCGCAAGAAGAAAACAGGGGTAGTTTTACTTCAACATTTCATATCTTGAATGAACTAACAGATTTTTGCTGAAAAAGGTAAGAAGAAAATTTAAGCATTTAAAAATTGAAAATGAGTATAAAATTAATGCAACTATTAACACTTAATAGAATTTTAAATTTACATAGTTAATTAACCTCATGCAGTTATTTATATTCCTTTTGCTAAACATTTTTAGACTGTATTTTTCATGAAAAATTATCAGGAAAAATTTATAAAATTATTAATTTATTAATGATATTTCTTAATTAACTATGTAAGTTTAAAATTCTATTAAGTGCTAAAAGTTGCATTAATTTCCTACTGATTTTCAATTTTTAAATGCTTAAGTTTCGTTCTTACTTTTCAGCAAAATTCTATAAGTTCATTCAAAAATATGAAATACAGAAGTAGAAATATTCCTCTTTCCTTCTTGCGCTTCTCATATTGCGAATATACAATTACAACTTTTAAGACAAACCTGAAAATTCATGTGTGCGATGTTATCGTTATGGGATGATTTGTAGTTACTTTATTCTTTACCACGATATTTTCGACGACAATGACTTTATACTGCGAAGGTTTTATACTTGCAACTGCAGTTTCCATTTTTATTTAACACCTGCAAGTTTTTCGTGAACGGTAAACGAATAAATTCATACTTCAAAAGGCAATAATTTAATTTATATGCTGAGAATTCCATTTCGTCTGAAACGTTGATTAAATTTAACTTGAAAATAGATAAGAAGAAGACATTTAATAAAAGGAACCTTACTAGTCTTCCTTACTTATCTTCACAGAATTCCTTATTCATAACACTATTACATGCTTCGATGAGGCTAATAATTTATTCCGCATTATTCTCAAATAAATATATATGTATAATCTCCTAACATCTATTATATATTTAGGCATGAACAAAATGATCTTAAATACCAGTTACAAGTTTTCGACTTTTCGCATTTACCGAATTTTAATCTGACATAAAGTTAAAAAATGTAATCCTTAAAGATTGCCGAAAAAAGTAGCTACGCGGCTGAATGAATATTCGAAAAGTTATGTATAAACTTGAAATAAATTTTTATGAATAAACACAGTAAATGGAAAAAACAAAAAGTATATAAAATTGCTGCAAGACAATTTATGTAGTATAATATCAGAAAAATGAATGAGTGGAAATGGATTTTGCCAGGTCTCAGCAAAATCTATTTAATCGATTTAGCCGAGCACGTACTTTTCCAAACTTACTGTTAATGTAACTACTATTTTGAGCGCATATAAACCCATATATACCAATTCATCACCATATACCAATATTCTTTGTCCGATTCATACTTCCAGTTATAAAAATGCTTCAAATGACGCAAAGATACTTATTTTTGTATTTTTAAATTATATAATTAATAAAAAATCTACATTCGAACTTTTCACATGTTCCGTCGGTACTTGTAATTACATTTAGGAAAATTTTATACTTTTTATATGAATACGGATATGGCTATGGTGAAGTGGAGTAGACACCCATTGTTTAACCATAGTCAATATGGGTATTGTCCAGCAGCACTATTTATCCAGATAACTACCCTTCACAGAGCCCACAAAAAGCCCCGCCGAGCGTTGGCGTGTTGCCAAGCGGTGCTGTGTTGCCAAGCGGTGCTGGGTATGTTGCATAGCTCCGTGCTTCTTGGGAACAGGAAGTTCGTTATGTTTGTGATTTTCTTTCTACGATGTTTGTCTTTGATAGTATATCTTATAAAAGTATTTACTTCACTTTCTGATTTTGGAAATTTTAGACGTTGTTCAACTGTGAGGGAGCATTTAAAAAGTAGTGTTGAAGGCTGCCTCTTTCTAAACATACACACTGATCTGATGTAGCTAAGTTCCTTGCATAAAAGTATGTGCGAAAGGGGCCATTACCTGATATGAACCACGTTTTTCCCCTTGTAACTGAATTGGATGCAGTGCCTACTTTTGAGAACAGTTGATATGAATTCTTGTTCTTTTCTCTTGTACTGCGTTGTCCCAACAGTCTCTCCATTCAGCTTTAGATCCGTTTGTTATGAGTTTTTTGAGGTACGAGCCAGGCCATGGTACAAGTTTTGTGCATTTTGCCCCTTTGTACCCGTTATCAAAAATAAAACACAAGAAGTTTGATTCCTGTACAACAAAAATTGGCTAAAACATTTTATATTAAATTCAGGAAACAAATTCAGGGAACGTGCATAAATTGAAGCGTGATATGTTTGAGTTCTTATGCAACTAAAAATAGAATATCGTTTAGAAAAAGGTTTCTGATGTTTAGGGATTAAACGACGAGCATATTTATGCATATTATTGTGAAAAATATTGGGTAATATAATTTATTTAAAAACGGAAATTTTATTCACAGAATCTTACGGAACTGGTGTTCTAGAAAACACTGACAGGCTTCTGTATTGGCACACACTCAATTTATACTCTTATTTGCATTAATTATAGATGAAAAATGTTTGTAGTTTAATAATTATTATACGATTACCAGAATATCAATTTGAAATAATAAACACTTCATCGGCTATTAAAAGCGTACTTTTAGACTACGAAAACTCATAATTTAGTTGTATGAAAATTTTTTAACATACCAAATGCAATAAATTATAAATAAAGAAACCTATAAACTGTAAAAAAGCGTTCAATAATATTAAACGGAAAAAATGAACCCTAAATTATCCTAAATTATCAACCAACTGTTGAATGCAAATTCAAAATGACGTCAGAAATTGCAAATTTTGAAATTAAATATCTAAATGAACTTTTATCCTACGGGAATCAAACTTTTCTTTTAGTTCTTTGTACGAAATAAAGGAAGTACTGTAACTGCGAAAACTTTTGGGTACAGTATTTCAACGAAAATACCCATTTTGACCGCTCTCGATTCCATTTAAACGATGTTTTTGTATTATATCTGTACATACGGACAGAATAAAGGATTCTTTCTTCCCAAAATGTATTTAAAATGGTTTCAGAAGAGATTCTTCAGTGAAGTCTATACGTACGTACTTACATTCGTAGGTATGTATGCATGTATTTCGTATAACTCAAACACGTGTTGCCTCAGAACGTTGAAATGTTGTATATGGGACTGTTATAACATGCAGATGTGCACTTCCCTTTTTGGTTGCAATCGGCAGTACCAAACGTATAACCCACTCTGTTACCCCGCTCGGTGAGTTAAGTTTTTTATTCTTATATGTTGATAAATTGCGTATTTTTTGCTTTAAAAGTGATTGAATTCAAAAAATTATATTGTCCTTATGTTCAAGGTTAAGGCCTTTATGCTTTTAGATAACCTGCATGCACTAGTTGTAGAATTAGCAACAACTTAAAAGTCATTTAAGTTCCATTAAGCCTAATGACGCCGCGATTTGTTTACATTTGAAACTTAGGAGCATAGTGAATTAAGTAAGTTTCTGCACCAAATTCAGTTGCCGAGTATAGTCAAAAGCTTTGTGAACCGAAAAATCTGTCTTTTTGCATAATTTAATTAAATTAAGCTCTAAGTTTAATTGCAAAATTTGCTTTATTAACGATTTTTATTTCTATCTGACGCTTAAGGCTTTTCTGTATTTTAGAAATTTTAATGAAGATGTTTTGAGTTTTCATGTATTTTTTTCTTGTCGCAAAGCGAGAACTGAAATGAAATTCGAGGAAATAATTTTAAATGAAATGCAGAAAAAATTTGCATAATTTAATAGGCCGTACAAGGAAGTCATGTGGCGTCCACATCATGTTTTCTTATTTTTTATAAAGAATACAAAATGTTCCTTAATGTAAGTAAAGGGACCGGAGGATTATATGAAATATTATATTTCGTATTTTTCACAAAATTAGTTTTTCCTTCGTTGTTAAGAAATAATTGCTAAAAGTTTGGGGTGTCATATTGCAAAGGAAATATCCATTTTGAGCGTTCCCGAATCCATTTTAACTATATTTTGCGTGACATCTTTTTGAACGGACAGAAAAAAAGCACTCTTTTTCTCAAAAAGTATTGTAAAACGGCTTCAAAAGAGATTATTTTCGTGGCGTCTGTGCATCTATGTTTCACATTAAAAGGTGTTTGAGTATGCGAGGTATGTATGTATATACATAGCGTACACAAAAGCGATTAGCAGCACAAAATTGAAATTTTGTATATGGTACTGCTACAGCATCTAGTTGTGTGTCTCCCTTTTTTATTGCAATCGGCAACACCAAAACATATATATATGTATATATACCTATAAACCAATAAGTCACAATAAATTACAATAAGAAAACTATATATATTATAATAAGAATACAAAACTACTATTATAATAAGAAATGTATATATATATACATATCTATGTATATATATACACATATACACCCAAGCCCCTTACCCTGCTTAAAAGACTTTACTTTTATAACAGTTGATTGTAGTTATACTTCCAATTACAGAAGTGTTTTAAGTAACGAAAATATTCGTGTTTTATTTGTTCAATGTATAACATAAGAAAAAAGTTAATTTTCGACAAGTAACGAAATATAACTTTTAATGCGGTCTCCCGGTTCCCATATTTGTATTTAGGAAAGTTTTATATTCGTTATGAAAAAAAAAATGCTAGAAGTGTCATTTCCGTATGACGAAATTTCATCCAGTTATTTAATATAAAAATTCTCAAATTTTGATGCCATTTTGAAGTTTTTGACTTTTGCCCTAAAAGTGGAGAACCAGGTCTTGTGAGCAGATAATCCAACCTTAAGCCTATGCATCCAACCTTAATGCAGGCTCATGTGTAGTCAAGTCATTTTTCTGCAAATACTTTCATAAACCACCATAAACACTTAAATAATGTTCTTTACTAACAGTTAATCAATTGGCAGATACTCGGGATGTACATTACCACGATAATCGGAATAGACAGTCAACATTACCTTGACTTTTGACTGACTGTGATGAAGATAATTCGGTCTCGTTTCTCTTTTGGAACACCTTGACTGTTGAGCTCATTTTATATATAATGTGTAGATCCTTTTCCATGAATGATATTAATGCATTTTAGAAAGCATTCTTCTTTAAAAATATTTTGCTAGACAATATAAGCATATTATTTATTTTTGGCGCGAGAGGAGGCTCCGAAGTATTTGGTATAACTCCAGAACCGAACTGCCGAAATCTCAAATGATATTTTAGAAATTCTTGATAGCATATCGAAGTAATATAGAAACTTTTTCAACAACTGGCTAATTGTTAAATGATGATCGTTAAGCACGAAATCTTTGACATGATCAACGTTTTGCTTATTAGATGAAGAGGATATTTTACCACATTTTGGTTCAACTTTCATGCATTCTTTGCTTTCTTTAAACATCTCATAACACTCAAAAATCCCTTGTCTTTAACAAAGTGTTTTCCTCAAACAACTTTTTCAGCAGTCCAAATGTTTCCGTAGCAGATATTGTAATCATCAGATATTTCGAAAGAGGAGGCGTGAAAAATGTATTATGCCCTCGCTGGAACTCAACGCCGAACTTTCCGACTGTTTGCTCTACGAGCTTTCCAATTACACCATGAAGACTCGCATAAAGGAGGGATAAAACATATTACATTCTCCCAAATTTAAAGGGCAGCTGGAGATGCGGCGACCAGTTACCAAATTCTGGTGGTGATGAATTTTTGTCCCTGCCATTTTCTTTTTCAAGTGCTGTAGATGAAATTTAGAACTTTTGGAGATAGGCTAATATGCAATGTCCTTGTCGGGATTCAAACTCCGCAATTCTCGATTGCTAACTGTACGTGCTTCCCATTACACCACAAAGGCACGCTAAAAGTATGGAGAAATTATCTTAGAGAACGGAAACAAAATTCAGTGTACATTATTTATATAGTTATATGCGCTGTTTTAAGAAACTGCGAAAGCAAAAATTTATTTATTAAAAATGAATTTATTTGCAATCAGTGAAAGGAAACAAAATATGAATTGCTGCCATATGTCAATGAAAATTCATAAGAATTTCTAAAAAAAAATTTCAAGTCGTTTCTTGCACATAATTGTTTTAAATGAGTAAATCCCGGTACGTTTTGAACACAGCTGCATTTTATGAAAACGATAGTTGCCATTTAAAAATTAAAAATAATTTCTTTACATTATAGATATCGCCTGAAATCTAATTTGATTATTATTTTAAACCAACGATTTGAATACTGTACTAAACATTCGATATATGTTACATTAAAGAGCCACCAGGGAAAAACAATATCTGAGAATTAAGCTTTAGGGTAGAATTTCAGAAGTTTATCGAAATTTCTTCGTCTGAGCGTTTTAGTTTCGGCAGCTTTCAACTTCATTTAAGCTACATTGTTTTCAGGTGATTATTTCGGTCAAATATAATTTGTCGAAGATTCGAAAATTGCAGTTCTAGCAGAAATATGATCTCTAAATATGAGCAGAGATAAAAAATAGCAAAAGTAAAAGCAGACAACAATTTTAAACTTATTGTCACCCATCATTTCCTTTTAATTTCTTAAAACAAAGAATTAAATGATATTATTTCCTTCGGAATCATGTAAACTATGAGCATCTTGGTCTTGTCCATGATTTTATTATGGTAGATAAACTATACATTGAATATCGATTTATCAATAAACATTCATTGAAAAGCTGGACCTGTCTGAATCTTTCTGTAGCATTTATTATTGAATTTTTTTCAGATTCTGTATTTTGATTTGATGTAAAAGCATTAATTCCTCAAATAATGAAAAGCAGCAAATTGAACTGAGTCGTTTAAATGTGTTTTACAGCTGCCCTCAACATTAAAACAATGAAGCCTCTAACTAAATCCAATCTTGGAAACATTAAATTTTTTCCTCTTGTGCTTTTCTTTGAAAATATCGACAATATTTTAACCCTTTCAGTGAAATAACTCGTAGGGTCACAAGGTTTATCAATACAAAAGACGTAAGAAATGGGCAACGGCCTCGCAGAATTCGAATTGCAGAACTCCCGACTATACGGGCTTCCGGCTACACTATGAAAACGTGCGGAAAGGCGTGAGCAAATATCTTGCAAACTTACTTAAATGTAAAACTATCTTATTTACAGGCTGACTCAAAGCTCCACATACAGACTTTAACGGGAGACAAACAACATCGATGTGAATCATATTCATATGAGAAAGCAGGACAAGCTTTGTACTCAACTCAAGATTACAGCGCTAAAGGTTTCCGCCTGCGACACGTCACTTGATACTAATCTGTTTAAAAGAAGAACATGTGACATTTGTGACTCCTTTCTCCGAGTTCTGTATGTAAAGGACGTCAGCGCTGGGAAGAGCTGAACTTTATTTGTCTACTGACTTCCGTCAGCTTTCAGATCGGAATCGGAGACTTTATTTCTTCTTTTGGAGGACCTTCAATATCATTGATCCTGACATGGAGCTTGAATCGCCATTGGCGTTGTTAATATTTGAAGAATGTTAGGAATCTTTTAAAATATTCCATTATCTATACGGTATCGGTATATGACATCTATCACTGCGAATGCTTGGAGCTTTGAATATATCCTGTGAAACTGCGTTCAGTATCTGCTATAGTCGGCTACTTTAAAATAAGAAAGTCAAGATTCTTTTTTGGCTTCCGATTTGACTCGTAACCATGAAAACAAGAGCTGCGAGGAAAAAGGATACTTGCTTAATTTTTTTGTTCATTTCATTTCCGTTCAGCATGTATCGCTTCATGAAAAGCGCACGAATGAAGGTTAGTTTGAATTACAGTCTCAAATGACATGGAGAAAATAATTTTTTTGCGTTATGACTACACGACTCACAGTCGTCGAGAATTGACGAGGGGAACTGGAAACAAACTTGAAGTGTCTACTTTAAAATAACATAATAGTTGTTTTGGTGTTAAATTTTGCCTAATGAAGAGGTTTATAATGCTGCTTTCTTTAGTTGTGTTTTCATGTCCCTTTTAGCTTCTGAGTGGCATGTCCAGATGGACTATCCTCTGCTAATATGATTCATCTCTCAAAATCTGTACCTGAAGGTTTGAGACATACTTTTTATTAATAGATATAGAGAATACAGTCATGTTGCTGTTGTTTCAAACCGTCGGACACTTTTAACTCATTTTAACTATCTCATCACGAAAAATGTTGCTCGAGGTGCGCCATAGAGAACGATTGCTTTTATACCGCGAAAAAGGGGAAATTTTGTCCTAATTTTGATATACAACACACTTGATTTAAGACAAAACTCTCAAAAGGATCTTGATCTACCAGTGTTTTAAGTTACCCCATTCTGCACAGACATTATATACTTGCAAATGTTCAAGCCTTTTTCGGGATTCGAATCTCACTCAACGATACAGCAGCCAGTAGTATCAATTAACATTTTAATTAAAAAAATATATTAAAAACTATGTCCCCTGAAAGGAACCAAATGAACAGCTGTTCTGTGTACACAATTTTGTAATAATTAACTGTACCTCTGTTTAGAACTTCAGTGTAATATCTTGATTTCAGTCTATAATAACTGCAAATAGTTGGCAATGTACAATGCTTAATCTAGGGTGTAAACTTTTGTCATACCTATGCTAAACTCATGTGTTGGCTATAACAAGTATGCCTACGCTAAAGATTGTGTTTTCGCTGTGAAATCCCCATATTTTTCTTGCTCCTGTTTAGACGTAGACCGTCTGATTGAAAATTTTGTGAACATGTAGTCTACAGTTGCTATTAGATGGCTGATACGTTGGGAGAATTCACCAAGCTGAAATGAGTAAACATGTGTTAATACATTCATGAAGAAACGTAAAATATATTTCACGCAAAGGATTTCAGGCTTGATTTCCCATCTGTTTTTGATACCCACAATAAGTATAATAAAGTCTGTTGAATTACTTAATTAAGATGAAAGTCTAATTGTCTAAAGATTGACACACCTGGGAAACGAAATAATGAGAAAACGGAAACGCTTGAACGCTTAAAACGATAATAAAGAGTTTCTTTATAAAACCTGATCATACAATTTCTGGTTCAGGTAAACAAAGAAAAGTAAAAAATGTACATTTTTCGATAACCCATCTACCTTAATATTATACTGACCCATTTTTTTAAATCCAATGACCGGATGCTTGCTCTTTAAACGTTCATCGAGATTAGCCAAATCTTTTGATCATTTAAGTATTCGACTACGTTCTAATCATCAATTTTGATGAAAATTTTCAATTTTTTTTAATTACTGTATTTTAAAGTTTATATTTTTAGCTTCCCAAAACGTTTCGGAGCTTAGAAACAGTTTGTCTCTCCGATTATTAGAAACAGAGTTACGGCTCTTCTTGTTCTACGCCGTGAACCGGAAGCTGCTGTTAACCGTGAACTGTAAGTAGCCCGGAAGGTGGGGTTTAAAAGGATGCAGATTAATCTAAAAACTTTTAAACTGAGAATTTTTCAGCCGAATGCTTTTGATCATGTTCAGAAGATGATGTTGAGACTTTCTATTTTTTGTTATTAAGTGCTTAGGAACAAAATTAGTTTCCCAATTTCAGTTTCAGATTTGGTAATACACTCACGTTTGTGAAAATTGCAACACCATGAAGGACTTACGCGAGTGAGCTGAAATTTTCAGGAAATGCAAAGTAGCGCATGATATGCAAATGATTAGAATTGCAAATCCGTAGCGCATGCGGCGTATGCTGAGCAGCGCCCTCTGAACGGCTGATGGATCCGAATAAATAGACGGCTGTAGTGAGGCGTGTATGGTTATCGGTGGTTATCTGCTAGTGGTAAACGTTAACTCAATCTGTACTTATGCCTCGTCGACGAAAGAGAGCGAGATTTGAACAACTTACAGAGTTTGAACGAGGGAGAATCATCGGCCTTCGTGAAGCTGGATTGTCGTATCGTGCAGTAGCCTCTCGTGTGCAGCGTAACAGCAGCACAGTGATGCGCGTTTGGAAGCAGTGGACGGACGAGTGTCGGACAACTCGGAAATCCGGGAGTGGACCCCGAAATGTGACGTCAGCTCGCGATGATAGACACCTGGTCCGCATGGCGCGGACGGACCGTACAGCTTCCTCTAGACAATTGGCAGCACTGTGGTCAATAGCTACAGGTGTTTCATTGTGTGCTTCATCAATTCGTAGACGTCTGCTGCAGTGTGGACTGCGCGCACGGACTCCTTTATACAGGATCCCCCTAACGCACGACCATCGCCGCCTGCGGCTACAATGGGCCAATCAGCATAGAGACTGGCGTGCTGATTGGCAGCATGTCGTGTTTTCTGACGAATCCCGCTTTAATTTGTGGTACCATGATGGCCGCATTCGTGTCAGACGCTATGCCGGTGAACGCCACCTTCCGGAGTGCATTATCGAACGCCACAGTGGACGAACACCCGGAGTTATGGTCTGGGGCGCCATAGCATATCATAGACGATCTCAATTGCTACGAATTGTGGGCAATCTGAACAGCAACCGGTATATCCGTGAAGTTCTACAGCCCGAAGCTGTTCCCTTCCTTCAAAGCTTGCCAGGCGCTGTATTTCAACAGGACAATGCCCGCCCTCATACTGCTCGGATTGTTAAATCCTTCTTTGCAGCGCAGCAGGTACAGCTTCTTCCTTGGCCTGCGTGTTCCCCGGATATGTCGCCAATTGAACATGTGTGGGATGTCATTGGTCGGCGTCTTGCTCGTGATCCTCGTCCTGTTGCGTCTGCAGACGAACTTTGGGTACGCGTACAAACGATATGGAATGCTCTTCCTCAGTCAGACATTCAAACTTTGTTTGACTCCATGCCACGTCGTGTAGCAGCACTTATTGCGGCGCGTGGTGGCCACACAAAATACTGATTCTGATCTCTTGTTCTTGTTTGTTTGCTTTGAACATTTAATCATTTATTTGTACCACTACCACTCAACTGTGTATTAAATTGCATTCAATTATGACGATTCCTTCTTGGTGTTGCAATTTTCACAAACGTGAGTGTATTTTCTTCGGATTGTTTTTGTGCTTTGTTTATGATGATATCCTATTTTCGGCTTTGCTGTGTGCAGCCGATTTAGCGATTTAGGTAAAGAAGGAGCCAATCGCGTAGCTAATCTTTACTTTTATTGTAATTGTGTATTTTATTTTCAGTTCACGTTTTTTAGGCACAAGTGGTGGCACATTCTGAGCACCAAGTGAGTGCGTTTCTGTTAAGTTCAAATAAGAAGGTTATTTAAATCTTCTTCTGCAGTCATATGATCTTCCAAGATGTAGCAAAAATTTGTTACTAAGTCTTTTCAGCAGGGTCTATAGTGTATGGTTCCAAAACGTACTAAAAGACTCTAGAAGTTGACTTATTTCAAATTAAAAAAAATATTTTGGATCCCGTAACGTTTCCATTAATTGCACTTTTTTGACGATATGTGAAGATAATTTGAAAGTAATTTTAATGTTACAAATTAAAGCAATTTTATTTATGATTACACACATTATTTCAGAAATTTAGTTTTTGCATATTTTACTACCTAAACCTGAATGACATAATTAAATAACTTCGAAAGTCAATGCATCATTTGTCACCATAAGATGTTAATTCTATACATCACAGTTTCATGAAATTATTTTCCAATGTAATTTTGAATAAATAGCTTTTAAAATACCATTATAGAGTTAAGGGTATATAAAAAAGTTCTAGTGGTAATTGCTTTTAAATGAAATTACATTATCTACTAATTAGAGCTGTTAGAGTTAATGTTCTGATTCATAAGCTCGTTTAAATAATTGTGCGATGACTCTGAAAAGCCAGATAATGATTTCTATGACAAGAGTGTGAAAAGGACTTTTATTCTTCTGGCAATCTCATCAAGCAGATTACTTGGAGATCGGTTCAAATTAATGGAAATTATGTCTGTACTCAATAAGTTAAAACTGTGAAGAGTATTTTGGTACCTCTGAATTACATGTTATCAAAAATAATCATCGAACATTTAAAAATAGAAAAAGAAAAACAATTTCTTTTGTTATTGTAAGAATATTTCCTTAATTTTTTTAAGAAATCTAAAGGGATGTATTTGAATTTCGCTTCCTGATATAACTGCTTTTAGTGGAAATTTTAAAATCTGTATTGCTTTTAATAATAATAGATTGAATTATAATAGCGCAACAGGCAAAAATTTAACTTAGATTTAGTTCTCTTCGTCCAGAAATACGTAGAAATGTATCTTTTTTTTATTAATATGCGATTGAAGTTGTTGGTCTGTTTTAAATATTAGCAATGCACACGGTATCCCGTATGTAATGCATTCTTTGAATTTTAAACAATACAAATTTTTAATAACTTATATGCATAAAATGATATTGGAAGATCTCGAAAGAGAATCTCGATTTGTGGCTTTTTTTAGCATGATTCCAGCAATACATCGCATAAAAAATTATAACAGAGTTTATTACTCAAGGAAAATGCAAATGAGTTAAAAGCAGTATTTAAGGAAGGTGAAACTTATTTCATGAGAGAGAGCTAGAAATCCTGAGTAGCGCGTGTTTGCCTTCGGGCTAAGAAGCTGTTCGGCTTGGCCGTATATTACGTGCCTTTTGATATTCGCCGGCTAGTTTAAATTAAGTCCCATTTACGTTACATTTGGGTTAGCTTCGGCTGATTCTCTTATTTAGTCATAGTTAGCTCTTATTTCTTATTCTTAAGCCCAAGTGGAGGCTTTGTTGTAAGCCCTAAGAAAGCGGAGGACTGTTCATCTTATTTTGAGTGAAATAAAGTGTAGTTAACCCTTCTTGAGTTTACGATTTCTGTTATTTGAACTAAGCGATAAGTCGCTTAACAGTTCACTAGGTTCCTCGACATCAGCAGTTTAAAACTGTAAATGAAGCTAAGCCTTATGTGGTGCAAGTTGTTTACATATGAAACTCTTAGTAGCATAGTGAGTTAAGTCAGTTGTTGCACCAAATTCAGAATATTTTTGCCCAGTGTTAACTAAATATTTGCGACCCGAAAATTGATCTTTCTGACCACTGGCCAAATTGCTTGTTTTTGCTTAGAAGTTCTAATTTTAATTGCAAAATTTGATTTTTTAACTGTTTTAACTGCATTTTTTTCGTAATTTACAGTTTTTAATGAAGACATTTTGAGTTTTTATGCATTTTTCCCTTGTCGCGGAGTGAGAACTGAATTGATTGAATAAGAAATAGACTTCTAATGAAATTCGAGGAAATAAGGTTAAATAAAGTGCAGAAAAAATGTATATAATTTAATAGGCCGTACAACGAAGTCATGTGGTGTCGACATCAGATTTTTTTACATATAATTAATTATTAATATATTTTGAACTATTCCGCATACGCAACCTTTCAGAAATACTATTCTTTACTTCAGTCTTTTAAAAAGAGCAGCCAAATTTCTGGAAGAAGATAACCCATAACGGAAAAGGAATAATTTACATAAAATTAATTAATGATGATAACATCGGGAGCATCTTAGCATCACCGCTTCTTTATTAAAAGTGTTTAATTAAACCAGATGCCATACTTAATAAGTTACGCAACAACAAAAATGACAAATCCTTGTCACATCGTGAAATAACAACAATACTAAAGATAATTAAAAAAAAAGAAGAAGAAGAAAAGAAATTAGTTGCGACATATACTCAACAACGAGCGGGAATTCGAAAAATTCCCTTTTGGACGCATCGGCTGCTAATACAAATAAGCTTCTCGTGGAGGAAAACCTTCTTAGGCCCATATTTCAAACCCCTACATGCAAAAGAGGCATAAATGTCCCTGTCTTGGCAGATTAAAAGACTCTTACGGAAGAAAAAAGCATCAACTAAGCAGGTTTGCTAGGATACTTACATAGGTAAGCAAACAAACTGAATGACGTTTTCGTGTAAGTGTCCGTTAAGGCAGAACCGGAGAGATTCTTCGCTGATAATAAAAGCGAATTGGAGTTCAAGAAGGAGAGGTTTGATGAGACATTATGAACTTTCTTAAGGTCCCTCGCTCTTTCTCGCGAGTAATTAGTGTTCTTTGTCAAAAGAAGACAACTTCTCCTTTACGTTAAGCTAAGACTGAAATAGTATTTACTTCTAGGAGTTTGAAAAGCAGAATGATAAAAGAACTCAAATTTAAAATGAATGGTTTGAGGATGTTGGGAATCATAAGATATCGTATGGGTTATGTTTGAAAGCAGTTGAATTATTTCACACTTAAATACATTTTAAATTAGTATTCAACAGTAATGTCATTTACTAAATAATGAAGAATCTGTATGTATCTATGAATGTCTGTTTCTCTCATAGTTGTAATAGGCGCACCTAGAGACCAGGACTAAAGAAATAATGCTCTCCCTAGGGACACCAAATTTTTAACCCATAATAGTCTTCCATCTGAGCATCGGAGACTGAATTTTGAATTTCGAATTACTTTTCTTAAACTCCAAAAGAGGCTATTAGTCTCGAAATGGATTTTGGCTTTGGTTCAATATAAACGGTATATAACTTTTCAAAATGCTGACCCCTGCATTTAAAGAAATTAAATAATGAAACGTCTGCATGTATGTGTGTATGAACGGATATTTCTCGCATTGTGAAAACGCAACGGCACTTAGAGCTATTGAACTCCGAACAATGTAATCCTTCAGCCGAATATGTGCACCTGGAAGCCCGAACTTGGAATTTATTTTATTATTAATTTCATATTCTGCCTTTAAATTAACTTTTGATTCAACCTTTAAATGAACTTTTGATTAACAAACTCGGTGATTCGAAAACAAGCAGAGGCGACCCTATTCAAAATGAAGTATTTGTATCTCTAGCTCGTAAGGCTGCTGCATTCGGAAAAATATAGCATATCTATTTTTCAGTTTTAATTAACAAATTCGGCACTACGACGGAATGCGTTGCGAAGGCCAGAAATAAAATACTTTTATCATCCACGCGCTAGCTTGTTGCTATTCAGTAAAGCCTAAAATACTTTTATAATTAATCTGGAACGTTATTGGGTAATAAACCAAACTTTAAAAGCAATGAACACGTTCTTAATAGTGTTTTCTTGTTTTTAAATTCATTGATATAAGTTAATATGTTTTAAAATCACGAGATGTCTAGTTAGAAATATTCATTAGTTTTATGAAATTACTTTATCTGGACTCATTGAAATCATGATATACTTTTACGTTTTTATAATAACTGTTTCAGGCGGCTGAACGAGCGAGTGGCTTTTTTTATAGAAATAATAAAGCGAATATAAAATACACATATATGGCAACTTGTAACACTTTGTCGGGGATTGTAATGATATGCTTTTTTAAATATTTTCTGATTTTGCTATTAAATTAAATTTTATGTGGCGTAAGTGCGAAGAACGCGATATTTAATAGAGGAAGTAAACACAGAAATATTTAATAAAAAATGCCAAAAGAAAATTTTTGTTAGCCATCTGACGAAACTGAATATTGATATGATAAACTGAGAAAAGACTGAAAACGATACACGCCAAAAGTTAAACACAGCGGTATATGCTTATTTTAAACATATACCGCTGTGCATCTTTTAAAAATTTTGAGAAAGGGTACATTCCTTAATAGTAAAACTGAAAAGGGAAAACGAAATTAGCAGAGTTAGTGCAAGAACAGAGTGGTAGACAGCACGCTTAGCGAGAACGTAAAAAACCTTAAAAACATTTTCGGCAACAGTTAGCGGCCGACCGTTACACGGGAGTGTGTTTGTGGGTTATTTTTGATAATGAATATAGCATTTTAATAAATACAGGTGCATGGAATAAAAGTATAGATCATTTATAATAAAAGTATAGATCATTTATAAATTTAGATCTTAAATATTATGAAAATTATTCGTGTTTTAATTTTAAAATACGAAAATATGAATCTTTGCGTCATTTGAAGCATTTTTACGATAGGAAGTCTATAACCGATGTTTGCAAAAACAAAGGTCGGGTAAAGACTTATGACGACACGGTGTACATAAATGTATTTAATAGACTTAAAATGTACGAAGTGCATTCATGTAAATAATATAAATTCCTCTTTTAAATAAATTTTCATTCTTACATTTAAAATGTATTAAATCTACTGCAGCTCTAGTGAGTCGCTAAGCTACGGCTTATTTAGTTTATGTGTCGCATTCAGTCTTGCTTAACTCAAAAGATATTTTATATAAGAGTTTACTATCTAAGAAACTGTAGCTTGATATTCAAAATTTCGTTTTGCCGTTAAATGTACATCTTTTGAAAACATTTTGAAATACAAAAGGATGTTAAATGTAAATATCAAACAAATTTTGATATTTTATTCTGTGAAGACTAGCCTAAATGCAAATTGTTTGTTTAAAAAAGCCCGTAATTTCATACTACTTCGAAAAATATTGCATTTTTATAATGACAGACATTTTTGGTGAAAAGGGTATTGCTAAGGAAAAATTATTTCTGTTTCCATATTTTCCCCGCTGTTTTCTTTCCGTCACTTGGGTCTTCAAAGCAGCTTATCATTGAGCAAAGTGTGTGACATGGTATTACTACAACGAAAACTCTTCACACCAAGAAGTCGACATTAAACCACGTAACTGACACGTTATCTCTCGTAATCTGTTCTACGTTCCATCATAACCTACGTCGCAGTGTATCCGGCATTGACAACTCACCTTTTTTTCATCTTGTTTGAGATTGGTTTCCAGGTACACTTTTTGTTTTCTTATTATTCCATCGGGGAGGGAGAAGCAAAAAATGGAACAAAAACGGTCCAGAGATGCACACAAGTGAAAGGAAAAATGACTCTCGCCAAAAGTTTTCCGTTGTTTTGCAAGATCGCTGTGATGACAATCTGATGAATGTTCATGAAATTCCAGAGGGTACCCCTTGCGTGGCGATGTAGGAATTTCTGGAATTTTGCTGCTACAGAAACGGATTGTCGCAGATAAATTTTCCCTGTTTTCTCTCCACGTGACTTCAATTACCTTTCGGGTCGCCGCTGACAAAGTATGC
This sequence comes from Stegodyphus mimosarum, assembly GCA_000611955.2. Taxonomy (NCBI): domain Eukaryota; kingdom Metazoa; phylum Arthropoda; class Arachnida; order Araneae; family Eresidae; genus Stegodyphus; species Stegodyphus mimosarum. Next base: position 214,184 of record KK121106.1, on the reverse strand, counting down.
AATTTGTATTGCTGAAAGTCACTAAGGCGAACGACCCCGAGTATTAAAGCATTCTTAAGAAGTGAAATTAATAACACTGTTTACAAATCGCCGGTAATATCTTGCCGGTTATTCCAAAAATAATTATATTTCTAGCAATAATTTTTATGCATTCTGTATAATTGTACTATATTTATTTAAAGTTGTTGATATTAAACTTAATAGAAATTTCTAAAAAATATATTGAGACAACAGATTAATCGATGCTTCCTATTGGTTAAACAAATGCATAATTTTTATGTCAATTAAGTGACCGCCCTAGTTATCAGAAATTGGAACTTTTTACAGTTTAAAAAAATGCTTAAAATCATTATACATTATTAGAAAGACATGATTACTAGACAAAAAAAAGACGGGTATCAGATATATATTCCTTTCTTCTCCATAGAGGAAAGAGATTTGAAAGGATTAAAATTTTTAACACCCCATCAGAACAGCCGTTATTTTTTTATGGCTTCGCTGCTGTAAATTCACAACATTTTTAAAAGCAGCATATGTTTAGAATTCGCGTGAAAGTCGGAAACGTTGGAATACACTTTTATATTTTTTTCAATCTATCAATCATATCAATGTTCAGTTTTCGTAACCCATACAACTCGTACAACCTTTTGGTTTTGACTTTTTAAATTTTATTATTAAATATTCCTTTCTTCACATTTACGTCACATAAAACTCAGGATAAAACCAAAAATATTTAAAATCAACATATCTTTAGAATTTCCGATAGAGCATTATGTGTTGGCATACATGTTTTTATTTTGCTATAACATTTCTTTAAAACTTTAAAACTATTACATGTCAATAACAATTACTGTCAACATCCTTTTATTTATGTTTCCATACTTTTTTTCATATTTGCTGTACCCTTTCCTAGAGGAAATTGCCAAAGAATGTGAATGTACCAACAGTGCTTTCGAGAGAACTAGAATCAGGTTGTAGGGATTTATATTTATTTTAAATAACCAGTTACATTTAAGTTACTTTCCTTTAAGCCTTCATTGTCCTAATTATCAGTGCCAGAATATTTAAATTTGGTAGCGCGGGTAAGAAATGCAAATTCTACCAGTGGAAGAATAAGTTAAATATCGACGTTCCAGTACAGAAAGAGAGAGTCCGGGAAATTGCCGTGCGTGCAATTGCTACGAAAACGTTTGTTTAGCAGTTACTGCTAGTTTGACGTGGCTTAAGCGCTATTATCTTGCTGCCACTAGACTTATTTACGCGCTGTAAGCTACAGGATTTTATAAGCCCTGTAGAGTAATTATACTGTTTGTGAACATCTTAAATTCTTAAGTTTGATTCTACTGTTTCAGTTACCGTCCAAGTTGAGGCGTAGTATGTTAGCGTCAAGTTGACGCATTGTAAATAAGTTAAAGAGTTTAATAAAGGACAGTTTTAACCCTTCCTCAGTGCACTGACTATCTCTCAAGATTCTACACAACAAAAGGAAAGTAGAACTTTACAAGATATCTTTCACTTGCTAGCTGGATGCGTTAACCACTTACGTCAAGGCAGCGCACAGAAAGAAATGTGATAATTTCATACAAATTCAGGATTTGCATTAAACGTGAGTAGATAAAACCAAGGTACACAGTGCTAAATCCAAACTGCTTTCCTTAACTACCCGCCTCAGTCATTGTCATAGCTTATAATTCCTACTTCTGTCCAAACGAATTATTCTTTCAAGTTTGAAAATGGGATTGTTACCTCTTCCTGAAGGAATAAGTGAGTAGATGAATCTTCACAAAAGCGAAAATTTTAATAGCACTTTTACAGCTTTTATAGTAGATAACCAAGGATTAATGGTAGTTATTTTACCTTTAAAAGTTTTAATAATTTTCAAAGCAAAGACGTCAAGGAAATGTTTCTAGTCCAAAAAGGCTATTAGTCTCGAAATGGGACTTTGTTTCGAATCACTAAAGATGCTTGGTTTTCATTCGAGTCTGCTGCCATTCGGAAAAATGTTAAAATATTTATCTTTCAAACTGATTCTGTCTATTGTGGATTAACAAATATAAGTACCTGAAAGCAATAAATGTAATTCTTAAGAATATTCGTTTTTTACTTTTGAATCGAATTAATTTAAATAATAAAAATACTTTTAATTGGTGATCTATCTAATTAAAAATATTCAGTATTTTCACAGAATGAAGTTATATATTTCTTTATTATTTATTTCATATTTTGCAAAACTTTAATGAATTTTTGATTAACAAATTCAACTATTCGAGAGCGAGTAGCGGTAACATTCGACGGAATAAAACATTTTCATCTCCAGCGCGTCAGACTGTCTATCAGAATTTCTAACGGTATCCTGATTTAAATATTTTATGATTTTTGCTGTTTAATTGAATATTATGTGGCGCAAATTCGAAGAACTTGGTACTTAATAAATAAAGTTAACACAGAAAAGGTTAATAATAAGAAGACACAAAAATTTGTAAGCCGTCTTACTAAGAAAACTGAAAATTGATATGATAAACTGAGAAATGACTTTAAAAGAGAAAAAATATGAAACACTTAATACTGCATCGAGAATTCTAAGCAAATGCTGCTGTGCAGCCTTTACAATTTTCGTTATTCTGTTGTTGAAATGTATTTGGTGTGAGTGCGAAGAAGATGATCTTAATCATAAAGCTAAAAAGGCAAAAAAAAAAAGTGTTAGAAGGAGTAAGTGCAACAGCAGACTGAGAGCTGAAAGCTTAGCGAAAACGTAAAAACTTTTAACAAGCACTTTCGATACTCTACAATCTGAAACATTTCAGATTTTTTTATTATCTTTATCATAATTTATTTTCTACTAAAGGCATATTTTCTCAAATAGATGAAAACACTTTTCTCATTTTACGAAAATTATTTCTCATTTCTTTTTAAAACCTATCTCAAATGAGAGGAAACACTCATTAAATCGTGGCGCTGTTTAAACGAATCAATCGTACAATTTTTTAGTAAAAGCATTTAAATTTAATAAAATACTACGAAATTATTCGCCAGTGGTTTGCCGAAACAAATGTATTCCTCAAATTCTTTATAATTATTCTTTAATAAGCCCCATGTGATTAAATGCTTGATTTATGAAGTCGTATTACGACACACAGAAATCGCAAAATAGCAATATTTAATTTAAATTATAAGAGCTAGTTTAAAGTACTTTTCGTTTCTGTATATAGATGCAGCAGAGAGAAAAGCTAAATATTCATTAATTTGTATCTGGCCATTCATCAGAATCAGCTCGACGTTTAAACAAAATAATAGGACTCTGTGGACTAAATAAATACTAGATAATATACTTTTATAATATTGTTGGGTGCGGACGGGTTCGTAATGGATTGAATGCACAAGTCGTTAAAAATATAATAAAATTTATTCTCTTCACTTTTCACATGAAACAAAACAAAATACTGAAATATTTCCCCAGATATATTCGTACAATATCACAATATCTTAAACGTTAATCAGGATTCAATTCAAATCACATAAAGTTAATTCAATCTCACAGCAAATTCTCTACAATCAATTACAGCATTAAGTAAACAAAGAGCAGTTCGCTTTAAACAGCTACAACCGAGATGAGCTGTTTTAATTCGGCTTTTATAAGCTTTTTAATTATTCACTAGAATATTCTAGTAAAACCTAGTTTCTCGCTGGCAACAGAAATTTCGAGATATTCGTTTATTAAATATTAAATGGACGCGCTCTTTTATTTTTACTTTTCCGACGTAGCCTTTCTCTTCAAAGATCGTCTGCGTTACACGGGAAAATAAAACAATTTTAATTACAATTCTAAATAAATACGAAATCTGTAACAATATGATTGCATTTCTTTTTATTTGTTTCATTCATCACATTTGTTGTGTTATGCTTGATTTGTTTTATTTTGATTTTTTTTGTTTCACAATAAAAATTCGTTTAGTGAAATTTAAGATAGAGCCTTTTTGTCAGCTCAAAATATTTAATAAGACATTCTCATGTTGCAAAATTAAGCCGAGAATAATCCAGAAAGAAAAGATTATTTAAATTTGATTTTTGCTTTGTTTGCGCTGAGACAAGCAGTAACCCGAACAGAAAAGAATGCATAGATTTGATTCTGGTGTGCCTTAATAGCCTAAAATTGGATAAAAGATAAATGTTGACTTACCTATGTATAGCACCAAAAAAAAGAGCACCTAATACCACGCATTTATTCATATCGATAAACTTGTAATACAAAATTTAGATATATATTTGGTCACAAGAGACCTAGATAACACCAGTAACATAATAACGTTCGTGAGTGCGTTTTAGAAGAACAATACATCGAATGAAGTGAAGTCTCGGAACACTGTCAAAGTCACTAATTTAATTTCGAGTTCATGGTTGCAGGCTTGGTAGAAAAGAAAGACTTGGTAGGAATAAAAAACATGCAGTTAATTTTTAACAAAATGCCTGCTTGGTCTATCTCGTTCATAGGTAAGAAAATGAGCTATTATTTGAAGAAGCACGAGGACTTGCTGAAGAAAACTCTATTGCGGTTCGGCGTGGAACAAAAAGTTACCAGACTCATCTGGCAGCCTTCATTCACGCGTGCGAAGGTAATGGCTAATTCAAGCTGCGTTTAGATTTTACCCATTAGGCAAAAGGAGCAACATTAAATCAATGTATATTTTAAGTAAAATTCAAAATTAGGGATTTCGAAATTCGTCACTGTTTTCTCATAACAATCTATTGTTTTAAATTACTGTGTAAAAATTATCAATTATATATCTGTTATGGTTGAAGAAGAAAAAAATTGTCAAGTTTATTATTCTTAATAAACTTTTTTTAAAATTTTGCTTTAAATAATTTATTAGGATATTCTATAAACTTATAACTTAATTATCATCTGAAATTTTAAGATTAGTGCATTTGACGTTATATTTTCTTCAAGAAGAATTTTTGAAAGTATATTCGTTTAAAAATTTGTAGTATAAACTGAACATATGAAACAAAATTTCTGAAACTGATGTGCAGGCTGCGAAAAGTTGAAGTTGAGTCAACTCGCGCGGTCTCCGATCGCGCGGAAAACAATTCTCGCTAAGCTCGCTTCTGATTAACCAGCGTGATCGCGTTGGTGTGATGGCCATTTCAGAGTATGATGGCAGTTTGACGTTCAATCTAGCGGAAGTTCGAAATGTTTTTTCTAGATTATATACAATATACAGTAAATGACTGTGTTAGATGAATAAAAATGTTATAAAGAAATATCTTTAGAAAAGGTACGATCGTCCATGCAGCCCAAACCTTAATCTTTGTAATCATTTCATACGGGCTTATTGATGATATGATTTGCAAATAAAACCCATATTTCCTTGGAAAGTGAAAATAAATCATTATTCGGACGAGTAATCCTGCAAGTTCTGAGATATTGAAGAGTTTATGTAATGAATTTAAAATTTTACTATACATCCTGACGACAAATGCCTTTATCCGCATTTATTTTCCCAACTGTTGGTCGTTGATGTACTTCCAATCATTAAAATGTTTTCAGTGTTTAAAAAATCCATGTTCTAGAAGTTTTCAGTTTAAAGAAATCATTTTATAAAAATTAAGAAGTTTAATGTATTTTATGTTGCTGCAGTCCGCCTGTATTTATAATTAGGAAAATTTTGAACTAATTTTAAAAACTAAAAAGCAAAAGGTTTGACTCCTGTACGATACAAATTGACTGAACCATTTTATATTAAAATCGGGAATTATATTCAGATGCCGTACACAAATTGAAGAGCGAAATATTTGCATTTGTACGTAACTAAAACTAAAATATCATTTAAAAAAGATTTTTGATGTTAATAGATTTTGAATATTGTTCAGTATAAATTTCTCTTTTCAAAATGGAGTCTTTAGAATATTAGAGTTTTATAGATTCTATGTTCTAGAAAACGCAGGTAAGCACCCATATTGGCCCACAAGCAACTTATTTGCATTAATTAAGAATAAAAAATATTTGCAGTTTAATAAAATTTTCTTGTCATCTTAAAGTAATAAAACTTCGTGAGAATGTCAATAATATACTTTGAGAGCTTATAAATTAATTGCGTGAAAATACTTTTCGCATACCGAATGTTACAAAATTATAAAATAAAGATAGTAATAAATCACAAAATAACATCACTGAAAGATAACGTAAGAGCAAAAATTAACCTGGAATTATTTTAATTTACTTAATAACCCACCTTTAAAACAAACTAAACATGACTTTGAAAACCGCAGATTTTTAAATTAAATATCTATGTCAAATTTCTGATATAGGTTTCAGACGTTTTGTGCTTTATTTTCTGATGAGTACAGAAGTTTCGTAAGCGGAAGTACAGAAATCGAATGAAGGTACAAAAAGATAGTTTTCATAGTTTTTACAAAATTTATTTCAATAAATCTGGTAATGCCAGAACATGAATATTTTGTCATTTAAAAATTTTTTATTGGGGTGGCAGGAAAATACTTGCGGTTTGCGCAAATAGGCAGCGCTATGTTCCTTTCGTTATTCTTTTGTCAATATTATAATTTTATTTTCGTCAGAGATTTGGCGGCTGACACTTTTAAGTTGCTACATAAGCAAATTCCGTGTATTTTTATTCAAAATTTTTAGTTTACGGTCGACGTTAACACGGGGTGTAAAAATAAACCTTTTCGGTATATATATATATATATATATTTAAATTTTCAGAAGGTAAGAAAGCGGCTCAGGTTCACAAAAAAATAAATGAAGTTTATGATGTTGATTATTTAACAGAACGCATGTTTCAAAATTATTTAAGAAACTTCAATCTGGGGAGTTTTCGCTTAAAACTGACCAGTATTCTGGCCGACCGTCTGAAGCTGATGATGACATAATTAAAGCAATAATTGAATCGAATCGTCACAGACCTGTGCTAGAGATTGCAAAAATATTAATTGTATCCCCAGAACTATTAAGAACCACAGAAGATGTCTTCGAATCGCTAAAAAGCTCGATATTTGGCTTCCGTGTGAATTAAAAGAAATTCACTTAGCATAATGAATCAAAATTTGCGATACGCATTTCAAACGAAATGCGATCGATCTTTTCTTGAAACGAATCATCACTAGTGGTGAATCATATATCGTCAATAATAACATCAGTCGAAAAATATCAATATCCAAGCACGATGAGTCATTTCAAATCATATCGAAAGCTAAATTGCATCAGAAAAAGATCATGCCCTCAATTAAAGATTTTGTGTATTCTGAGATGTTTCCAAGCAACCAACAATTAACTCAGACGTTTACTGCCAACCTGAATGATACGGATTTGGATGAAGCAAGAAAACAGAATAGGCCAGGCTTGGCAAATAGCAAAGGAATCGTAATCCTCCTCAAAGGAATCGTGATCCACCTCGACAGTGCGAGGTCTCACACATCTTCAACAACAAGTAAGAAATTATTGGAGCTTGGTTAGGAAGTGATGTATCACCCACCATATAGCCCCGATCTTGCACCCTCGTAATGTTATTTATTTCCGAATAGAACGGAAGACATTTGACTAACTAAAGTTCATTTTTATGCAGGGAAAGTGACTTTTATTTCACACTAAAAAACCTAAATGACGTTCTCGCCAACCAGATAGGTAGAAATATATGTTTATAGCCAATGATTGAGGTAAAAATGCCCGGATAAGGATTGTTGTGGAGACAGTGTGTACCACTATAAGTGCAAGAAAGAAATATTCAAAAACCCAATAACTTAAAATTTATTTCTGTCTTGCTTAACCGTAACTGTTTTCCTTATCTAGCTTGTGAACGCTTTGAACTGTATATTTATTATTTTCTATTGTGTTATTTAAGCTATCGCATGTCTCAGTCAGAAGAAGTAAACATAGGGAACAGTTATACTGGCTTTATTTTTATTACAAATGTTATCAAGTGTTGTCTGAAATAATATTTAGATTAATTTTATTATCTTTAAATTTTAATGCGAAATTTTACCAACAGTACATTAATACAAATCGCAATAGATGTAATATAAGCAAGAATTATTTTCAATTTTCTTTTATTCCAAAGATTTAATCTGTAATAAAATCGAGATATTTCTTTTGATTTCAAAACTACATTTAATATATGGAGCTGACGTTTATTTATTGCAGGTTTAAGAACGAAAGTTTTTAAGGAACAATAATAAATAATATATTTTAATTTTCTTATAGCAGAGTAATAACAAGATTGAAACGTATTTGGCGATAAGCATGATATCTTAATAACTGACAATTCCTTCCTATCTAGAGCAAGAATATCGACATTTGCTTCGAATTTATCGAATAATGTCTTATATCTGACAGTTAAAAATAGCCTCACATACCGAGAAATAGATTCAGGATTTTAAAATAAAGGATACTTCTCTTTTAGTTTCCCTAAGGAATATATAAAGCTTTAAAATTCTGGACAATTCTGTTTTTCATTTCAACCAATCATGCTTCAAGCGACCATTTTCGTGTCCAGTTTTTGAAAGATATTCTAAAAAAACTTTCGTTCTTTACAGAGATTCCCATGGTTATGTCTGGTGAATATATGAATTCTAAAATATTCTTACTGTATACTACAACTGTTTTCACAATTGGGTGGAATATGTTGAAAATTCTTGCTCAAATACATTTATTTAATTTTAGTTACGTGGAAGAAATATGATATATACATTGGAGGCTTTCCATAATAAAAATAGTCCTGATGTAACTACATAAATTTGATACAGTTTTTATCCACAGTAAGCCCCATGAGTTTGGAATGTTATGGATAATCTTACAGTGGCCGAGCATATTCTCCTTCATGACACAACAGAAAATTATACTGTTGCGTTCAAAAGAGTAAACGTAAAAAAAGGGAAGTTGTCTCTCTCTGTATGTGTTTGAATCACGTATGTTTTTATATTATGAATCAGTATCAGCAATTGTATGTATAGCACGGAACAATTCAGTTGTATGATTATGTATCATGTATGTTTATCTATTATAAATCAGTATGTTTATCAGTTATCCTTTGTCTCATATATGTAAGGGAGTATCAACAAAAGCTTTTATGTACGATGCAACCAGCCCTTGTATGGATATTTTTCAACCTTTCTGCTTTTTTAATAAACTCCAGATGCTGTCCAGATGGAACACCGGGAGGTCATTGTTCTGGACAGTTCCGGGATTTCGGGTAATAATAGAAGAGTCTGTGTAAGCCTCCTGGGAGTCCGGATCCTGCTCTCACTTGTCACCTGTGTATGTGTTTATCTTGACTCATATATGTTTTTCACATTCATGAAAATGTTAAAAAATTTTCTGATGCAAATTACCCAGATAAACGAGACATCGTTTGTTTAAAGTTACATTACTTCCCACATTTCCTATCGTTTATATATTGGGGAAATAAAAAGTATTATTTTTTATATCCTTAAAAAAGTGCATTTCATTATAACATTCTCATTTCATTATAACTCAAATAGACATCTTTAAGTAAATGTTGTGCCCTTGACTCATTTCTGCACATGTGTTGCTGAATGATATATAAAACTGAAATCTAAATTAAGTTGCACGATGATTACACCACCGAGAACATATTGTTGGTGCTCGATGGCATGGATCAGTCCATTTCAGGAAGAGTTCGGGCACTGGAGTTTTCTCGTTTCACAGTACCAAAAATATGGCAAGGTTAGCCAAAAAATAATCAGTAGTAGGACAAATTGCAAAGGGTAAACAGCTTTGAATGATCGTGATCTTTGAAGACTCAGCTGCAGTTTTTTTTAGTCAGCCAGTACTTTTAGCTCACTTGACCACCAGTTGAAAGTGAAATCCACTCTGACAGTCAGTAGAGGCTCACTTCAACGTGTGGGTTGCAGAAATAGAAGACTCAGAAGAGCCCCCCTACCTTCTCACTACAGTTGCATGAGCCGCAAAACATCATGAATGCACCGCCAAAGCTTGGAAGCGAGTAGCATGTTATGGCCATTCTCGATTCCAGCTGTATCAAACCGATAGTATGCTACGAATGTACCCATGAACATGGATTCGGCGTGCCAGATTAGAAATTAACAAAATCATGGGCACTCAGTAATGGATCCTGAGGTGTTTTATTTTAGCAGTGTTTAGTAACTTTGGCATTTGTACGAAGGACCCTCACATTGATCTTCTGAACGATTATTTCTATCTTTTCACATTTTCTGCCATCCACAATCAACTGAATTCTTTATGCTGAAATGATCACTGATAAGCCTAGATTTAAATTCTACGGAACACCTTTGGGATGATTTGGAAGACAATATGCAAGCCCTTAATTCCTTACTAACATCCTTAAATGATTTATGGGAAATTCTGGAGACTTTTGACAGCCTATAAATGTTTTATAACTATAAATATTTTAAACTTCCAATATGGCACTCTATAACACTTTCGTAGACTTACTGAATCTACGTCTCATCCTGTGGCAGCGGTTACTAAGGATAAAGGAGCAGCAGTCGTTACTAATCAGATATCCTAATTCGTGGCACTTCTATCTACACACAAGTTTATAATGTAACTCTGTCATTCCCGTTAATTAATATCAGATATGTCATTAAAGGTATATTTTCATTTGAAAAGTCTAGAAAGGAATACATTTTATGATTTTTGGTAGAAAAAAATAAGTGCACATCTTACAATTTTTACATGTTGAGTAAACTTTTAGCCTATTATTCGGAATAATTTGCTTACAAATATTACAAAGCTGTAGAATTGGCCCGCTTGCAAAAATATAGCCGGCATGAGAGTGCTTGCATCTTATGGAGGTTATATTTGTCAAATGCAAAAGCGATCTTCATAATAATGCCAACACCATTGAAGAGCTTTGCTTATATAAAAGCTATAATCAATATCCTTCAGACCCTACTAAACTGACAAGCGAGTTATCGCTCTAGTCGGAATCGAGATATTAAAAGTCGGTTTGAAAGTTAAAATAACCTTTATTAATTAGCTTTCAAATTTAATAAAATGCAGTATTTGTGCTACCGAAATAAACAGCGCCATTTGCGGTTATTTTAAATAACATAAACTGAAAATAAAATTTAAGCAACATAGTCGCAGACTAAACAAAATAATCTACTTAAGTAATCAACGGCGCACTTTTAATGTCGGCTAGAAAACTGGCTAAAGCCGGAATGTGTTTTGGCGATAAGACGCGAACTGCCAGCGAGGTTGCCAGAAGCTGTAACTTCAAAACAATCAAACCTCGGCTTAAATACTGTGCAGCTCATTTGCATTCTGGCGAGAAATTCTCATTCTGAAAAGGAAGTTTTAATGAAGTTTAAAATCAAAATAATAAGTTAATTAACATAAACCTTACAGCTTTATGTTGGTGCACATTAGTCAGGTTTTTTATCTTGCCTATAGCTGATATGCGCAAGGGTGCAAGCATTCTTTTGTAACAAGCAGGCCCTCAAAATTAAGCAGGCAATTAAATTCAAACTAAAAATGTGCAAACCAAAGAAAGCTGGTCGAGAATGCTAAAAAAATAACAATACTGGCTAAGAATGTTCAATCTAAGAAGCCCCAAAACTAAAAATGTACAAACTAAGAATGGTTATAAGGTATTTCTCCAGCCTTCTTCGCATGCCTTCGTGGTATAGTGGTCAGCACACTCAACGCGTATTCGAGAGGTTCGTGGTTAGAGGCCCGGCAAGGGCATGGCTCATTTTTCACATCTCTTGCTTCCAAATTACCAAATGTCTTTTCATTGACGCCCGAACAAAAAAGGTGGTGGATGATGATTCTCCACAACCGAGACTTGGCGATTGGGTCCCCCAAACCCCAGTCGCTCTTTAAAAGGGTAGTATACAAGGTATTTCTCCCGTCTTCTTCGCATGCCTTCGTGTTGTAGTGGTCAGCACACTCGATGCGTATTCGAGAGATCCGTGGTTCGAGTCCCGGCGAGGGCATTGCTCATATTTTACATCTCGTGCTTCCAAATTACCTAATAACTCTACAAGGTCAAAACTAAGAATGATCGAAAACTAAATAAAGTATCTAGCTCAAGAACTAAAAATGTGTCTACCCGATGAAATCTATAATTTTGCTTGAAATATTCTGTAGTCTTTCATTTAAAAAAATCATGGCCAGGTGATAAGCTTAACCTTCAGCTGCGCAGAGGTTTAACATATGGAAATGTATAGGAAAATAAAATAATGTCTATATTCGATTTCATATCCCTGGACACGACACGCTTACACCAAACCATTTGTTACACTGTTCGATAAAACTGCATCCGAATCAGTAACCAAACTTTATGTAATTTTTGACATCATATTTGCAAGATTATATCCCATTTCTATTAGAAACATGTTAAAAATTTTGTTTACTTTATTATAGCCTATCTCTTAGGTACCGCTACATATTAAAGAAATCATTCCATAAGTATTTTCTTTCAATTGTTCTAGAATTTAAACATGTTATTTGAACATTCCGTACGTTCAAATCACTAGAATTTTTCATAGTAAGGAAATTAACGTTTCTTAATGGGATGATTAAGACATACGTACTGGCGTCGAAGCTCTAAAACGTTTTGTTTATTTATTTTGTCAAAGTACGACTTGAAAACATTTTGTTTAAATATGATTTTTTTAAAATCTTCTGCCATACTGAAGAAAGGCTTCAGTATTTCTTGACGTTATATGGATCTTTAATTGCAGATAATTATAACGCAGTTTTGTGGTCCAGGTAAGATACTTAAAATTTCATACCAAATTTTATTGTCCATCTCTCGATGAAACATAATGACTTCCTTTTTACAGGTAACTCTAATCTGAAGTGAAATACTAAACTTCTGTTATAATAACAGCCATTATCCTATTTTAATGCAATTTTAAAAAGGGAATCTCTTTACCAAAGAAGAAGCTAGAAGATTCTAGAATAGTGTGTCAACTTTTTATGTAAAGAATACTTAAATTCTTCAGTTTCAAAACACTCTCAATTATCTTTTAAAGAGCAATCACGAGAAAGTTGAAACCCGATGCTTTAAATATATTCATCTGGGTTTAGAGAAGAAAAATAAAAGTTAAAAAAGATTATCTTGGATGTAGATAGCATATACACTGATCAACAGAGCTTTTGTTCTGGTTTTGTGTAACAAATAACTTTGAAATTTTAATCTTTACTCCATGTATCATGTAGCTGCTGATTTTTAAAATTATGATTTTGATTTATTCTTAGAAACTGCGTAACAAATTCAAATACCAGAGCATCGAATATTTATTCACATAAAATTTAGGTTTTAATTTAGGAATGTATCTACTCAATAAATATAAAATTCATATACGATCATATTTTGTTAAATATTTCAATATCCCAAATTACTTTTTACTCAATAAATATAAAATTCATATACGAAAACTGGAAAGTAGAAGAGCATTATAAAATTTATTTTTTATTTCATTATGTAATTTCACTTTGCAGAATCAAAAGATTTTTGCAGTAGGTTAGAATCAAACATATAAGTCTAAGGACACATTATTGAAATTGATGGCTTTGACTAAATTAAGCTTTGTTTTTATAAGATTTCTGATTTCATTTATTGATACATTTTCGTAATAGGCAGGTAAAATCAATAGACAAACAACATCTGTAAGTAAGTTTACAGATATATATCAAACATTTTATTGTTGTAAATTTGGTAAATATTTATGTATGTTTGTTTTGCAATTTTTTTTGTATTTTTGTAATACTGTGTATTGTTACTTATTTCTATGGTCATTTAGTGCTTTTGTGTGGTAATTGTGTATTTAGTTGAATCTTTTATTTGAGCTCACGTTTTTGAATATATTTAATTCATTTATTATTTTCTAGACCTCCTTTTACCTAATGAAATTAGAAATCCAAAGATAATAAGAATCGGAAATACTAGGAGATTCCCTCCGTACCAGTCTTTGCAACATTTGGCGATTTCTATCAACTTGGGGATTAGTGAATTTTTCTAGGAAACACATTTTCGAACCTCTGCAATTTTACAGTTCCCAGTCTTGAAAGTTAAGATGCTTATACATTTTTACATACTCCTTGTTTCATCAATTTATACAAGTGCAGGTAAAGGTACAGGTGAATGTATGGGAGACACCAGCGATGTACTGTGGGTCAACTGGTAGTGCCTTCCCATGCTAAATCTTAAAAAAAATCGGATTTTATATGACACCCAAAGGGGCGTTTTTTTAACGTTTTGTTTTACCTTTATTTATTAAATATCAAGTTCTTCGCACTTAAACCATACAATTCAATTCGACAGCAATATTGCAAAATAAATTAAAAAAAGACCATGTCTTCAGAATTTCTGATACACAGTCTCGCGCGCTGGAGATAAAAATGTTTTTTTTTCGTACAGCGTTGCCATTGCTCGCTTTGAAATCATCGAGTTTCTTAATCAAAAACTCATAATTGCTTTACAAAATCTCAAATACATAATAAAACAAATTCCAAATTCCCCATTTGGACTTCCAGATGCTTCTATTAGAGGGGGGGAGATGTACGCTACTCAAAATTTCCAGTCTCTAGGTGTAGGGTTTCCTTTAGTTAACTAATATTTCATTCAAATTTTTGTTATCGTTTTTGAACACCTCAACTTCCCCTCGCAATTCCTCGCCAGGATGTAAATTTAAAGTTAAGTGAAACGAGGGTTTCAACGGGTGAATCTCTGAGTTTATTCAGAGCGTGTTTTTGCTAGCCTTCTTATTTCGCTGTTACGCAAATAGGCCCCTTGGCTATTTCGGATAATTGTCATGCCTGTTAGGTTGCGTTGAATCAACCTAAGTTAGCCGTAACTTAACGGGCTAATCCAGCGCTATTCTATTTTAGACTTGATTTGATTTATGTATAACGTTTAAGTTCTACAGAAAGTTGTCGCTGTTATTGTAAAGCATGAAGTACGTGCCTCTGTGTTGAATTAATAAAGGGTTGTTTTCACTCTTCTTCTGTGCTGGTATTTATTTCACGCTTGTGCGAGAATTCGCCAGGTTCTTTTGTAGGATCTAGTTTAGTTTATGTGGAAAAGAAGAGACAGATCTTACATAGGTACCGTTGTGTTATCACAATACGTGAAACATATATACATACATTTATGCAGATTCTTCACTATTTAATTTCTTTAAAAATAATACAGAGCGATAATATTTGGGGGCACCAATCTGAAAAGTGAAACGCCGTTTATAGTGAAACACCAAAAGGAAATAGATATGCTGGGCTAACGCTCTTTGGGATAAAAAAAAGAGAATAAGAAAAAAGATTAAAAGAGACAGAAAGGAAAAAAAGAGGAACAAATAGCAAGTTTTATAAGAATTTAAAAAGAAGGGTTGAGAAAGTGGGCAACTGAAGCTTTCCAAATCATCTAGAGTTTGAAAATTATGGTACATCGTGCAATCCCACCGTACGCTCCGAATCCACTATTTATTAAAAATAATGATTTCGGACATAAGAAGATTACAATATAGTCTCAATACAATTTGAAATTCCCAAATTAAATTGAACATATATTTTGGTGCAATAAAAATAAGAGATAAACATAATTAGTACACAGATAAACATAATGAGATAACTACAATAAAGGCCAGTTTACACGTCTCCGAGCGAGTCGCTCGGTACGACTTCCCGGATAATGTGAACGCTCGCTTCGACCGAGTAGAAATGTAGGGGAGATAAGTCAGCGAGTCCGTTTCTGCTTTGAACCAGTTGAAAATCTATCCGGGCAGTAACTCCGAGCATTGATCGCAGAGATTCCGTACCCAATGTTTTCGTCACATCGAAAATGCCGAGATGGAGTGATAATCTAACTATGGCATTTTTTAATGCATATGCATCTTGTGAAGTATTATGAGATACTTTACTACCTGAATTACCTTCTTTACTAATACCTAAATATAACGTGGATATAACTATTGATCAGAATGAATTTAGGTTTTTGATATTGAAGAAAAAAACATAAATGAAAATTAAATTAGGGTATCAGATTCAAAATATTTATTTTAAACATATTTATTTCTGAATTTTCTTTAATCAAAAAACAATTAAATTATATATTATTCAACAACCAAATAAAATACAGGACAGGAACAAGTACAGGGGGCACCACGCCATCGCCATTGACAAATATGGTATAGTCCCCATGCACTACCTCTCTAGCGTACCCCCTCTTCCACAGGGGACCTGATTACAGTAAACATAGAACATGGCACTAACAACATATAGGACATTGCACAACATACTTCAACACATAGGACATAGCACTAACAATATATAGGACATAGCACAACATAATGTTACAATATACTTCAACACATAGGACATAGCGTTAACATACTGTTACAGATTATTTACAATGCAAGAAGCTATGTTCATTATAGAGCTTGTTGGCTGGCATCGCCCCTTTCACAGGGGATCTGATTACAGTAAACATAAGACATAGCACTAACAACATATAGGGCATAGCACAACCTATTGTTACAATATGCATCGACACATAGGACATAGCACTAACAATATATAGGACATAGCACAACATAATGTTACAATATACTTCAACACATAGGACATAGCGTTAACATACTGTTACAGATTATTTACAATGCAAGAAGTTATGTTTATTATAGAACTTGTTGGTTTTGGCATAACATATGCTTTATGATACCTAGGGTGTTATATTCGAATTATGTATTGAATGTTGCATGGTAGTTAGGTAGGTAGTGTTCCATTTGGTCCAAGTTCAATATTCAGAGTTTAGCCGTCCATGGGTTCATTACTTTAACATGTATTTTGGAATTATTGCACAGTTCAATGTTTGATGCACAGTTCAACGTTCAGCTATTTCAGTTCACATGTGAAATTGGCACGTTATACCGGGTGTAGATACTCCTACCTGTTTAAGGTGGTGTTTACCCCTGTCACGATACATTTCTCCTCTTGTGGAGTATGTGAACATTTTACCAGTGTCACAATGGTATGGTTCCAGTGGATGCAGACACAGGTACAACATAAACTGATAGCTCGCATTTTAGCTAGTCCTTTTGGAGGACAGTTATTATGAGTCTTTGAGATCACGTTGCTATTAGGTGGTTGGTGCTTGTTTCTCATTCTGAGGAGCACAGCTCGACTCCATATTGGTGTAGTGTGTTTATTATCTTTCGAAGGTTGTCATACACATTTCTCCGCTTGATTAGAAATCTTGGGAATTCTATTCCGGAATTCGTGGGATGGCGCACATGGTAAGTTATAGTCAGGGGGCATTAGATTTCAATTAAAAAAATAAGTGAAAGGACACACATTTATTTCATTTTGTTGATATAAATTTCGAAAAGCCAGTTTATACTCATGGCCAATTGCACCTAATAAAATATAATCTAAAATTTTGAAATCTTGTTTTATTGATTTTCCTATTCATTTGAACCACAAATTAGATTTTATTTACAAACGATCAGTTGGAAGTATTAAAATGAAAATCGCCGACAGAAGGCGTATTTATTAACAGGTTAAAATTCGCGGGTGTTGGAGAGTTCAAGCAAAAGATTAATAATTTTCGCTCAGCGTCATACACAGAAAATGGCCTCAAACCCTTCTGGAATAAATATACTCATCACGCATTTTGACACGCGAAATAAATATTGCAGAAAACTGTAGGAGTCACCCATCCCCAACCAGAAACCAAAGCGCTATCTGCGTTTTGATTTTGCTGGCAGAGCATCTGAAAAGAATTTTTTTTTAATATAAGAGGCGGAGTGACCATTTCCAAATTTCCAATAAAGCTTCAAATTATCCTTCACCCATTCTGATGAAGTTTTTGTAACTTTGGATATCCTCGCCCCTAAATTCATTTAAAAGTTGATTTAATACTTCTAGTTCATCAGGGCGAGCTACACAGTTTCGTTTTGATTTATGTTTCTCCTTCTTTTTTCTTTTTTTCCCTAGGACCGAAATTAATTCGTTGGAAACTGCTTCGCAAACTCGCAAACTTCAAGCACAGTAAGGTGCACGTCGCTATCCATTTTGCAAACAAACGGAGGCGAGTTGTCAGTCCGCTCTGATTGGTGTAAACAGTCTATCAGAGTACAGGTCTCTTCACTGGGTTCGAGACCCTCGAACAAGGAGCTCGCCGAAAGTCACTCGGAGAAGTGTAAACCGGTCTTAAGTACTGGAAACACAATGTTGAACTGCAGTTTTGTAGAAAAATAAATAAAAGTTTAAATTCTACAATTGTCTGACGCAGAAAAAGTTTAACATAATTCCAATCCAATATAGAGCCAATATGGCTCGACATTTGCATAAAAGGCATATGACTGTTAAGACTTTCCAGTGAATCATTTTTTTTTGTCAAAACATCTGTTAGTTATCTACTTGTCGTAGTGAACAAATATATTTAAAATAGAAATAGATTTTGTTAAAATAAGTAGCATTTTAATATTTTATTAAAAAAAATAAATAAAAAAATTCTTGAATTCAATTCAATATTAAGAATTGCAAATAATATTACCTACGAAATATCCGCAAGAAATTGTTTAAAGTAAATTGTCTAAACTGTTTTCATTTTAATAAAAAATATGCATATAAACGAATATCTCTGATAAAATCATAATTTAATCTGCTCAAAAGAATATCTGAGAAGAAAATGGAAACGTTGAATATGAATAAATTGTCGGTATTTTATTACTTAAACAAAAAGACTCGAAATATGTTACCATGAAATTTCTATATGAGACTACATTTTCAATATCTTTAAAGTATATTTTGGAACTTTAGTGAGCTACTTATTTAATTTTCGCTAAAGGCATGAAAATGAAAATAAAAAGAAAACAAAACGTAAACTTATATTTGAATAAATGCTCAAGGAGCTGTTGATATTTTGGAAGAGGAATGGGAAAAAAACGTAAGGATTTGTAACAACCCAAGGAGTAAAATTGGTTATTTGCTCTCTTAAATTTTTTTGGGAAGGTCTTTCTTTTTAAGAATTTAATAAATAAGATGTATTATTTGCAGAAAAGCCCAGAAGGTTATAAAAGAATTTTGTTAACTTCAGCGTAAGTTTTAGCAACACGAATGTCACATCTTTTCACAATTTGAATGCTATTTATCATCAGGCTTAACATATCTTTCTTATCCCATTGATAAAAAATGAACTAATGTTAATAAAAACGCTTTACTAAATATTAACCTCTTTTTTTTTACCAAACCTAAAGTTGACTGCTTTTTGGAAATTTATAGTATCCTTTACACTACCTTGTATTTTACCAATCGATCGAAATGTGTAACGACGCATGTGGCTGAAGTAACGACTGAAGAGCTACTACAAGCAGTGTACTGGAGATTTATGTGTTAGAGATGACTTGAGTAGTAGTGTTACGTAATATTTCAAATCCTTTTCTTAGTTTTTGTTGCTTTCAAAATTCATAAAGACTGCAAAATACATAATTGTAGCTAAAAGGACTGCATGAATTCCATAAGGCGTGAAGAATATAAATTAAGTAGTAATTCATGAACAATATTATAAGACTATAAAATTAATTTATTGTTACTTGGAAAATTCATAAAGATTGAAAAATACATAATTCTAGCTGGAAGACTTCCTAACTTCTCCATGCCGTGACAGAATAGAAAATACTTAGCACTTCATGAACGTAATTAAAGAAT
The DNA here is from genome assembly GCA_000611955.2 of Stegodyphus mimosarum. Classification (NCBI taxonomy): domain Eukaryota; kingdom Metazoa; phylum Arthropoda; class Arachnida; order Araneae; family Eresidae; genus Stegodyphus; species Stegodyphus mimosarum. The sequence goes on along the minus strand of KK121106.1, from coordinate 194,512 downwards.
CATATGAAGAAATCATACATAGAAAGTCATGCGAAAATTATCTGCTTCAGAACAAATATGTTTAAAGAACATTATAAAGAAAATAGTTTCCGAATCACAGATAGTGGCTTTTAATTCCAAGCACCTCTCGCTTTGAACGGGAAGTGAACTTGATTTGAAAACACAATGCTGTGGTATTTTTTAAAATTTCGCATAATTATATTTATCCTTTCACTATATTGAGATTCTTATTTTAGAATTTCTTTTTTGATGGATTATTAGCAAAGCACTCGGCAGCACTTCGGGTATGGGAAGAACGCATATCTATAAAGCATGTTTTACGAAATTATGGCTTGTATTCATTATTAATGGGGAGAAAATATCAATGCCACATTGAAAATTAATGTTTAGGTTTCCTATCGCAGCTATCAAGGAAAGTTTCACTTTTTGAAGTGAAATGAAGAAAATAAACTGAGAAGACTTGAACAACAGGAGTTTACGATGTACAATGATTTTGAATAAAAAATGACTTTATGTTAAAGATGGCCGCACAAAGTAGTGTCCAGTCGCCATTTATTACATTCTATTGTTAAGTTTGTGAATAACGCTCAAGTGCACAATTAAGAGAATTTACAAATTACATGTATTTTACGATCTGAATCAAGGGCACTAAATATGCCTTCGAAGAATTATGCAAATATTCGGAGTTTAAAAAAAAGAAAAATAGCTTGATATAAATTAAGAAGTTCGCTAAGTAAATTATTGTTGGAGAATACTGAATAAATACGCCAAGATAAATGTTTGAATTTCTCTGTAAATATTGCACTAAATTTTACAAAATTTTATATTTAGACATAATTTGAGTCGTAGAATCGAAATATGGAAAACAATTGGCATGTCATTTAAAAAACAGTCCAAAATTTTGTAAAAACATCTATGTTAGCATAATGCTATAGATAATCTAATAAAAGTCGCGCTTTCGAGACATGAAAAACGCAATTTGAATTTCGGCAATCGGCCCAGTAGAACGGGAGTTACAGAACTGTCCTTTTTTCTTTTTTGGCGCAGTGTACATCTGTTTCTCTGTTATAATTGTATATTCATACCAAATTTCATTTTCATTAAAATTAGTCCTTTCAATTTTTAGAAATTTGACATAATGTGCAAATTTTCTAAATTTTGCGCACAAGTGTACTTTCATAAAAGGCTGAACACTAGAAACCTATCAAACGCTGAGACTCCGGCAGCCTTTCTGACCGTAAAGAAAAGCATTTATTGATATTTCATCCGATTTATTCTTACCATATCACTCATACTCACCCTCTTGTTTCAAATATATCTGTTCACAGGCAAAGGTAGAATATCGCGTTCATGAGCTTTGGTTTCTTTTGCAAAGGCCTCTGCTGGATGAGACAGAACGTCCAGTGGTATCTGTTTTCAAAATTGAGTCCAAGAGACCAAACTAAAGTCCCATACAAAAGTAAATGGGACACAGGTTTGGTTTATTTGAATATGGCAAAGCACCAAGCACTGAAGAGCTGTAGCCTTGAAGACAGAGATGTCTTCGTGAAGGATTCTTTAATGAAAGCTGGCCCATAGCCGCGTTACGCTTGGAGAAATGAAGTTAATAAACATATTCCCATATTTGAAAACTTAATTAGACAGAATAAGAAAGATACTCCCATCATTAATAAAAAATAATAAGAAATACACTAATAAGAAAGAAATACATTAATTAGGACATACATTAATAGGAAATACATTAATAAGAAAGATACTCCCATCCAAGCCACTGTTTAAATACAAAACGTTATTGAACTATATGACAAGTACAGTGGTAAGTGGACGGAGCGCCACAATTTTACATTTTATCGTAAAGGTGTAGCTCCTTTGCAGTGACTATGCATCTGTGAAGGAGAACACCCCGAGGACCAATTTTAAGGTCTCCCACCCCCTCGTTCCTGTCCGCAAACCATTTGAGAGGAACTTTGGACACGCGAGTACTTGCGTATATGTTTGAAAACTATGCGTTTACAAACATTCATGCCTTCTGCAGGATTCGAACCCGGACACATCCGTACGGCAGCTAGCACTGCTAGTCGCCAAATAGATCAGAGTGGCGAAATGTATGTCACTAATTTTCTCAGTAAACATGATTGGTTAATCCCTTAAAAATCATTGCACTGCTTCGTGAGTATTCACATAGGGTGAACAATTCGCACGTCTAGTTAGTAACTCGAAGATGAGTGACTCGAATCCCAACGAGGCTCACTTAATTTTTCATGCTTGCTGCTCTTTAAGCCTAATGGTTTGTGCGAGCACTTGGCTTTCCTGCTTGAATATTTCAAAATTATGCTGTAATCTTTCAGTAGAGTGCGGGATAAGTATAAAAACAGCTATAATATCGCGAACACATTGAAAGATATATTATATCTATTTTTTATTTTAAATTAAAAATTGTGTTAGAAGATCAGAAATTTTTAATTTATGCATAAATCAACGGACAAAACAATACAAAAAACTCTATTCTTAAGAACCAAAGCTGATAATTACCCAAGCTGATTTTTATTTTCAAAACTAAGTAAAACTAATAAATATTTTAGACGTACTAAATCATCTGCACTTACACGGTTGTTAAAAATCAGGGACGAAATTAATATTGAGATAAACAAAATGTAAAGATAAATCTACTTTTTATATCAGCTGTATAATTTCCGATAAACAGCCTAGATACTGCCTCATTATGTGAATTTCTTTGCTTACAGACGCTATCGAAATTCGATTGTCGATGAATACTCTGGCATTAATTTTGCTAATTAGCTGTCCACAATTACCGATAAAAATATTCATTTCCAAAGGAAAGAGAAAGAATACTATTGAAATCGTAGGAAGAGTATTAAGAGTTATGGATTTTTTACTAAGAATATTAATTATTATCTTCCTGCATTTAACTGCGATGAAAGCTCGGTTTTTAATATCATAATTTTGTACAGAATAAATCAAACTATTCCTTAGTTGCATTATATAACCTGGCTCAACATCATACTAAGATTTTAAAAGGAATTTTAAATTGTGTTCCCTTACTAAGTGTAATATATATTTTTTGTTCTTTGCATTTCATAGTGATGGAAATTTAATGTATGAGCTTTAAATCTTAACATTCGAAAAGTGGCTCTCGGTCACAACATTGAGATATTAGGTATTTTTTGCAGGAGAAGAGACAAACATGCAATAACCTTGCCGGGACTCGAACCACGGAACTGTCGAATACGGGTTGAATGTGTTGACCACTACACTACGTAGGCATGCGAAGAAGCCGGGAGAAATACCTTACATACTCCCCCTTTTAAAGGGCGACTGGGGATTAGGGGACAGAATCGCCAAATCCTGGTGGTGAAGAATCATCATCTACCAACTTTTACGTAGTTCGGGCGTCACTGTAGAGACATTAGGTATTTTTTGCAGGAAAAATGACAAATGTGCAATGCCCTCGCTGGGATTCGAACCACAAACCTCTCGAATACTCGCCAAGTGTGCTCACCACTGCACCACGAAGATATGCGAAGAAGGCGGCAAAAATACATTGTAACTTCATTTCATGGGGTAACTCGAAACGTGACTCTCGGCCAACACTGGGTTTGACGCGATAATTCGAGCGGTAACGATGTTTATTTTAGATTTCGTTTGGACAATACCGCTTCTCAAGTGTATTCAACAACACATGCATATTAAAAAAATGTCTTTTAGACTTATGCAGACATGCGTCTTCGACGTTAGTTCGAAATCGACAGAAATGGCTAAAAGAATATTATTTTTAAAGTTACGGAATAAGCTGAAGCATGGAATACAATGAAGGAATCTGTTGAAGTGAAGATGACATCAATGTTTCGTCGATGAAGAACGAAATTATGTCTCTGCATCGACTACTTGACGATAGAGAGAAGGAAAGCAGTCATGAAGATAACGGTGAAGTAAAAGATGTAAGAAGGCGAAAAAATCATGGAAATAGATAGCAACAGTGATTTCTCAGATGAGATAGAAAATTCAGAATGGATAACGCGCACAGAATCTGAAGAAATACCGCGAAGAATACCGTTTGTATCAGATGGAAGTCGCAATACTGAAAGTATTTTCAGACATGAAAGCACCATTAGATTTCTTTAAATTGCGTGCAAAATCATTTTTCGTTAGCCTTAAGAAGTTCACCAAACATTCGGAAAATCGTCTCGAGTTGCTAGTTTACCCAAATAAAAGAGGCCTCGTGTGCAAATGGTTATTGTCACAATAATAATTCTTTACTGAGCAATTAAAACAATTTCTTAGGTTTTAAAATTTTGAGTTTTTATGAAGTTGTCATTTCAAATCAAAATATTAATATAGTTTAAAATTAATAAAAATACCATAAATGTGTCTAAATGTTGAATAAAACTCTCTCTATTTCGAAGCAATAAAACACAATTTCCTCTCCTTCAGAAGCAAACAAATCTTGCAAAAGTAGGAGAACCTACAACTATATTTATAATGTAATCAAAGGGGGAAATAAAGAGAAAAGGAGTGTAGCATCGTATACCGATGACACTAATAATTAAATATCAATAATGCTAATATGTTAGATTTCTAAAACTATTACATTTTTAGCCCATTTGAGCTATTAGTCTCGAAACGGCATTTTGTGTCGAATCACTATAAACGGCTGTATCATATTTCAAATTGTTGTCACCAAATATTATAGCTCTGTGTTACAATTAATGAAACCAAATAATGACAATCTACATAAATACACTGGTTATCATAAATTAAGGAAAAATCACAAAAATAGCGATAACTCCCTCAAAAATAAGCCAAACCGTGTAAAATTTGAATATGTTGCCAAGTAAGAATAGCTGAGTAAAACTGCAATATGAAAATTAGACGCACTGCACTCGGAATACGTCATCTGCGAGGAGCATAAAAGTCCATGTTTGAGAGCAAACTCACATATTTCACTGTCATAGTGACATCAAAAATCTGAGATAGCCAATTCGTAACAATGACCTCCAGGCATCATTTGCCTGCAGAACTACGATCGAGAGCCATTGGGAGATTAGAGGCAGGACAAAGTCAAACAGAAGTGGCCAGATGGCTAAATGTGAGTCCTTCTGTGGATCATAGACTTTGGAACCAATTTCAAACCACAGTTTGCGGCATCTAAATGGTTCAGCCAAGGACAGCCAACCGCTACGACGAGCGCCGATGAGCGATATTTGACATTATGTGCACGCAGGAGTAGAACCACTACTCCGACTCTTCTTAGATTCTCCATTGCTACAGCCACCGGAAGGTTGGTGTCGACGTCAACTGTGCGTAGAAGGCTTCACGAAGGTGGTCTGTATGCGAGGCGACCAGCCATTTGCGTACCGCTCACGTCACGCTATAGGAGGTACCATTTGCAGTGGGCACGACAACATGTCCACTGGACGCCTGATCAATGGAGAGCTGTTCTCTTTACGGATGAGTCCAGGTTTAGTCTAGAAAGCGATAGTAGGCGTTATTTGACATGGAGAGAACCTGGAACTCGTTATCATCCGTCAAATATCCGTTAAAGAGGTGCATACGGAAGAGGCAGTGTCTGTGTTTGAGGTGACACCTCTTTGCGTGGACGCACAGACCTCTATGTCTTTCCAAGGGGAACCGTGAATCAGCTTAATAGAGATGACATCCTTGATGCTTATGTGCGCCCATATGCCGGGGCAATAGGTGATGCTTTTCTGTTACAAGACGACAACGCAAGGCCACACAGGGCTTGCATCGTAGATGATTATCTTCAACAGGAAACAATTACGCGCATGGAGTGGCCAACTCGATCCCCTGACTTGAATCGTATGAAGCACGTTTGGGATGCTTTAGAGAGACGTCTAGCTGCTCTCAATCCGTCCCCTTCGAACTTTGCCGCGTTCGCAACTGCTTTGGAAGAGCAATGGCTCTCGTTTTTTTTTGTGGAACTGATAGACCGTATAATTGAAATCATCACTTATCGCTGTATTGCTTCTAGAGGCCATCATATTCCATATTGAAGGTACATTTCCCATAGCAAACTGACACCTTCCTTCGATTTGTTCATTTTATACATGCGCTAATTTCTATACTACCATAATTGCCTGGCAATTTATTTTTATGTTATTTGTTATCTTACTATGTGTAGTATATTGTGGGTAAGTTTCATAAAATTCTACATGTAACTTTTTCAGTGATCGTGATTTTGGTGATTTTTCCTTAATTTATGATAACCAGTGTATATATATGTTTCTCGCATTGTGAAAAGCAACGGTTCTTGAAGTCATCATATTTTGAATAAAATAATCCTCCACCCGAACATGAACACCTGAAAGCCTGAATTTGGAATTTGTTTTACTGTCTACTTCATATTTGTAAAGCGGTAATAAATTTTTTATTAAAAGCTGAACACATTTGGTGTTTTAAGTATTTTTTGCTCAATCTGGCGTTATCCCAAAGGCACGCGAAACGTGTATGTGTCTGTAAGTGAAAAAAAACGCCTGTTTGGCCTAATATAAAATCTGAAAGCCTTCAGATATTTTTTAATCTAGAATTTCTTCCTTTCTTCTTTCCTTTTTAATTAATTTCTTTGTTTGTCAAATTTCAAATTTGATAATCCTCCTTTTCCAAAAATTCTTCCACAGCTAATAATCGTTGGTCACTTAACCACGATATTAACTCTGGTTTGTGAAAATTACTTACAGAACGTTTTCAGTTTGTGAATTAGGTTTCTTGACGTCTTTTACTTTCATTAGAATTGATCACCTTTAGGTAACGATGACATAACACTTCATTCCATTTCTTCTGAATACTACCAAAAAATATAGTAACACCTTAGGTGACAAGGCAACGATTTAAAATGGAGAAAAAGGCAGTTTTTTCTCTGCAAAATTATTTGCATGAATATCTGCAAAAGTAATTTCGATTCCATTCCTTTCCTGTATAAACCTCGTTTTCCGATAAGTAATTCAATCTAAGTGCAAGTCTTTTACCTCAACAACACCCACCCCCTACAGGTTTAAGCGATTTTAAATTACTCGCAGTAAATATCGATCATTTAGGAGAGAATTAAAATCAAACTACTTCTAGCTTAAGAGCCTTTTGCCTGAAGAATATTAATTATGTGATCTTGTATTAGAAACTGTCGACATAGAAATGAAATATGACTGCCAGAGACATCATAAATTGTTTTAAAATGGAATTCCAGAAGAGGACGTGATGTTTGCTCGTATTAAAATGAGTCGTTACGGTCGCAGTTTGAGTGTTTTAGTAAGAAGTAATCTATAATTCGGAAATGAGATGCTGAGTTGATTTAAATTAAAATAGCTACGAATATAAACTTCAGTATAGATCTTTAGCTTTGGACTGAGATTACAAAAACGCATGGAAATCGTAGCGCAGTTTTACAATTTCAGGGTAAATTATTATGTGAATGTAAAATGCCTTTCACAAAAAAATCATACAATACTTTTTTTACATCAGATTGTAAGTAAAGATACCGATAAAAAAATAAATACTACCAAATTTAAACTAATAAATAATAAATATTTCCATTTTAAACTTTGAACGTTTGAAGAAAGTAGCTTGAATAGTTTGAAAACAAACCAGCTACTTAAATTAATGATTACGGGAAAGAAAAACAATATAGTGATCTTAATGAATCCACCTACTCTAATTTCATAAAATCATTCACTATTTCTAATTAGACATCTCAAGATTTAAACGCGTTTTCGTTTAAACCAATCAAATTTAGTAGTAGAAAATATAATAACAAATAGAAAAAATATTCCTTAGAATTCCATTTATTGTTTTTGTGTGTTACTTAATAACACACTGACAAAATTGGAAAGACAAATTAAATGTCTTATTCTTTGCCGAATGACAACGCATTGGAGAGCGAAGACAAAAGTATTTTATTTTAGGCAGTAGCAACAAACACAATGCTTTTAAATAACTCAGTATTTTTTAAATAAAATTGAAAGGTTAATTATTTGCAGTTTGCTGACAGGAAATAGTCTATAGCGTTCTGTAGATAAAAGTGAGCAATGTTATCATTATTCCTTTTCAAATCACTGAGATAGGTAATAAGACATTCACTACATTTGTGCAAAATATGAAAAAAATAAAATACAAAATCAAAATTCAAAATTCGGGCTTCAATGTGCACACGTTTGGGTAGACGACTACGAGTACAACTATAAGTATTTCTCAAAAGAACAAATGGAAAAAATAACTGTAACCTTGCCGATATTCCAAATATGCAATTAGCAGGTGGATGTGGTAAGCATTTGTAGCACAATAGCAGGTTTCTAAACTTTAAATCTTTTCTTATAATTGTATGTTTTAATTTTAAATTTAATAATTGCCATCAATATTTTAAAACGTACATATATTTACAGCAGAATCCGTTTATAACACGAAATCCATCCCAGCACCATGAATTAAATGATATACGACTTCTAACTTAAAAACAAAGTTTAATTTTTATAATGAATTGCTTTGTAAGGCGTTCACTGACATAAAGAAGTTGTTTTGTCTTTACTCGCCGAAGCTCGAATCACAGGAAGAACCTGACGATTATTTGTAAAACCTCTGACATGACTTTTCTCTATGTATTGTTCATTTTTTATGCTCTTTTATAAACGTAAAAAATAACATTTTCGCTCTTTTTATTTTACAGTACGAAATACAGTGACATAAGCTGTAAAAAGTAAACTTCCTAGGCGCCAAATAGATGACATATTTCGCTATTTTTACCTAAGGGTAACTCAGTTTGAAAGATTGTTTAATTAGGTTTTTTATCCTACAACGAGCTCATTTTGAAAGTTTAAATTGACCACGATACTCTTGAAGAAAACGCAAAGTCGTCTGCATTCGAAAATTTAAATTTTAAAAGCATTTTAATGTACAAAAGTTTGTATTTTCAAAATGATTCAACAAATAATATTCATTGTTTAAAGCATGAAGTTTAGTTTGTAACCAAAGAAAAAAGCTAAATTCACTTGACAAATGAATAATTTTAAAATACGAAGCTTCTTTTTATATTTTTACTTTGATATTTTTGTGGAAATTGTTTTAAAGAAATTCATAGATACAATGAAATTTTTCTACCGTTTTTACGGTTTCACTATAAGAGAATTTAACTATACTGTAAATATCATTCATAAAAGATTTTATTACATAGGCAGTATTACAGTCAGATCGTAAAAATTATTCGTAATTAATGAAGATCTACTATATTAATCAAAGAAACGTAAATTTTCCTAACTGTGTTTTAAGTAATGGGTAGAAAAGTGATTGAGAAGTTATAAAAACTTTTTTAATTCATTGTATCAGGAAACGAAACTAAATATTAATTATTTGTGATGAGCAGAAAGAATTGTGTTCTGTCCTTAGTAGTTAGTATAGATGGCGCTATCATCGCGCCAAAAAAGTGGCAGTTAACTCTTGTAACTCATCATGAACACACGCGTACCTTGAAGCATCAAAGGGACAAATCTTGTATCTTAAATATGTATCTTTCTTCTTAATATTATTTTGTGTTGTCATCGTAATAATGTTGTGTGTGACGTACTGACCCTTTTCTACACCCTGTGACAACACCTCTGGGAAAGCATGAAGTGCATAATAACCGCTCAAATTGTATATTGGCGAATGTGAGCATCATGATTGATTCTTGAAAGCGACTAGTTTAAATCTGACTCGAAATTTTATATGGAAAAAGGCTATTAATGGAAGAACTTGCGCTGAAATTTTTTAAAAAGGCATAACAGCATAACTGAATTCTTTCTGTCTTTATTTGTTTATAAGAAAATGGTCTATGGAATTGAAGCAAGTGGAGTTATTTATAGCTTTCTATTTTTTCATTGTTTGTGATCATCATGGCGATGAAGTCTAAAACTGAGCTGAGATTATCTTTATGAGTGGTGTAAGATCCTTCATTATTACAGGAAATTTGTTTTTAAACTTAACAGCAATAAAATTACATGCAAAAGTACTGTGAGTCGCTCAACCGAGATAGTGGTTACGGCTATCGTACCGACGGGCCCGGGTTCGAATCCCGTAGAAAGTGTGGATGTTTGTAAATGTGTAGTGTCTGTGCGGCATGGGGGCAGTCTAAATATGCGGAGAGCCCAAAGTTCTCTTGACAGGTTGTGTCAGGAGATGTGTGGGAGGTTCTCGGACCCGTCCCCCCGGCTGCTGTCCTTCAAACAGAGGGCGGAAATGAGTAAAATCCTACTGTGTATTGTTCCCATGGCTCTTAAATTGGCAGGCGCAAACTTGTCTCCTTGCCAAGATGAATTTCATGGGCTTGTCCTAATTTCAGACATGCGAGATTTGTTACAACAACAAGTATTGTAAATGCACAAATATATTCACAGCAATATATCAGAAATCAATATATGACTGCAGTATATTAGTAAGCTAGGAATACATCGACATATTGGTAGCATATAATAAATGAGGTTTACCCGAAAATATACAAATATATTTACAGCAAATCCGTTTAAAATTAGATACACAAAGTGCTATAAAAATCAAGATACAATTATTAGAAATTCACTGTTATAGGTTATTTTCATAAAATAATGAAAATAGATATGGAAATAGCAGGCTAGAAATCATAGACATAGTAAGTTACGGAAGGACAATAAAATAACTCTCAACCAGTAAAATTAAAATTACGGCAGTTTTGAAGATTGACATTGTGAATTGAGACATCCTATGAGAAAAAAAAAGACACATAACTGGCTAACAGTCTGGCAACATTCTCTAATGTAAAGCCGTATCCCATGTCCACGCCTCCAAAATACGACTTCTTTTTTTCACAATTCTCAGAATGTGTTAAGTTTTGTAGCTGTGAGTCCATGATTTTCATGATAACTCACCCTGAAAAAGGTCATATTTACTTAGTTTCTTGCCTGCAAAAATATAAAGAATTTTACGTCGCGATTAAAAAAATTATTTAGTGATGTAAATTTCAGCACGTAATCATATTCACTGATGACGAGTTGAGGGAAGAGGATTCTCATATTTTGAAACACACCTAGAACCCATGTCAACCATCTTACATCCAGTTATGTTCGGAGAAGGTAAATGGCGCCGAAGAGGGCATTCGAGGTTGCGTTTGATGGAAACAATTATATATTCCTATCATTTTCTTAAGATAACTACGAAATAATCGCTTAAGTACTGGGAAAGAAGAAAGATGTTGAGTAGGAGGGGGAAGATGGAGACGACGAGCAGAGAAAAATAGTTATATGGAAGAAAGATAGGAAAGGATTAGACTTCATAAGTTTTTACAGAGCAATGTTCGTCTATGCTGCCACATAATGATACGAAGCTTCATTGTATAGACAGAGAATTTTTTAATCGAAGGTGGCAAACTTGTAATCAGGCAAACATTCGAAGTTATATGTCATCACAGAAAAAAACTTTCGTAATAATCATAAGGTTTAAATACAGAAACTTCTTTTTCAGCTGCAGAAGAGCAGATGACAAAAGAGAAGCCGATGCTTAGGCAATAACAATGAAAGGAAGGAAGTCTAGCTATTGTGACCATCTACTGATGAAAAATAAAAAGAACTATGAAGAAATTTCCTTAAACGCTGAGAGTAAAAATAGATTGGGATTGGATCGTTAATCAGAACTGAAAGATTTTATGAACCTGAATGCCTGTAGAAAATCCAATTCTCCAACAGAAGACGCGTTTTGAATAATTTTAGCTGAAAAAAAACGGAACATTTGATTTTTTGACCAGCAGTGTTGGGTAACAGGGGATTTTTGCGTTTTGTTTGTCCTAACACATACCTGTTGTTTCTTAACTTTTTTGTTGCAAGATATTCTACTGTAATAAAAATTATGAAATTGTTAAAATTCTCTCAAATTTCTTGAAGTCATTAGTTTGAAACCGTAAACACATTTTACTGAGAAAGCTACGCAGATTAAGGCCCTAATGTAAAAATATCAAAATATCATATGTGTTTCCTAAAAGATATCTTTTATACTTCGAAAACTGTTATGCAAAAATTAAGTGTTCAAATTTCCCAGTCGTTAAAATGCTAAAAATCGGAATTTTATATCTCACAAAATGAAACTTGATCTAAATTCAACATTTTCATTTCTAATGTATATAGATTAAATAAAAAAATTGGCACCCATTTGAGTCAAATTTTCCATATTGCAAATTTTTATTTTGATAATTTAGCTGAACCGGGATGAATTCGCTATTGGAATGTTTGCATATTGGAATGTTCGCAAGGGACAATCTGATAATTTAAATTTCAAATATTTTAACAAGTAGTATCGTATTTCCAAAAGTGATCTGAGAGACTTCTTTATTTCATTCGCTTCAAGTTTTAAGCCATGGATCTGAAACTTGTGCGCAACTCTTTAACCGCCCTATGCATACATAAATTAATAATTATAATATATAAATTAATAATTTAGCAGAAAATTTCAAAAGGCGGATTCAGTGCGATTCTTTTGCAATAAAAGAAGTATCCTCTACACAGAAAAGAAAATAAAAGAAAAAGGAACAGCTTTATATATCCCGTTCTACTGGGTCAAGTGACGAAATTTAATTTGGTTTTTCATGTCTGAAAGCACGACTTAGAATATATATTAGATTTACAGATAACATTGCTCTGACATAACTATTTTGACACAAAATCAGACTTTCTTTCAAATGACATACCATTTTTTCCATTATTTTCATTTACTCAAATTATGCCTAAATATTAAGTTTTGCACAATTGGTGTGTAACTTTCCATGAAACTGAAAAAATTAGCTTGGCGCACTTCTTCAGTTTGCGCCAAGAATAATACACTTGGCGAAATCCTTAGTTTATGTTAACTTATTTTCTTTTCCTTTTCATTGAGCACGAACGGAAAACAAAGTACTTCGTTCATTTTTCCAAATAATTTTAACAAAGTGCGTAAACCATATTTGAGGTTTTTATCGCTTATAACAAACAGACCAAATTTGAAAATGAGCTAATATATAAATTCACGTATATCTTCGGAAAGTTTGGATAAAACGCTGTAATTTTTTGCAAGTATGCCTAGAAATACATGTGCTTTGAGGCGATGGTAAAAGTGTTATAGGTTATATTAAAAACATGTTTTCGAAAACTTTATGAAAATTCCTAAAAATCACAAATTTAAGAAGTAAACCAGAAAGTATATGCGAATTATATTCGGATTGAACATAAAGTTTGAATAGTGAAAGAAGGAATAAAGTATGATTAATCAGAAACGGATATTAATAAATACATGTACCAAATTCAATTAACACCGAGTAGCTAACATTTTGAGAAGAATTGTTTAAAAAATACCGGTGCTTTTTTTACAAAACTTGGTAAAAAACATTGGCATAATTTAAGTCGTAAAATCTAAATATGGAAAAAATCGGTATGTCATTTCAGAAAAATTGCGATTTTTTATTTAAATACCTATATTTGAACAATGCTATGTATAAATCTAATATATATCCTAAGTTGTTCTTTTGAGGCATGAAAAACTGAAGTTAATTTCATCAGTTGGCTCAATAGAACGGGAGATATAGAACTGCCCTCCCACCCCTTTTTTTAGCACAGTGTACGTGCACATATACATTTTGACCTCATTCAGAAAAAAGAGACATTGAGAAAATAAATGAAAGTCCAAGGAAACCTTTTTGCAGTCAGAAAAGAAATGTATAAAATTGGTAGAAATACCTTCCAAGCCATTATCTATGAGTTTTTTCTTCCATGCTATTCCCATTCTTTAATCTACAGTAATATGTAATGTCATTCGTGACTATCATTGTCTGTAGGACACAGACATTGAAATAAGGAAGACGAAATCTCCACAAAACCCCCATTACTTACAGATCCATCAGCGAACAATCACATGAAGCTCAAATGCATTCTGGACGAAGAGCACAGCGGGAATTGGAACGAAATGAAATCGCCATTACAAAGCTCTAAATTCACCTTTAGAGGCCCCTTTACGACTGCCTTTATTCCGTCATTATGGCACTGATGGCGCGTTTTGAGACCGATGAATGTTTATGCCGACGAATCTGGAATGTTTGAATAAGACCAGAAATGTAATGATTACATTGTGATGATAAATTAAACGCTCTGTTTGTATACATTATAGCAATATGTTAACTTATATAGACTCCATCTGTAGATTTGAGATACGTTAAGTCAAAATATATCCATCTCCCAAAAAAGAAAATTTATGATTTTTGATTTTAATAACGCTTAAATAACGCATTTCAAGCAAGAAAAAAGCTGCGTGTTATCCTAAAAAACAAGCAATATAGCCTGCTTCTCATTCTAGTTATCTAAACATGAAATAATTACCCACTGTTTCCTCGAATTACTTGCTCCTGAAAACGAAAGAATGCATTAAACTAAGAGAAACGATTTATTTGGATTCTTATATGAGTTTAAATTTATTCAAAGACGTTATCTCTTGTGTCGACATTGGTCATACTCCTGCTTTATAAATAACTATTCTTTAACTTCATAGTTAATACTAGATTTTATTCAGATCCGTCCAAATTTTGATACGGAATGCCTTAGGAATGGATCTCTATCCTTGCTTTCCTACCACCAACCAAACCTTCACAACTAAATAGGTTGTCCAATACAACTAGGGATGTCAACTCTTTTAACTAATGGCAAATAGAGGAAAGGAATAGTTTTGTAAAAGCATTCTGAAAACCCATGCCATGGGGGAATGGGCATTGTAAACATGACAATGTTATTCGACTATAAAGGAATATTTTAAGAAAAAGGAAGTATATAACGAAATCAATATTTCGAAGAAAAAGGAGTTTACGAATTCGAGTTTTGGAATTATTTAAAAAGTGTTGTAAATATGCAAATTCCGTATAAAGAACTCAACTGTAGGAAGCAGTACACAAATATTTTGCAGACATTTTAAGCAATAACCATTGCACCTAAATTTACAATATTTTCATGGTCGTTAAATATGACTGTGATATGAATAAAAAATAATTAAGTAGACTTGACATAATATGAGTAATTTTAAAAATATGTTTATCCAGCTCTCGTAATTCAAGATTATAATAATAATGTAGGATATCGCAACAAAAAGCCTGATTTATTTTTGGCCCCCAAAGCACTTTATTTTTGGTAAATGGAAAATATTTTTACATTCTTAAAAGAGGTAAATATTTCGATTGAAGAATGTCAAGTTTGATTTCACCTAGCAACATGGACATTTTATCGCTGCCAGCTCATTTTGCAGCTTGGTTTCAACTTACTTGATACAGAGCGTTACGCAAAGGAACAGCAAGTTTTGATTGCAAAATCTCATTACAAGAATGGGAAGTGTTGCGCACAGACTGTTACCAAGCATGGTTCAATCTTAGGATGTGGAAGCGCGTCTAACAAAGCAATATTATTCGCAGATTGGAAAAGATAGCTCCCAAAATACCGAACTTAGAATCCTAGAAAAAATTAAAATGAAAGATACTAAAGAAAAAATTCACTGTGTTATTAATCACCTCAGCAGACGAATATGTGAAAAAGTGATTACAAATTTCCTCAAAAGTGAGCAGTACTGAAGAGAAAATGGTAGACGACAGTATAAATGGAAAACTTTACTTTGAAAATATATAAAAATAATTTCTACTTAGAAAAAATTCACCCTTTCATTCATTGTGTGCAAGATAATTTGTGTAAATTTAACACAATCTGCAGAAGTTTAACGTCAAACTAAGCAAGTCTCAATAGTTTTCTGAATTATAAGCTTTCAATCAGATCAGTTTTAAGATATCAAGTCGGCATTAATTAAAAAATATTTAATGATAGTTTTGTAGACAATTATACGAGAAAACTTTTATTGTTTCGAAATATGATGTAAATGTAGAATAGCGGAATTAAATTCTATCCCACTTGTTCGGCATCGATTACTTATTGCAAGTCACAATATTTTGCAGCTTTTGAGAATGCTGTTTCACCTGCAAGCATAAATGGGGTCTTATTTTCATTCTTTCATTAATTGCTACAACTATTTTATTTACATCTATACCAGCCATTGTTTTACTTAAGCTATATGTTTTGGAATAAATTCCTAAATTTCAATATAGTAAAATTAAAGAGTTCGTTGGAATTTGGCATTCGACT
The DNA here is from genome assembly GCA_000611955.2 of Stegodyphus mimosarum. Lineage (NCBI taxonomy): Eukaryota > Metazoa > Arthropoda > Arachnida > Araneae > Eresidae > Stegodyphus > Stegodyphus mimosarum. Next base: position 178,352 of record KK121106.1, on the reverse strand, counting down.
ATTAAAGGCAGTATTTGTGTAAACTGAAGGCTGACAAGTCTCCAAAAAGTTTTAAAAAATAAAAAATAAAGGTAAAAAAGTAAGCATTAAATTATAAAAAATAAAGCACTAAATTTAGATAAATACGATGTGATTTGAAAATGGTAAACAGATGTCATGGCTGCTGACGTAGGACATTTAATGCAGAAATGATGTATTGACGTTCATATTTTCATTTATAATTTGACAAATAATTATCCAAGAAATAAAAGAATGACATCGTTAATTTTATCAGAATAAAAGGCTCTATCCAGTAACATAAAATACTAAAAATTAATAAAAATTCGTTTCTTTTGACGATTTTAAAGGCGTACGAATGAAAAAGAAAGACTGTCTGAAGGAAACGTCGCACCAAAGTTTATTAAGGTCTTATAGGCTCTCGCTGAGCGTCGCAGGTTAGCCATTTGCTCTTGCAATTACTTCTGCTAAGTCAATTATTTTGACCTTTTTACTTTTATTACTAAGCATCGCTTTCTTCACATTTACGCCACAAAAAATTCAATAACAAAATCACAAAATTTTTAAAAGCAGCAGTATATGTTAACAATTCCTAATATAATGTTACGTGCTGGCATACATTTTTCTATTTTCAGTCACCTCGAAGTTCATCATATCAGTATTCACTTTTTGTTACTAAGAGAATCTACAAAGCTTTCTTTGACTTTTTATTATTAACTTTAGTGTAGTTAACTTTATTTATTAAATATCACGTTTTTCGCATATAAGCCACACAATATTCAACAGCAAAAAGCATTTGAAAACAGCATATCTTCAGAATTCTTGATTGAGTATGAGCAACTGCAATACAGTTTTTACATTCGCTGTATTATTTCATTAAAACCTAGCCGCCTAAAACAGCTATCGTAAGAGTGAAAAAATATGTATTGCTACGAATTTCACATGCATGTAAATAATTTTAGTGAAATTATATGTAAATTGCTATCTCTTATATAAGTAGGATGTTAAGCCTCAGGATTCGAAGCATCGTTGGATAAATAGGGGAGAGGGGTAGGTCCATTTAACATTCAGGTAAATGATCGTAGTGCCAAGCTAGCGATCATTTTCGCCACTCATTGTTTCCTCCAAATTTGACGGGAATTCGTCCAAAATAGCCAGATGACCTTTTGGTCTGGTTCTGTGTAACTGTAACTAGTCCGATTCTTGTAATTGTATCCGACTCTATATAACTGTAACTGAAATTTCTTGGCGGACGGAGGAAAATTATATGAGAATGGAGAGGGCATCATTTTTCAGTTTAGTTATTGAGAGATTACCGAGAGAACCTTCGCTTTCTCGGTAATCTCTCAATTGGCACTTGGCTCTCCATCTCTCTCTCGGCACTTGGCAGTGCCTTGTTTTCAACATTCTTAGTAGTCTGAAGTGGTAACTACTTATCGTACTCTATATTAGTAAAAAGAGCTGTAAGAGTATTTTTGTGTGTATTGTTCCAGAACTGTGAAGTAGGTTAATAAAAATTCATTAAGTTTATACAAAATATGAAATGAATAAAATAAAACTTCGAAATTCAAAATTCGACTTTCGAGGTGCAGATCTTCGAGTGGAGGATTGTGTGTTCAAAGTTTATGTCTTTAATTGATGCCGCTTTTGAACAATGAGGGGAACATGCACACATAACGCATATTCTTCATTAATTAATTTAGAAGGTATTTCTCCCGCCTTCTTAGCATGTCTTGGTGGTGTAGTGGTCAGCACGCTCGGCGCGTATTCGAGAGGTCCGTGGTTAGATTCCTGGTGAGGGCATTGCTCATTTCTTACTTCTTCTGCCCCCCAAAATCCTACTCTTTCTACAGTGGCGTCCGAACTAAACAAAAAGGTGATGTGGTGGATGATGATTTTCCACCACCAGGATTTGGAGATTGGGCCCCCTAATCCCCAGTCGCTCTTTAAAAAGGAAAGTATATAAGGTATTTTTCTTACCTTCTTAGCATGCTCACGTGGTGTAGTGGTCGGCGCGCTTGGTGCGTATTCGAGAGGTCCGTGGTTCGAGTCCCGGCGAGGGCATTCCTCATTTTTCCTCTCCTCTGCTTTCAAAAAAACCTAATGTCTCCACAATTTGCTTTTAAAATTATACACTGATAACATTTGTTAGTAGATGTTTGAAAAGTGATTCGGACACGCAAGTGATACGGATAAAAACTGAGTTTCAAGACTAATAAATGGAACACCTGGTGCTAAAAAGATGGAATATGAAGTCATCTTATTTTGAAAAAAGGATTCAAATTTAATTCTTTCAATCAGTTTATGAATTTGAAAATACACCTCACCTCGTCCAGTGTGCCAAGGAAATCAAAGCTAGTCCAGATTTGATTTCTTTGAGTCCACACGACAACAACAGCACGAAAGGAAAGGCGTCTGAATTCCTTACAAAGACACATCTCTCACTTAACTCGATTTTCAATTTCATGGTTTTACTCAGTTTGCAAAGAACACTGACAAGTGTTATACATATCTGTCAGTTGCCGCTCATTAATATTTGTAATACGATATAGACCAGACAGATGCTCAGATTTTGTGACAGAGTTAATTAAATACGTTTTATAAATTCTGATGATTATTTTCATCATGCACGTAGAGATTAAAGCTTTACAAGCAAGAGGTATCTAGCCATTTTTCTTCTTTCACATAAAGTAAAGTTTAAAATTTTTACTATGCCTGATGGAACATGAATATTTAAAGTTATTTCGAAGAGTACCTACTAAACAAAACAGAGCTGAACCCTAAGCTTCAATAACGTATTAAAATTTTAGAAAAGACATTATTCGAACGCAGGTGATGCATTTAATGCGATGCATGAATTTTGACTTAAGAACAAAGGACAATTTTGCGGGAAAGCATCTCGTTAAAAGAAAGTACTTTTACGTACAAGACACGAGGGACAAACACTCGTGTTTCAAACAGCAACTTTCTGCTTTAAAGATTCCTCGTTCGAGAAGCGAGATGATTTTCCGGCTGGTGTAGCTTCGTCATTAGTTCAGATAATTAAGACATCACGGCGAAATCTTCTTTTAAGGAACGCTTTGTCGATAATATAATTAGATGAGAATTCGTTGGCGGAGAAATGTTATGCGCAGTCTTTTGATTTATGTTAGGTAGGAGCAAGAATTTTCAGATCTTTGGTGGCTTTTTGTCTCGTCCATGTGCACTTAATTAACGACAGTTGTGTTTCCAATTACGACGTTATAAGCAGAGCAGACGATATGTTCGTCAGGGGAAGAAGAAAGAGACAAAAGAGTAAAAAATAAATAAAAATTGATAAATAGATAAAACCTTTTGTCGCGAGAAAACTTCGATTGCATAATTGTGTTCTTTGCAAAGAAGTTGATAAGCTTTTAAAGGAATATAAACCTACTATTGCATTTTCTTGAAAAAAAACTTAAATATTGGATTCTCAAAATAGTAACCAAGTAAATTATTAGCGATGAGACACATTCTTCATAAGCTACAGACAAAAAATGAAATACATGGAAAACGTTGGCCGAAAGGTTTAATTTTAGGTTTTTTATTATGTAAAAGCACGGAAGGCTACGTGCCTAAGAGAAGGGATACCTTCTTGGAGAAATTCCCAAGGGAACCTGGTTCTTATTCCCTTTACACATGGAAAAATGGAAAAAATCAGGGAAACGTCCATGCAGCCAGCCCTTTCGCCTGGAATTAAACCTAGGTCGAAGTATCAGTATTCAACGGCTTCAATAACGGTGGGCTAGTTTAGGCAAAAGAAAATTGTCAGCAGAAAATATCTGCATCTTGACAGTGCATTATTTATAAATCTGTACTTCTGAGTATTAACATATTTGTAAACACTATTTCTTATATGTAACAGGTCTTTGTATTCCATTTGCCTAAATATGCCATTGCTGTCCATTCAAGAACAGTCAAAAGAGAAGTAAAATTAATTGAAATCCTTCAAAATCTTACATCTGCAGTAAATAACATAGTTAGTGTAAATAACTGAAGATATTAATATAAAGAAAATGTGTATAAAATATGTTCATTACCTCAATAGTTCAAGAAAAAACTTAAAAGAAACTTTTATTTTAGAACAAAATAAAATAGCAAACAGTTTTATTTAAAAAATAGTTGGAGAAGTATAAACGGAAAAAAAGAATTTTTATTATTTCTCGCCGTCCTCAAGAAGCAGCTAGTAAGCATTACTAAAGTCCACTGTTTCTCCGATTCAAATCTGGATTAATTTTTCAATGTTGTACTTTACGTTAATTAATTATAAAAGTACCTTTAATTTATTGAGAAATATCATAAAAGTTACTATTCACACAATTTTATCTTTCAATATAATTGAGAAATATTATAAGAGTTAGCATTAATACAATTTTACTTTTCAATATAATTGAGAAACACAGGATGGTCATAAAGAAACTTTGCCAATATCTACACTTCTAGCGTCCGTTCTGGTTAACCGATCGAGATGAGATTGCAATTATAGTTATTCGGAGGTATGCGCTCGAGATATTGTGAATGGCAACAGAGGGGTTACGATTACAACACTAATGGTTACGATTATAGTTACAGAAACTAGAAAATGTCGGATAGCAAAGCCAACATTTTTCCGGTCGCAAAATCTTCAGCGCATACGAGAACCCTCAATAGCGTTGGAACGGTACCGATATGTCTAAAAATGGATGTGTTATGCATACACAAAAAAGAGTTCTGAAAACCAGCCAGCGAAACACGATCTGGGCGCACGCAGAAAATTTGCATATGACAGAGACAAGACACCAATCACTGATGACAACACATATCGGAGAAAAGAATATCTTTATTTAGATCAAATATTTTCCACATGGGAGCCATCACAGGCATGTATATGCTTTGCTTGCGGGAGACGGTCGGTGGACAATACCGCTGATCGCAATATGGTATGAGGGATGTTTGCAATCTCACGCCGTATACAATCCTTTAAATGCGAAAAATTTGCGGATTGCACAAGTAAACTCTAGATTTGACACATCCCCAAAACAAGAAATCCATGGGCACCAGATCGGAGGATCGTGGAGGCCACGGAAAAAGATAATGGCGTGAGATGATGCGATCACCAAAATGCTGCTCCAGAACCCTTTTAACAGACATCTCTGTATGTAGTGGTGCACCATCTTGCATCCAAACGATGTCATTGAGTGCATTCTGCCTACGCAGTTCAGGTATCATATAATTTTGCAACAAGGCTGCATACCAAGAGCCTCCATAAGAGCATGTTACAATACCCGTCGACGTCGCTTCCACAAAGAACGGGCTGAGAACAAGAGTGGCTGTAATGCCGTACGACACTGTCACTTTGGCATCAAATAATAGCACTGCTGCCACAGCGTGAAGATTCGTCTCTGACCAATGTACACAATTTTTGGTGTTAATGTTGCCATTTAAGTTGAAATGCGCCTCGTCTGTCCATAGTATGCGAAGTGGTCAGTCATCAGCATCATATCGTATTAGAAATTCATTTGCGAAGTCCAGACGTAGTTGCGCTGCAACATATGGACGCGCTGGTACCGGTGCGGAAACATGTGGAGAAGCGAGCGCATTATCTTGTGGACCGTTTTCTTCAGAATATCCAACACCACACGCTGTGCCTCTTGTGGTTTCCCTGTGTCCCGCAGTCAATGTGTGATGCACTTCCGTAACAACGTCCTCAGAAACTGTTGGCCGTCCAGAACACAGTTTATCACAGGTGCAGCCCGTATCTTCGAATTTGTGCACTAAATCACGCAGAGTTTACGAAATACATGGGCCACGTCGTTGGAGATGATTTCAGCGATACACAAGTAAGGCTTCCGCAGCGTTCATCATGTGCGAGTTCCCGAATGACGACTTCGTATACTCGCTAGGCATTTTATTGGTTTCCTACGCTGAATATCTGACGATCGGCATTCTGTGGAGAACTCGGTCAGTTTTCGCCTCTGCAGCTAAATAAACGAATTACCAAAACATTCCAAGCGGGATAAATCTTGAGCGTAATTAATTACAACCTGTTGTCTTTTTTTAATTTATTAATTTTTTTGACGTATACAGAAAGAAATACATTTATTTGTATGTAAATAGTTACGAAATTCTTTATTCCACCCTATAAATTTCAGGTGCAACAACTCACGGCATTTCGATTTTGAGAAAATTTATAGCTTTAGAGAAAAATTACTAGAAAGTAGCTTTAACAAGATATGAAAAAAAAAAAAAAAAAAAAAAAAGTGTTCATATGGAAATGTATTCTTAAGCAAAGCGATTATTTTCAGTGCAAAATTCGTGACTGAGGGTAACTTCTGATAGGCATGAAGAACGCTTTATCAACTCTGTATCTTTAGGTCTTTGAATAACATTTAGATCTCAGTGTAAATTACTTTGCTTCATTTGCAGATATTTTGTAGCTTTGCTCACGTTCATTTTTAATGGTAGGGAAAATAATGTAAAATTGTGTGCAAAATTTTTAAAATCTTAAAAATCTTTCTTCAAATTCCTGTCATAAAACTTAATGTGATAATAATATTAATTAACTAACGGAAATGTTTTGCGGGCCGTATAAAATTGCTTCGGCGGCCACATGTGGCCAACAGGCGGGCGGTTTGAGACCACTGGTTTGGTGAATGAAGTGCTCTTAAACAGAATCTTGAATACAGAAGGAAATCATAAATGCAATCATTCTCTTTACTTGAATGCTTTGCAACCTGAAAATTTTAGGCTGCAATAATGCAGTAATTTTTGCCGCTGTAACCTTTAAAGAATGCAAAATGATGACTGAAATATCGAGAAAATAAATAGAATAATTAACATAGCATATTGTTTCGGAGGCTTTTCTGCGCATCTGTGATGCCTGCTGAGTAAATGGTTATACAGGCAGATATAGCCAAGTGGGTTACTGAGTTTCAATGCTACGGCTATGGCTTATACTTATTCGAAGGCCTGAGGTAGAGTATGAAATTTATATACAGCCTTTAAAATCTAACCGATATAAATGCGCGTTGGTGACTCTCGTCCAATAGATAAACAATACAAGAGTGTTAAGCATGCGTGCTGTAATTAAATTTTATGGAGTAAAACAATTATATACCTAAAATCATATAAATGGAATCACATTCTGCTGGCAAAATTAGAGATGACAAATTAAATAAATTAGCGGGATTCGATAGTGGATGATTAGGCACTTGGAAAAATGAAAGGCCACGCAACTTCATATAACACTAATGTAAAAAGAGGAAATCTAGAAAATTTTAAATTTTCAGTTTCAGAATTCTATTTTGCTAAGACAAGATTTCCCACTAGCAGGCAATAAAAGCCTCTTGAGGTATTAAGAAAAGGAATTAGAACTTGCATGATAAATTTTGAAGACATATAGAAAAGATATTAAATTCTTTTCTTCATTTTAATAGCTTACTTACTTTTTCAAATAAATTTTAATCAGCACATGTGTCGATTCTCAAAACTAAATATCACTGACCATTAAAACATTTATCATCCTAAGTTTTGAGCATGAGGTATTTTATTGTTAAAACATGAACAATAGATATAACATAATGCTGCATTAACCATAAGACTACGCCAAATCGAAAGAGAATTTACGAATTCAAACAAAAGAAGTTTGGATGGTAAACAAAACAAAACAAAATTCTAAAAGAATTAAGATTTTAACGTTGCACAAAAGAGTTTGTCAAGGCTTTTAGGCTCTCGCGAAGCTCGAAGTTTACCAGCATGTACTTGGACTCATTCCTACTGATAAAACGTTTTGTCTTTTTATTTTATTATTAAACATCGCTTTTCTCGTCATACACAATTCAACAGTAAAATCAAAGTATTTTTAAAAGTAGTACATTTATAAATTTATGATACAGAGTGTGGTGTTTTAAACACATTACATATTATAAGCTGTATATACCTTCCATATTATGAGCTATTCTATTGTAATACAAGAAGAAATGTGGTAATGAAACGTGACTGAAAAATTGTTTTAGAAATCAAACTAGTATTAATATTAAAAGAAAAATACCATTTCAGTTTACACCGTATCTTCAAGAATAAAATTATGTTTAAAGTATTAATAAATGCACAAATATTTGATAAATGTTGTGATATTCTAAAAGAATTATACCGATTTCTTGAACATATCGAACATTCGTACTAAGAATTTAAGTATATAATCGACATACGCAATTTTTAAATCCCATTTCCAATTCAGAATCCAATCGAAAAGTAAAGACCACTGATGATCGGAAGTAACTGTAACTTTAAAACACATTATAAATTTAAAACACACAGAATACAAAGTAACAAATTAAGTTACCGAAGGGAAATTTTATTATGCAATTAACACATATCTTTGTTTCGCAGTTTCACATTGCTTCATTTGAAGTTGATGGAACTCGTAAGAAATACATCAAAGCTTTTGCAGAAAAAAAAAGCATGTTTATTTTTAATCACCTAATGTTTTCAACCAGGTTACTGGAAGGGCTGCAAAAATATTCGTTTTCATAAATTATGGCACTAATCCTTTAGGATTCATACACAAGATCGAAAATGGTATTTATGCTTTCTGTGTTTCACAGTGAGAAAAAAATCACCCTTGCACGAAAAATAAGCGAATTTTTTACAATATGATGCATTTCATACTAACATGTTAACAAGTAATACTTGTTTAATATTATCTAATCATGTCATAAAATAGGAAAAGAATCATGACTTACTAATTGGTCATTGATATACCATTTGAGCTCTGGTGCAGGTTTGGACTTCCCAGAATTACATAAGATAGAAACATTATCCCCTAATTCATAATCCGACTTTTCCTCCATCAAGACAGGTCCATCCGATGGCGGTACTGTAGGAAAAAATAAAAAAGTCTGAATAACATAAAGAAAAGAAAAAGAAAGACAGAAAGGTAAGCGTATTTGTCATTTTTAAAAAATTAAATAACAAAAGATATTGAATTTAAAAGTTCGAAAATGCAGTTACAAATTAAATTGTATCTGAGCAGAGGAAAATATATATGTTCTGTTAAAATAATGCATATTCTTTGCGGAATATTTATCGCATTGTCTGAAAAGTGGTGACACATTTTTACTACATACTTCAAAGGTCCTTAATTTATATAAAGATGAATGAACTGGCAATAGTATATTTCTAGTTTTGTTCGGTAACATTTGCTGCCTTTTAATAAGCTTCATTAATTCCTCATCACAAAAGAACCTATCATTATCAGTAAAAAGCTGAACAAAGTACTGATTAACAGCTTCATCTGAATTGAAAGAAATTTTGTAGACAGAGAAACAAGTGGCAATCTGAGGGCGCAACATCAGGCGAGTACGATGCGTGTGGCAACACCTTTCGTATGAACTCCAATAATGTCTGTCAGTTGATTAAACTTGTGTGTAGTTTCGCGTTATAGGGATTGAATGCAGTTCCTGTACGATCTCTGAATATTTTTGGAAAATTAATTAGTTGGAACCATCCAGCTGGCGACAGTAACATTCGATCTGATTTGCTGACGTCCTGGTAGGAGCTTGGAAACCAGACGTCACACACTAGATCACTGACAAAAATTATTGGATTTTGGATGAAAACGAGTTGCCATATGTATCACAGTCCACTGATTTTATGCTCTCACACTTGCTTCGCTTTCATCACAATTTCTTTCTTTGTATAATATTCAATTCAGATGAGGCAGTAAATCAGTATCTTGTTCAGTTTTTCGATGCTAAAGCTAGGTTCTTTCGCGGGTGAGAAACTACAAAGCTCATTAAAAGAAAGTAAAGGGTTAACAAACAAAACTGGTAGTATTACTAGTAACTGATCATTTTTCTTTATACAAAAAAAAAGAACTTTTGAAGAACATAGAAAAAAATGCGTCATGACTTTTCAGACAAATGACGACTAGAGGTCTTATTTTCTTAAGCATTGATTCTAATATATACTTCCAACCGTGAAAGATCCTCACCATGAATTAAATATGAATACAATTTCAGCGATGAAGATGAGAAAAAATATTAAATTTAGCCTTTTACATAATTTGCATATATAAAAAATTTAATTAATAAAACTAGTGTTTGACGTTTTATCGTTAAGCGTTTTAATCAAATAGTGTTTAACGTTAATTTTCTCACAGCCACTTTCAAGTTCCACAAAATGAATGTGTTTTGCTAAAATCATGCATACATTTCGCAGACTATTTGGAAATGACATTTATAAATTTTAATTCATTAAACATGAATTCCGGATGTATGCTTTCAGCTACAAGAATTTTTAAAGTAAATTAAATATGAATACTATTTCAGCGATGGAGACGAGAATGAATATGAAATTTAGTCTTTTATATAAACTGTGTGGATTAAAAAATTATTTAATAAAAGAAATATTGTAAAATAAATGGGATTAGAATTTCAACAATGAAGATTAGATAAATTTCAGCAATGGAGATAAGTTTAGCCTTTTATATAAAAGCGCAAATTAAAAGATTTTATTTAAAAAAAGAGCTAGTGTAACATTTTAAAATATTTTCTAGCAGCCACGTTCCAGTTCCACAAAATGAATATGATTTTCCGACTTTTCGCTTCGCGCCATGGTGGTCCCAATGATTTGGTTTTGGTTTAATTAATTATGGCAAAGCCTTCGAGACCTAGATACGTAGAGGAAAGGACAGATTTTTTATGGATTTTCTAAGGGAAACGGGCTCGTATATACGTTATACATTTGGGAAAGCCCCCAAAATCAGCCCGGTTTCAGGTAACCACAAAAACCAAACCATGAAGCCAGCGCGTTCCCCGAAATTCAAATCCCGGACCGAAATACCAGTTTTCAGCGACTTATTCACTCGGGCAACTAATAACCTGGTCCCAAAGGATAGAATTAATTCTAATGGTTGCTCATGAGAAATCCTGGACGTGAGAATCCCCCGATTAAGGTAGTTCTCACACATTTAACTATCTTTTCTTTTTTTTTCTTCCCCCCCCCTCCTTTTTTGTGTGTATGCGTATCAGCCGTCTCTCACCAAGCGTTCATGCAAATGGTAACGATTCACGTTGAAAGTCGGATATTGGAATCTCAAGGAAATTTTCTTAGGAAAGCAAACACCACAGTCGTCGACAGCTGAGGTGAACCTACAAATCGAGAATAGTCCTGAAAATAACGCAAAAGTGAAAAAAATAACAATAAATGCAAATTTTAGAAACAACACCAAAACGTTCGAGCGATAAACGAAGCTTATCGCCTCAAGAGTGTTCTAGCCTCGCAGTACCTAGAAGCATCAGTATCTCCGTGGAAAGTTCCCCAGATACACAGGTGATGTTGATCCATAAGCTCGTTTTTGTCACGCAAGGAGTAGGCGACATCAGTGAGAACACAATACAATACAGATGAACAGCCAAGCAATCATGCGCAGTAAATAGTCGAAAAGCTTTCACTGTCTCCCGTCTTAGCTTATCCGATACAATTAAAAGATAATTTTTTCCATATTTGGCAGTAATTTTACACAAGAGTTCATCCTGATACGTCAACTCCTTGAAATATCTTACTTAGAGGTGAGTAAAGTGGTTTCTCTTTTTGTACAGTGTAACATCATGCCCCGCTTTTGGCAAGAAAATCTACCTGATCGTTACCATGTAAATTACAATGGGCGGAAATCCACAGGAAACAACACGTTTCTTCAAAGAATCCAGCAGCTGCAGACATTGGGAAATCTTATATGATAGTGGAGCCTGAGGAGAGCTGATGGACGTAATGGAAGCCTGTGAATTTGAAAGTAATATACGGCATTTGTAAATTTGCTGAGATGGAAAGTTAACTGTTTACGTGCGATGCGAATCCCCCCACTTTATTGTCAAAGGCAATACCAAACATTCCAAATGGTACACAGAAGGAATATAATTTCCAAGATATCGAACTGAATTTAAATAACACAGAATATAAACTTAAAATACGAGGTTTAATTAAAGTATGTCTTGTAGTACAAAAAATACAATTCATTGCAGCTTGCTGATTGTCAGGGTTAGGCTAATTGAACATGGAAAAGCTCATGAAGGCTATCCGGCTAAGGGAAGGAATGTCTTTCTGAAGGAGCCAGGTGTAGCTGGCTCGTAGGAAAACCCCTTAAACCAACCATACAATTATTGGCTGATATGGGATCGAAGTCGGATTGAAATCCCTGTATTCAGCGTTCTTAACCACTCGGCTAATGTTGAAGACACCGGTTTTCAGGAAGTTAAGTATCTAAAGTTATATAATCAAAAGCTAAATTTTGATCTATCACTACGGCTTCGATAATAGTATTCAAATACGTGCCCTAAAAACCATTCACCAGTGTACAAGTTGGCTAAGTGAGAGGTTTGTACGCACAAGTTAACCCGCAGTATTCGGTAGTTTTCATAATATTTCTTCTGAACAGAAAATTTACGCGCTATTGAAATTCAAACTAATTTGCATTTTGTTAAACACCGACGGAAGAAGTGGAAAATAGAGAAAAGAATTACCATAAAAATAGCGTGTCAGTTTAAATAAATATAATAATTAAAGACGAAATCTGTTTGACATTTTTACATTAGGTTGCAAGTATGCTATTTATATTTTATTACAGACATTTCAGAGTCAAAATACGCTTAATTTTCTGCAGTATATTCAACAAGGGTTTTTTGTCTGCAGCTTTCAGTCCCTTTCTAACATAAAAATCCAGTAACTCTTCTTGATTCTATTCCTCATTAAACAAAGTCTTGTGATGAAGTTAATTGAGAACTTAAAAAAGCAGCTTTCCGCATCTTCTTTAAATCCTTTCAATCTGATTGCGAAGTTGCTTTAAGAAATAAATCTGCTTAATATACTTTCAGCGTGTTTCTACTAAAATTTATGCTGCAGAAAGAACTTCAAGCTCTTGAATTCTACAAGCATTTACCATTCTGCGAAGCATTTTTTTCTGAAAATTTTCGCATTTGCGTGCAATTAAATTGTGACATACATATGCTTAATTTCCAAGCAAAAACCATGACGAGTTGTTGAAAAATCATGGAAAAAATGTGTTGAGATGGAAACGGATATAGTAATCAGGAAAATTCTGAATTTCTGTAAAATGCTCATATTTTTTAAAATAAATTCAGCTTCACGAAATGCTAATTCTGTTCTTTTAAAATTTAAATGATACATTTTTATGCCGGATTAGAATGCTTCCGGTTTTGAGATTGTTGTAATCTAGGCTCTCTTTTAAGACTCATCGGATTCTAAAATTTCAAAAGAAATTATTACGTATAATTAAAGTAGCATAAAACAGAAATTGAGCAAGTAAATAATATGATAAATAGTTCTCTAAGTTATTTAAAAAATTCTTGACAACACTCTAATTTGTTATTCCACATTTTTAATTCCTATTTGAATTTCGGCTGAATTTCAAGTCCTTGATTTTAATTGCTTTCCTCATAAAATTCACTCGTAATAGATATGCACTTAAGTTCATTACGTTATTATTTTCACTTTCTGATACTTCTTTCACAGCGACTAACATTTCCCTTAATGCCTCTGTTTGCAAAACCTTTCAAAGGATATTTTGCACTTTTTATTAAGAAAAGCTATTATGTCACATATTTAATATTTTAAAAAGCATTTTAATTACTCAGATATATGATACATATAACAAAAATATGAAATGTCTAGTTGAGAGGAAATTAATTCGAGTAAGAGACAGAAAACATTATTAAACAGGAGGAAATTAATATTTATTTTTTAATTTAACATGCCTCATTTTTATTACTTTTGTCAATTTTTCAGACAACTTTCCAACTTTGAAAAACCTCTTTGAGTTTTGGCCCAAAATATTCATTTATCATATTTTAGATCTAATATTTACTATAAAAGTGACTGAATTAGCTATAGACTGCTGAAGAATAACATCATGTCTGCTAATCAATGTAAACCACTTGATGTTTGCAGCATTTTTCAGTGGTCTAACTCAGTGGCTCCCAATCTGTGAATTGCAGAGCCTGCACAGCCTTTAGGGCTCAGTATATACTTCGCAGGAGCTCCTTGGCCCTCCAGGAAAATAACATAAATAAGAAAATGAATGCAGTTAAAGGATAAGCGACAAAAAGTAGAACCAGAAAAGAATATTTATAAATCATGTTCTGATGGCGGAATTTCACAACGTGTCTCCTCCAGCAGCCTATGTCTGGCCATTACTGCATATTCGAGTAGCTTTTTGCTCATGATTGTTCCTTCGGGGATTCTTGGAATCCACTTGAAGCTCCTCGAAACTAAGCTCCATATAAATGTATATGGCTTGCTGATTTAAATTCACCTAAGAGGTCATAGCGATAACATCCCCATTTCTCAATGATTCTTCCAGGAGTTTTCTATATACTGGATTTCTTTATTAGTTTAGTTATATTATAAGGTATTTCTCCCGCCTTCTTCACATGCCTTCGTGCTGTAGAAATCAGCAAGCTGGGTGCGCAATACAGAGGTCCGTGGTTCGAGTCCCGGAGAAGGCGTTCTTCATTTTTTACCTCACCTGTTTCAAAAATACCTAATGACTCTAGAGTGGTGCCCGAACTAAAAAAGGTGGTGGATGATAATTCTCCACCACCAGGATTTGGCGATTGGGTCCCTCATCCCAGTCGCCCCTTAAAACGGCGAGTATATAAGGTATTTCTCCCTCCTTCTTCGCATGTTTTCGCGGTGTAGTGGTCAGCAATACTGGGCGCGTATTTCAGAAGTCTGTGGTTCGAGTCTCGGCGAAGGCGTTGTTCATTTTTCATATCACCTGTTTCAAAAATACCTAATGACTCTACAATATAACTAACAAGTGTTCATTAGTAAAAGTGATGTTAAAGTAATAATCTGTATAAAACCGCAACTTCCTAAAAGCAGAATTTACATTGTAATGTGAAGAGAATATGGGAAATGTCATAAGTTTTTTCTACAGCACACTGAAAAAGAAGATTGTATGAGACTTTGACGTGTGTATAAAAAGCAACCGCTTGTGTCTCATTAAAGGTTTTAATGTTTTTCCTCTTTTCTTAAACCGAAGAAACGTTAGCTCAGAAGGGCTATTATTTTCGTTTTGGCATTTTGCGTCTATTCACTATAAACGGCGAATCACTTTTGAAATTGTTGCCACCAAAATACTATCGCCCTGTATTATATTTAAAGAAATTAAATAATGAAGAATCAGCATAAATGTATGAATGTTTCTCGCATTGTAATAAAACAACGATACCCAGAGCCATCAAAGTTTGAATAACGCATGTCTCCGCCCGAATACGGGCATCTGGAAGCCCAAATTTGGAATTTGTTTTATTATCTATTTCGTATTTTGTAAACTAAACGATTTCGAAGCAAGCAATGGCAACATTGTATGAAAAAAAAAACATTTTTTAGCTCCAGCGCGCGAGACTGGGTATTGGAAACTCTAAAGATATGCTCATTTTAAAATTATTTTGCGATATTGCTGTTGAATTGAATAGTGCAAATAACATGATGTTTAATAAACAAGAGTAACACACAAAACGTTAAAAAAATTCCTTTGGGCGTATGTAAAATCTGAAAGCTTACAGATCTTTTTTTATTGTAATTTTTTTTCAGTTATGTCTTGATTTAGGTCTACAGTGCATAATAAAAGATTAAATTATAATTGTGTTGTATAAAAAGTAAAACCAAAGATTGAAATAACAAGTAATGAACGAATATGAATTTGGACTTAGCTGCCTACAATATATAACTTAAAGAAACCAAATTTGTAGTAACGACTTTAGGGGTGTTCTCTGGTATAATGTAAATTTTTTGATGATACACAAATTGGCCTGTTTTATTGAACTTTGCGAGAACTTTTATGTATGGCTAATTCTTGACAATATCTTGTTGAGAATAAATTGAAATATTATGAAAAAGTAAAAATTTTCAAATATAGTTTCATTCCATTGTTATTTCGCCAACTGTTCAGAGAGCTCTTTGCTTTACATTTATCTATTTATACTCTTTTCCTACCCGTGTAATAAAAATCTATTAGAAAGTGCTTGACAAAGGCATCCCTGTGGCTAGGCAGATGGCATTCATATGCTTTGCCATATTTAAATAACGTAATGTAACCCGAGTGAAAATGTTTAGGGGCATTAATGGTGCGATTACGATTATGATTTGGTTATTATTAATGGTTTGTCTATCATATTGGTACACTCACTCACTCACTCAATCTAAAATACGCCACACTTTCACATTCAACGATTAGCACAACCGAACCTCCTTTGAATGCAATGCTTAATTTCGTACGACTCCTCATTTGAATTAAATAACTGTATTTTTGAATACTCTTCACATAATACTTTTCATATCCCATCGCCGCGTGATCTACCGGCGATCATTATAGGTTTGCTTTTGGGCCTCGAGATCCACCGAGGGTCACAGCAACTTCCACTTTTGTGGGCCGCATGCCCCAATAACAGGTTACCTTGTAAAAATATTAGGTATTTTTTAAGTGGGAGAGATGAAAAATGAGCAATATCCTCGCCGGGACTCGAAGCATGGACTTCTAGAGTACGCGCCGAGTTTGCTGACCACTACACTACGCGCCAAGTATGCAGACCACTACACCACGAAGGCATGATAAGAAGGCGGGAGAAATACCTTATAAGCTTTCCTCCAGCTTTGTATAGCAATTTAAATATATTCGGCCTCCAAATCGCGCTGCTCTAATTGGCTCCTATGTGTGTCGGCAGTCAACGTTTTAAGAAAATTTTCACTTCATTGCGTTCAAGCAGAGAAGTGCAAACTGATACTTACTGCTGATGGTTTTCAGGAACGAGTTTTCGTAAAAAGCAAATATCAGCGCGATAAAATTTTACAGTTTATTTCAAATGATTCGTTACGGTTCACTGTCATCATGAAGCCACTCTGCCATTTCTTTACCGGCGATATGTGTATTTGATTCTATCATTTTTTTATTCTTATCGAATCTTTCAAGCTCAGTTTAATGCTTAAAAGTTATTTTTACCTGGAAGAATAGTACGTAGATATAAATGGTTTGATTTGGCTCATTTCATATAGTAAGGTATTCGATGCCTATCTGCCTGAGAGGAGTGATTTCTTCGTGGAAGGATTTCTAAGAGAACTGACTTGTATATACATTACACATAGGAGATACCCTGAAAATGCCCACAAAGCCAGCCCATACGCCGGGATTCAAGCCACGGACCGAACTACCAATGTTCAGCGACTTTACCACTCGGTTGCTCGTGGGCTTCTCTCAATGTAAAATTTAATATTAGTTCTAAAAATACAACTTAATTTCTTTGAGCAATTATTTTGCTTCTGAAGAAGAGGGATCTGTGTCTGATCGCCTTCGAAATAGATAGAGTTTTATTCAAAATCGATGCCATACTGGGATTGCTTTACTTACCAAATTTTAAGTTTTTCTTTTTATTGGAAATGTATTTCCTTCTATATTTGTAACTTATGCCTTTAGTATGAAGGAGATTAATATTAAGTATTAAATGCAAGTAATATTTCAAAATACAAATACCACCCAAAGTAAAATTTTTGTCATCATATAAGCGCTAAGGCATTTTTGATATCAGTCACTTCACCAAATGTTGTTGTTCTTTATGTATATAAGGGAATAATTAAGAATGATTACACGTTATATAAGAAACTGCTTTTATACGAAACTGCTGCGCCCACTTGGAACAATGCGCCACGTGAAGACTTAATAAAAGAAATATGTACCTCAATCTTTCTACTTCGATCTCATATAAAACTAAGTCGTATTGAATTGCTTCTTATACATAAGTAAATCTGAGATGGGAGCATACAATATAATCTAAAAATTATTTGCTTGGATAAGTAAACATAAACTGTTTTTTGCAGGCAGATGTTAGATAATTTGTGGCAACAACTCTAATTTTTCTATCCTTTCGAAAGAAAGGAAAATGGAGCTGACGCGAGAGTATTATCACGCTATGATTTTCTGTGGTTTTAATGTGGAACTAAATCAAGAAAGACTTCTTTATTTCTTCAACGTGTGTAATAAGCACATGAAAATGAAGCTCCATTTCGTTCTACTGCATTAAGTTGGTTTACAAGATTTCGCAGAGTTCAGAAGTCTCGCTTAGGTAAGGAACACACAAGAACTTCTTAGTCAGGACCCAGAAAATGTGCCTGCCAAAAGAAGAATGTTAAATAATGATAATCGTTGTGCCTACCAAATGATACTGTTGGAGCCAGACATTGGATCTGTAGCTGTACATAAGCTGTTCATAAAAAATTGCTTATGAAAAATTTAATTTGTGTTCCCCATAAATTAACAAAAAGGATAAAACGATAGTGTTTTAGAAATACATCCCGAGTATAATCGGATTACAAAAGCTTAAAGTTCAGCGAAAACGTAGTGTTACTATGGAAGTGGATTTTACCGGTGGAGTAGAGATGCTTTCAAGAACAGTAAGTTTCTGTTTATGTGCAGTGAATTTTAATCTTGCAAGACCACGCTTATATTCTTGAAACTATGCAAGTTTGAACAATCATTTGTGAAATTAACACTCATAATTGTAAATGGACGATTACAAAACGTTTTATAAAAGATATCATTGTGTCATGTACACTAAAGAGACTTGATGAAAATTTGGTTTGAAATTGTGGATGATTTATAGATTTGTTAGACTTTGTTTGTTTACTCAAAATATCGGTCTTTAGCGAAAGTTTCCCGCCACCACAAATACCGTCTGCGCAAACAGTTCGCGTTGGCGTGTTTAATCATATTTTATCAGATGGGTTTTGGCATTTGAAAGAACGAGACTTGCTTTAGAATAATAAGTTGTGAAATTAAAAAAAATACCGTTATCACTAAGTACAAAGTGTCTGAAATGGGACTATCACGCTATCAGATTAGAACAATCACTTACTTCCAGTTCTTTTGCAAAACGTCAACTACTAAATGTCACCAAACCATGTGTGCATCTTTAGGTACTAATATTGTATCATATGACACTTCAAGGTTTAGACCAAAGGTTCAAAAACAATGACTATACCATTCAAGAAGCAGAGCCCTCTGTCCGGCTTACTGATGTTTGCTGATGTTGATCAGGCCCGCCTGCGTGAACTTGTGGAAGGAGATCAGTATGCAACCACTTGAGGGCTTGCTAAGGAGTTAGATGTTAATGCCATGTCAATTAGTTGCGCTGTGCATCGCATGAACTTGACGTACAAGTTCAATCGCTGGGTGCAGCATGAGCTGACTCAAGCAGGTAAAGACAGACGTGATCGGGTCTTCACTAATCTGCTCGAATATCAACGCAAGGATAAAATTCTGGACCGGATCATCACTTCTAAAAGCCTCGACAGTAAGGGAGACAGGTGACAGGTGAAAGCAGGTCCGGACACCCGGGCGGCTTACATAGACTAATCGAGTATCGTCCGGATCCCGCAACTATCTAAAGCAACATCCCGAAATCGAGACATTACATGGCATACAAGGCCAAAAGTATTAAATTATTCTGCTCTTGATACATTATACTTTCTACAACACAAAAACGTTACGCTATAACACAAATACAATATTCACCGCTACATTGAATAATAGATTCTGAAAGTTGACTGTCGTATAAAGTAAAATCCTCGACAGTAAGGTGTACAACGAGATGCTAATCCCTGTTGACATTGCTATCAAAGAAAAACGTCGAACTGAGTTCCGGCGTAAAAAGGTAATGTTCCATCAAGATAATGGAAAACCACATATGTCTGCATTCATCGGCTAGACTCAGTACGGATTCGAATGGGATCTGTTGCCACACCCAAAATATAGCTCCGACATCTCTCCTACGGACTCTAGTTTTTTCCCACCTGCAGCTATATCTTGCTGGAGCTATCTTCCATTCCGCATAGGACATTCGAAATGTGGAAAAACTAGAAGTCCGAAGTTTGTGTTCGGACTCGTTGTTGTAAATTGCTTACTGTTGAGTTTCAGAATCCTCCAAGATTTAAGAATTTGTTTAAAATATAAAAATATAGATAGTTTTAAAATAGCCCTCATTTATTTATTATTTTTATTTTATTTATTTATTTATTTATTTTTCTTTAAAGCAGGAATCTGGTAAGAAAAGTCGGTTCAGTTGCATATTTTGAAGCTTTATTTAATTCTATATAGATATTTTCTTCATAAACATTAAAACGTGTAACAAAACAACACTTTGAAAACGGTAACAACGTTTGTATAAAAAGAAAATCAAAAAAGTTAATGCTTATAAGAAATAATCTATGATAACATCTGATGACCTGGCACGTCCTCGCAAAGAACATCTTCTGACACTTGTTTTTATAGTTTGATGTAAAGAATTATTTAAATTAATCAATTTACCATGTTATTTTAGCTTTACTTTCTTTTCCATATTTGTCAACTTCTACCACAATATAAATTAGTCAAAGTAAGCAAATAATCTCAGAGTTTCGAGTTTACCGAGAGCTCTAGACAGTCGCTCTGCTTTAGTTTCTAACTGATGTAATTAGTCTTGTCGATATAAATTTTGTGCTATGTTACGACTAGTCTGTGACCAATTAGGGACCATTCAGACGAGAGCTTTACCGTCATAAATTGCAAATACCGACAGTCATGGCGAAGGAAACACTAATTAACATCCTGGAGACGATTTTGCAGAGTCACTTGCAAATTCACGCATGAGCAAATTTATCTTCCATTAGACTGAATTCCTCAAGGCCTTCTTCGCTCGGACAAACCAGCAACTCGAGGCGTTTTTCCACATATTTGGTGAATTTCTTACAGCTAACTTAAAATGATTTTGCGCAAAATTTAAAGAGGTCTAATGGTTTAGATTTCTAATAGTTCTTTTATGTCTGAAGATACTTTCGGTCCTGCGGCTGTTTTGTTGATGCACACGGTATTCTTTGCGGTATTTCTTTGGATTCTGTGAAGGTTATCAATTCTGAATTTCTGCAGATACATGTGTAACTGTAAATCTAAAAGACGTTTAGTTGTTTGACAGTCGTATAATACTGAATACACTCACGAAGTAATATAGCCTCAACCAAACCTAAATAAACATCGTTATGGCTCTAATTATCCCGTTGAAAGGAGTGGTGATCGAGAATCACCTCTCGAAGGCAGAGGGTTAATAGTAGAGCCAATTACTTAGAAGGCAGACGATACGAAATATCGTCCGAGATCTCTGTGGTTACCTAGAGATGAACTGGTAGTTTAAAGCATATAACGTCCCCACATAAAATTAAGCTCTTTTTAAAAGGAAAAACATTTTATGATAACTTCGATCGTAGAACTGGGATGCTTTAAAAAAGAAATAATCAGAAACTTTCTAGTTTCGTAAACTTAAAAGTAAATCATATAAGCAAATAATCATTGATGAATATTTTAAAATAGGATTAAAACGATATGTCATTGAATAAATATTTATTTTATTTTTTAAAATTAAATCTTCAATGTAAAAAGAAAATCTTAGAAAAAATGATATATAAATTTTTTAAATCTTACTTAATACGGCAATTTCTAATCATGTCCAACAATGGCGTACTATCCAGCTTTGGTTGTAATGTTTATGAAAAAAAGGTATAAAGTATGGTGTTCTAATCACTAAATTGAATTTCAATTCCTTTATCAGATTTCCTAATATTAAACACGAGCAAACGTTCATTTACGGAAAGTAAGGGTTAACTGATTAAACAGTTCACAATTCTATTAGGAATTCAACACTGCCGATTACAAGTGATTAACGCTCTCTGCTTGACCATCGTCCGTAATTGCGCTCACAAACGGATTTATATTCAAAACACATTTAGAGATCCCTAATGTGCCTTAAGCATTATCTTGTTCCCTAATCACCATAATAAAATACTAGGCTATTATCCAAAATTTAATTTTTGATTCGTTTGATCAGATTAATTAATGACCAAAGCTATGTTTACCGCCTGCTTATACTCGTTAACTCAATATTTAGTGAATGGGTATATACATTTAGTTAATGTTATATTCCAAGGCTAAGTCTGTAATTAAATTTCCTCAATTTCACAGTCTGTACAAGGTAATAAATCCTACATCTGACCAGTATTCTAATTTAAATATCATTAACTGCCCCATTCTTGTGAAATATTCAACGAAAATCGCGAAAATTAAACTTCGTTCGAAGCAAATGTTAATCCTATTTAAAATAATACTCATGAAATAACAAGACTACACATAAGTTAGTACGAGGACGGTTACAGTTAGAATAACAGGACGTATCAAATTTGGTGCTATTAAAATACAAATGGAATAAATTTTTGATTCAGTGTGTCTGTTTAATGCCTCAGAAATAATGAATTTAGAGTTGTCGTTGGATAAACTGGGTCATCATATCAAACGTTTCTCAACAATGATACAGAAATTATAGCTCATAACATAAGAACTACTATTTTATCATTTATATTCATATATATATATATATATATGAATGATAGTAAAAGGATATAAATGATAAAATATATGATATATATTACTACTATTTTATCATTTATATTCAGATATAAATTTCGCGGGTTATCCTGCCAAGGAGACTAGCACACGGCATTGATTGCTTGCATTGTTTAATGTTATTGTCATATAAGTTCGGCAGCGAAAACAACCCACCAATGGCCGAACGGTAAAATCGCTGAACACGGTGGTTCCGACCTGGTTTTGATTTTAGGCGAACGGGCTTGGCTGCATGAATATTTTCTTAGTTCCTCCCCCAGGTACAACGTATATGCGAGCCAGTTTTTCTTAGGAAGTCTGAAAATACTGAAATCGATTGAAATATGAGCCAGTTACAGATTTAAAAGCTTATCAGATTAAGTTAAAATCCAAACATAGAACAGCTCCGCAAGAATCGGCTAGTTGCTCCTTATTAGTAGTATGAGTATGAACGAGTATTAATTTTTTTAATATGCATCAAATAGCCTTGAAATATTAAAAAAGAAAATAAATTTTCTTCTCTTAACTTAATTACTTAATACCAATATAAAATTAAATACATTTTAATTTACTGCATTTTAAGTATTTACAGTGGCTCACATTTGTTTTCGGACACTTGTGGTTTCGATATTTATTTGCATGAATCTTGCACTAAATATTGAAACACTTACTCAAAATGGTTTTCTAATACACTAATTTTTCCCTGTTTTAAGTGTTGATTATTAAAAAAATTCAAATCATTTCTTGTAACAAAATAATTTTTTAAAAAATAATCGATAGCTCGCATAATAATTTTGAAACTCGAAAGTTTCATTGGTAGGCAATGTTTATTACCATAATTCTTTATTTAAATGAAACGATATGACGAGAAGTATGGTTTACATTTGGAAATTATCATTATTTAGCAAAATATATTAATAATTTCATACCTGAAGCGAACATTCAAGACGCTACAAATTAACAATAATTTCTGCTAAAACTTTAGTTACTCATCTTTTTAGAGATGATAAAAATATTCGAAATGTTCAAATATTCTTTGATTTAAAGCATTCAATCATCTTTGATGTTATAAGAAAGGGAGGAAAATTGCATGGATTAGTTGAAAAGGCCCTGAAATCTGGATCACATTCCAAGCTAACAACAGGGATCATATATTTAGTATACGAAAAATCAAACAAGACTAAAAAATTAGTGATATAAACCTTCCAACGGATTTAGAAGAATGTTTGCAATAAAAGTTAATTCCGAAGTTGGTAGAAGATTCATTAAGGCGTAGGGATAGGCGTAGGGCAAGAAGGACATTCTTTGTCAACAAGAAAACAAATAGAATAAAACCGGCGTTCATAACAATCTAAGGTAAGCAAATATTTATCATTTTGCTACAATGCTGTATTTGCAAAGGACCCGAAAATTGAATTCGGGTTCTATTGAGGAATTACTGTGTGGTAAAATTGGAAAGAAGCTTTGAATTCGAAAAATCAGTTGTCTACTGCTAAGCACGCTGAAAGAGGCATAAACGTTTTGGGGTGTTCCGCTGCATCAGGGACAAAAATTTAACTTGATTGAAAATAATATGAATTTTTATAAATATATAAATGTTCTTAATGAATGCATTTGAAAGAAAACTTGGAATGCATAACACATTTAAGTTCTATTAGGGTAAAGATCCTAAACAAACAGCCCGGGATGTTCCCTTCTGGTTAAGATACAACTGTCATGAAGTTAACAAGATTCCTCCATACTCTTTAAACTCAAACCAAACAAACATCTATGGAGTGGTGTGTTTGATTATGGCATCTAGGGATAGCTTCCTAAGAGGAGGGACTTTCTAAAAGAAACTGGTTCGTATACAAGTTACACATGGGAAATAACACAAAACCGCCCATGCAGTCAGGTCGTTCGCTTGCAATCGAACTCAGTTCAGAACTACCACTATCCAAAATTTTATCGCTCGGCCGCTGGTGGGCTCTGCTGAGTGAGTCAGAGAAAAAAAGGATTAGAGAACATGATATTTCTTCGAAAGCTTTATTAAAAGTAATTATTATAGAAGAATGGAGCAAGATTTAACATTCTTACACGAAACTATTATTTGGATTCCTGCGAAAATGCCCATGAAAAGTGTAATTTTAGTGAACGAATTCGCAACGAAATAATGCATGTTCCGTTATTTTCATGTTTTTATTAAAAATAAAGAGTTCGTTCAAAGCTTCTGAATAGGCATGTGAGTTCCTTTCAAAATGTTTTGAGAAATTATTTTATATTTTTTTACCAAAAGCTTTTTGAATAGCTTATTTTAAAACAAGCAGGTTTGAAAATAGATAATAAATCTGATAACACATGAAAAAGAAAAATGAAATCATTTCACTAATGCTTAGTAATTAATATTTCCATATGAAACTAAAAAACGTAAATGCCTGAAAATAAGTAGGAACCACTGTAAATGTTCTTGTAATAACAAATGCTAAAAATTGCTTTCGAACGGTACAAGAGTAAGGTGATCTGTGAATCTCACTTGAAAAATGTTTGAAAGAAACCGGTAGGTGAGACTACCATGTTTTTTTCGCTTTAATCATGAGCATCCTTCATTATTTTCATCTCATTAGTTTCATCGCTATTATTTTTATCTCAGTACCTGTTAACAATTAGCTATCTCAGTACCTATTAACAATTCGTGCAATTCTTAATACCGAACCATGGCGACCACAATATTAATGCACTCCTAACACTATCATCAGATTTGAGCATTTTAGTGTGCTTTTTGTCTTTTTGCATTTGGAAGGCGATATTTAATTGTGTTCTTAGTCTATTCCTATTATAATGACTGCGTATACTTACCACATTATTCTTGCTTTTAATGGAATTTAAGATTTTATGTGTTATTTGATTTGATAAGATATATTTTTTCTAAAAAAATGGCCTTCGAATGATTAAAATTTGTTTTCGTTTTTTGTATAACTTAATGATAACTCATTCTTCATAACATTTCAGCTTAAGATACATATTTCAAAGAAACGCGCTATAAAATGTGTTTACCACTTTCGATAAAAAATTAAATAAAAGAAAATATTTTGGAATAAAAATTCTGATTACAGTTTATTATTTGAAATAAGGAACATCGTCTATTACTTCTAAATTTATTTTTCTTTCAAAAAATCGCATGTAAACGAGCTATGGATTGAAGCTATGATTTTTCGCTTTCCGAAGACAAATGTTTCTGTTCAGTAATTCAAAACCATTGTTATATGCAGAGCATTAAAATTTCTAAGTGCAAAATACTCAGCATTATTAATCAAAAAAGGAAAAACTATCAGTCATTACTTCTGCATGAAGTGACGATTCCAAACGAGTATTCAAAGAAAAAGTATACACTGTTTCGATTGTTTAAAAGTTAAATCATTATTAATAAGAGAAAACTCCCCGGATGAATATATGTGTAGCAGCAATAATTAAAGTAATAAACACGCTATATAACTTAAAAAAGCGAAAAATATAATGTCACTAGCTTTTGTCGAGGCATGTGTCTCAACGCAGAATTTATAGAAACCTGTATAAAAATTATTTAGCAAGAGATAAATGGAAATAGATTGTGACACTCAATGGCAAATATCTTTACTTAAATGACTGCAACAAAACAGATCTATTTATTATAAAAGACGAAGAGAAAATAATGTACAAACCTGGTTTTGTCAATGCAAAGAAAGTTCCATTAAAGGGTTTATGATTATCGCACCATTCTCTAACAATGGGAAATTAAAAATAAGAATTGGACAACTCAACAAACTATCAATAGAAAGTTTTAAGTATAATATTTACAAAAGAAATTCTGCTTCTTTATCTTAATGACTTTCAAAGAGTGACATTTCATCCAGACAAAGCTACAAGTCATCTTTCACAAAATATCACTGCATTCCTAGAAAATATGAAGACTGATACTATTTCGGGAATACATTTTCATCGTTTACTGCAGTTCTCCGATGTTTCAACCTATAGACTATTGTGCTTTTGGTCTCTTGAAAAGTGCTGTTTCTAAGCGCAACTCTCCCACCCCCGACTGACGCTTCTAGAAAGTAGTAAAAATCAATATCCCTGAAACTTTTATGAACCTTCTATCATGGAAGCTACAAGGTAGATTTTCAGTCCAGAAAAAACGACAATATATAGAAGTTTTATAAAATACTCTTTATATTTTAAGTATAATTAAAAGACCCCAAAATCGTTCTAAAATTGTTTAAGCATCCACTGTATATTCGTAATAGTATGAACTTATAAAACCGCATTTTGTGTGTATGTGATATGTTTCAAATTTCCCCCACTTATTCCCATTTTAAAGCATTTAATGCACAAGAAGAAATCAAAGGATAAAGGAGTTATTTATTATTTGTGTTATCGTATTCATATTTACGCTTCCGTGCTATATTTTTGCTGTTGTAAGAAATAATTAACCACACAAAGAGAAAATATTTGATAACCTTTTTATTACCATTTTCAAGTTAATATATACTGCCCAATTCTGTGTTTATTTCTGTATTTTTTTTTTTTTTTTTGTAAATTCTGTATTAATTTCTGCGCATAATTTTATCCTTACAAGAAATATTTTCTTATGTAAATATACAACATGAATTCAAATTTTTGTATTCAGTTCATAATGTTGTCCACATATTCAATGTATTAATTTTCTCCTTTAATTTTCAATTATTTTCTCCATTAATGTCCGTAATAATATTAAACTACCGTTTCCCTTGTTAAAAATATCTATGATTCTGTTATGTTAAAAGATATCTATTTTATATGAATATCTAAACAATATCATACGCGAATGTTTATAGAACTGAATTTGACAAAGTTTCATTAAATCTATTTTCGAATTATTTGAATTTTTTTCCATTTACGCGTATCGAAATTAGTTTTTATTGCCGTATAACGTATTTTCTCCCCCCTTTCCGCATACCTTCGTGTTGTAATTGGAAGCATACTCGACGCGTATTCGAGGAGCTCAGGGTTCGAATCCCAGCCTGGGAACTGCACAATTTTCACGTCTCCTGGCTCAAAAAAAGATAATGAAAATTCTTCGTAAATATCTAATGAAAAATGAATGTCTGTCTAAATGAAATTTCAGAGTATTTTTGCCATTTAAATGATGCTGTATAAGAGAAATTCGAGAAGAGATGAATATTTGAAGATTTCTTTTCACATAGGAAGAAAACAAAGAAAATACTCATACTAGCCTTCCTTCAATGCGGCGAATCAAACACATTGTTAGTGTTTAATGTTCCTGTCTAACTAAATGGCCATTAAAACTGCATAATGGCCCTCAGTGGTATGGTGTTTAGATCTGTATCACACAGCTAAATCTTTAAAATCAGTTTCCTACTGAAACTACGTAATGAGTATTAACAAAGAAGTTAGAAGAAGAATTAGTTTTAAATTTGTCTCTTTCGATAGCAAATAAGTTACTATTATTGCCTGATATCACCTTCATCGGAGGTATTCCACTTAAACTAACTGTTGACTCTCTGTGGCTTTGAAAAGTATTTCATTTCCAAGGCCATTTGTCAACCGAAGGATTTTCTCCATGGGAATTAATGTAAAATTGATTATTTCTTTCCTAAACTACAGGTGATTGCTTGATTAAACAGTATTTAACATAACAGTACTTTTAGCACGATTTCATAACACAAGGAATTAAAAATAATTAAATAGATACATACGTGTATATTAATACACGTAAAACATAAAATAAGGAAATAAATTTCTAATAAATTACTAACACTTTATTAGGAAATTTTCTTCTTAAATTTTTATATGTCCTTCTCCTAGCATCTCTAATGCATGAAAATTCCTTTGGACTACGTCATTTCTAGATCAGCCCATACATATGACTTAATAACGCTGATGACGTAACTAATTCAGAACTTAAACCGAAACTTTCTCTGAGTGAGCTTCCATATTAGATAACTGCGCATTTTTGCTTCTATCTCTGTTCTCGCTTACAACACTAACGTCGACTGGTCTCTGCTTGATATCCTTTATTATTCTAAAACTCTAATTTATCGTAGATAAATCCTCGAAACCTTATTCGCCGCCGCAATTTATTTATTTTTTTATGGTGGGAACTATCCATTTTAGGCTTTGGCCAATACTGAGGACAGAAGAGGTATCCATTTTATTATGCAGACACCTAATGAGTGGGCACCGTTACCTCCTACGAAGGAACAGACAATTTACATTCCCTGCCTCCTCCGGGATTCGAACTTGCGCCCTTCGGTCCGGCAGTCAGAGTCATTAACCACTTTCCCATCTGGACGGTCACCGCCGTAATGTAGTGATGTGGAGAACACCCTCTAATAGGTGGCTACCATTACCTACTATTAAGGAACAGACAATTTACATCCATTTCTTATCACATAAGAAGAAAACAAAGATTACACCCATGCCTCCTCCGGGATTCGAACCCGCCTCCTTCGGTCCGGCAGTCAGAGTCATTAACCACTTTCCCATCTGGACGGTCGCCGCAGTAATGTAGTGATGTGGAGAACACTCTCTAATAAGTGGCTACCATTACCTACTATTAAGGAACAGACAATTTACATCCATTTCTTATCACATAAGAAGAAAACAAAGATTACATCCATGCCTCCTTCGGGATTCGAACCCGGGGCCGTCGATCCGGCAATCAGAGTCATTAACCACATTCCCGTCTGGGCGGTTGCCGCCGTAATGTAGTGATGTGGATAAAAATATCTTTCAAGCATGTTCAAAAATAAATTATGTGTTAACTCAGCATTTTTCCCGGGTGTCCGGATCCTGCTATCACATATCACCTGCAATTCATTCATCCTTCTGCTAAGCAGTTATGCTATTACCGATCGTTTATCGGTCTACCACAGACAGCCAGAAACCTCTCTTCGTCAAAAGGTTCATTCCGTCAGCACTATTTATGCTGCCATTTTTCGTATATTCTTCTGAGATTATTTTAAGTTTTAAACTTTAATTTTTGTGTTTGGTGGTTCAAAAACAGGCTTATTTATTTATTTATTTCGTTTCACTATCCACCTGATGCGGAAGCAGGGAAAGCTATAAATTTCTGATTCCAGTATGGCTTGGGCACGTTTTCCCCGTTTTTCTTGCAATTTGCCGCTGTAGTTCTGGCATTTGGTTTTTACGTATGTTTATTCTGAATTGAATATATGATGAACTTGAAATGTATTTTTTTTTTATTCATTTTGCATTTTTACCACCATTTGTTGCTGCTTTTAGCCCGGAATTGGATTAGTGTTTTAACTGCTTTATATATTGTTACTAAATGTCCAGGTGCGGTACCCCGCAAAGCAGGTTTGAGGTTGCCATATTTGGCGAGAAATCGCCCATTTGGCAACAAAAATGGAGATGTGCTGTGGACGGATGGAGAACCTTTTGGAACGAATTCTTGCTGGTTTAGCCCAGAATGTTCTGAAATACAAGCCAAAAGTTATATAAAACCTGCTGGGAAGCGGAGAGTGGGTCAGTGCGAAGTCAGTGCGTAGGCTAGTGCCGAGTTGGTCGTCGAGTGCTTACTGTATCGTGAGGCAGTGCATCATCGAGTTTCATCTTAGAGCCTGTTGAGCTCCGAGAACGACAGAACCGAGTCGGGAGTTGTACTCTAATGTATCGTCGAATGCATCGGGAGTTGTAGCGCCGAAAGTCTCGAGAGTAGGTGAAGTTCCGAGAACGACGGAGCAGAGTCGAGAGTTGTACTCTGGTGCTTTGCCGTGAAGCTGTCTCCACCGTTATAGCCTGACGGCTGTGTCGCTGATTATTCCAGCGTGTTTATAGTAGTTCTTCGATGACTGTACGCGTGATTTTGGAGCTGTTTTGTAAAGTACTAGCCAATAAAGTGTGTTTTGATACTTCATCAAGTGTCATCGTCGTTATTCACTCCAAATCCATGAACTTTTTCGCGTACGTACGAATAAGAAGAAAAAGGTTTTAACAATATATATATATATATATATATATATATGTGTGTGCGTGTGTGTGTGTAAAATATAAAATATCGGATATGTAAAATATAAATCCAGCTTTCAAATAATAAATTAATAGCCCTTTATCTCCTGTCTTATTTCTAAAAATAATAGAGCAATAAATTTTCTAACTAAACGAAAAAGATCCGTCATCTAATCTGCATTGCGCACTTACCCATGATATCTGAACCCAAGACCTGTACATTAATTTATCATGTAATCTAAAATGGATATTCGCATAAAAGTTTAATTACGTCGCAACTTCCTCTTCTTCTCTTCGTTCGTCTCTTCTGTTGCTTTCCGCTATGTTTCAGGTCATGCAAAGTTTACGTTTCTAAATTAGTCCATTTTAGCTGAACGAAATTGGGGGATGGGGTGCATAGCGCACTCACAGTGATATCCAGAAATGTGCATTATCCAGAAAATAAATTTATGTGTGGAATTTACCGTCATGTGTGTTCTTCGAGCGTCATCTTGCTAACTACGCAGTATCTAACTAGGCAGTCCTCTCCAACGTCAATCCTTTGCAACTTTTACCAAGTCATCTTATTACAATGATAGAGCAGTTTTATTACATGTATCTATACATACAAAGTCTGTCGGTTTGTTCTCTAATAACTCAGTGACTACTACAGCTCTTGTCAGCAAACTTTCTACAATTCTTATTTGGGTCCTGAAAGAGGTCGACGTCTACTTTTTTCCAAACAAGTTAGCTAAAAATCAGAGATATTAATTAAAAACTCTGAAAAACAATCATTTTCGCCCTCATTTTTCCGAGTGCCATCAGTCTCGCAAGCTGGAGATGAAAATCTGCTTTATTTCGAAAGTCCCTGCCACTGCTCGCTTTCAAATCCTAGAGTTTGTTAATAAAAAACTACTAAGTTTTACGATGAAATAAAAATGGCATTGCCAAACATTAAATACATGATTCATAATTCCAAAAATTCGTGTGAAGCCAATTTGGCTGTTCCCTTCTTCGTACGACTTTAATCAGCCGAAATATTAATTAAATACTCTAAAAGCGCTACGTTTCGCACTCATTTTTCCGAGCGGCAGAAGTCTCGTACGCTGCAAATAAAAATGCTTTATTTCGAAAAGTGTTGCCATTGTTCGCTTCCAAATCGTAGCGATTTTTAATCAAAAACTTGTGCGTTTTAAAAAATCTATATATATAAAGAAGAATGCCTGTTTCTGCGTTTGTTTGTTCGTGTTATTGATTTTTGATCAATAATGATCAATTGTTTTGCCCCATTTAATTGACTAAAATTGAATACAGGTGAAATATTGGATGGAACTTGAACTTTTACGACCATTTGATTAGAAAGACGAAAATCATTAAAAAACTGCATGCCACTTTTACTGATATAACGAGATAGAATTAGTTTATTTTTCTGTCGAAAGTTTTTATGTTGGTTCTATATCGCATCAGCTTGAAAAATATTTGAGTATGAATCGTAATTTTTTATCGTTATTAGAGAAGGATTACAGCGGTATCGTTTTCTTTGTTGTTAGATACATTTCTCTCAATCTAAATTGAAATTAATGAGCAATAAATTAAAAAATAAACCTAGAAATTTACAAAAGAAGAATTTAACAAATGTTAAAACTAATATTCTTCAAAGGATTATAAATTTTCCTTTTGAAACATTATTCGTATTTCTGTAATATACAGGCTTACGATAATATTTTTTCTTAAATCGGGAAAATTTTGAGAAAACACTAAAGAGAATAAAACCTACTAGGAGAAGTACTTATGATTGAAAAATCTAAATAAAAAAGGTAACATAAAACAAGAAATTTTTAATAACTCAACTGAACATACTATATTATTAAAATGATACTAATATTTATTCAGTAGTCTGAACTTCCTTTAAAAAATTCTTTCTTAACTTAACGCAATCGAAATTTCACTGCAAGTTAATTATTAGTTAGCTTTACAGCTCTGTGAAGTTTTTACAGTTGATTCACTTGTTCTATCCATTTCTTCAGATAATATGATACTCATTATTGAGAATACTCTTTCAACTTTATGCCAATGTTCTTAGCATGATGAAAATGTGTTCTGTTATTTCAACAATGTTTGTGTTTCTTTTCGATGATTGAAAATCTTCATACATCTTTTTTCACTTCTTGTATTTTTCCGAATTTCACAATTAGCTTGTAGTGTTTCCCTTATTTTGTATAAAAGCTTTATTTAAAGTTTGATACCTTTCCTGAACCTCTCAACTTCCTCTTGTATTTTCTCGCCAGGATGTAAATTTAAAGTGAAGTGAAGTGAATATTTAAACGTGTAAATCTCTGAGTTTATTCATAGCGTGTTTTCGCTAGCCAGCGCACTTTTGCTGCTATCTCGCTGTTACGTTAGTATGCCTTTTGGCCATTTCCGAGTGTCATCACGCCTGTTAGGCTTTTGTGAGTCAACCTGTTAGATGTCATTTAACGTAGTAATCGATCACTATACTACTATAGATTGGACTTGAATTATATTCTACATTTAAGTTTTCACCGCAAGTTGACGGTGTTTTGTAACGTACGAAGATCGTACTTTTCTGTTAAACTTTGAATTAATAAAGGGTTACTTTTCACCTTCTTCTGAGGTGGTATATATATTGACGCCTGTGAGAGAATTTGCGAGGTTCATTGTAGGATCTACTTAAGTTTTATGTGGACTAGCAGAGACAGGTCTTAGAAGCTGACCAAAAATACTTCTGCTATCACTTCCTTAAGAAGTTGATCCATATTTATTGTATAATTTGCGTTCATTAACCTTTTTATTCGAAGCTTCTACTTCAAATCATATTAATTCACAGCTGTTTATTCAAACAAAAAATTCTTTTCCACCAAAACTTCCTGTAGCTCAATATAAGAAACCATCTATAATTGTTTTGGGGAGAAACATCTGGAGAACATTAAAAGTATATATAAAATATTAAATGAAACAGAAAAGCTATTTTAATTGCCAAATCCCCGTGTTATCCGAGGCTGCACTTTTTTTATTTCTTATATATTTGGTAACTTTAAAATTTTACCAAATAACCAGGACAAAATGATAAGCTGGCTGGGACAGGGATTATGAAACCGCGACAGTTGCGATCAAAGTGGGACTTCTGGTAAGCCTACATATGTATAAACGTTTTGATGAAATTGACAAAAATATAATTTTATTTTATTGTACCTATACAAAGGAGAGGGTACAAGAAAGTAGCATTAGTGGTAAACGACGACGAAGATGTTAACTATCTTTAAACGACATCTTCTTTTACTTTCCTTTGTCTGTAAAAGACACTACACTCGAACTGAGACTCATTTTCTTCTATTTCGCTCAAAATGTGTGCAGTGTTATTGCATAAATTTAAATGTTTCTAGAATGGGATACGGCATTGCCATTGAACATTATTTTGCTGTAGCTTACTTCTGCCCTAGCAGGATGATCGTAAAATTTCTGCTGAAAATCATAGGTAAAAAACAAGAGCAACTTGTGTTACGTTTCTCTACCTGGAAGCCAGTTTGAGCGCACTTTCCCCATGTGTAACGTGAATATGAGCCGATATTTTTAAATGTCCTTCATGAAGTCATCCCCTCCCTTAAGAAGATTGTCCTTGCGTACTTAATTAATGCCGTAATTAAATAAACCAAACCGAGCATCCCAAAGTAGTTATAATTTTCTCCAGGCTGAATTGATGGTCTTGTAAAAGTCAGTTGCTGCCAGGCTTTGTTAATGAAATTTAAGCAATAAAAATGTTAAAAGATGTTTCCAAAAAGACTGAATGTCAATTATGTGGCATGGTTACCACACAGTATCTTTGTAAATCATAAGTCGCCAATTTCTGTACTCGAAACTTGAGACAACATTCTCCATACGAGGCGTTTATTGTTCAGGTAATTTGTTCGTAACGTGTGTCGTTCGTGAACCGAGGTCAGTTTAAATCATTTTTGTTTAACCGAGGTTACCTCAAATCATCAATAGCCTGAGTCGCATTTGTTGTTCATATAATTTGTTCGTAAATCGAATTGTTAGCGAAGTGAGGCGTTCGTGATCCCAGCTTCCACTAATAAATTTCAAACCTCTGTACATATTAGTATATTATGCACAAAATAACAGAAGAAATATTAACTCCTTTGAAGCAACAATAGGTATAAATTTGTGTAATTTTAGAGAAACAATCAATGTATGTAGATGTGTGTTAGAGATATCAAAACAAAATTTATTTAGCAGATAACATGTTGACCAAGTATCAAATGATTAAATTTATAGGCTTCTGTGAAGTGTGGTTCCTTCCAGAATCAGTAGCCAGTATAGCCACCATTGTTGGAGATCACCGCTGCCACACACCTCGGCATTGATTCAAAGAGACCTTGGATGTGTTCTTGGGGTACAACAGACCAAGCAGCTTTCACACGTTGCCAAAGTTGATCTGGTGTGGCAACTTGGGATGTAATCTGGGTCAATCGTTCAGCAACCATGGACCACATGTTTTCTATCGTCGAAAGATCTGGAGAGCGAGCCAGCCAGGGAAGCAATTCGATCTGGCAATTGACGAAGAACCCTTGGACAATGCGTGCCACGTGTGGTCGCGCATTATCCTGTTGAAATATGGGTGTGGGCAAGTCCTGAAGGTAAGGAAGGACAACTAGCTCCAACACCTCGGAGATGTAGCGCTGGCTGTTTAAAGTACCGTCAATGCGTACTAGAGGAGTGCGAGAGGGATATCCAATACCGCCCCTACCATAATACCCGGTGCAGGACCAGTGTGGATGTGCATAACGCAGATGTTCAGCATCTTCTCTCCACGGTGTCTCCAGACTCGAATCCGACCATTGTGGTGTTGCAGACAGAACCTGGCTCGTCAGTAAAGACAATTTCATTCTATTCTTCCGTCCGCATCCTTCTTTCATCGCACCATTGGCGGCGGAGACGTCTGTGGTTCTGCGTCAAGGGTAAACAAAGCAATGGACGTCTTGAGGACTGACTACTCTGCTGTAAACGGCGTCGAATGGTACACGCAGACACTGGATGATGCGTTACAGACTGAATCTACTGCGCTTTTGTTTGTGATGTGACTGAGCGATCCGTCACTGCCGTGCGCACAACGTTTCTAATCACGTAAAGTGGTGCACTGAGGTGGATGCGATAGAGCACGTCGGTCCGTCGTACCCTCCTGTATCCAAGGGTCACATATCCGCATTACAGTTATTGGGTTTCGTCCAACACGACTACCGATTTCCCTGAAAGATAATCCACACTCTCGGTAGGCCACTATCCTTGTTCTGTCGAACTCGGATACTTGATCAAAAGTTGATCACTGTTTACTACGAGGCATAATTGATAGTTTTTTTTAAAAACCACAAGAAAAACACAATTGCCGAGCTTGAAATCGTCGAAAACTCCAAGCCTTAAATAACGCTTTGAAGTGGCGCCACAAGCGCGCATGATGTGCGTCTGCGCTGAAATTCTAATCATTTGCATATCTTACCTCCGCTAATGCATGTTGCAAATTTCATGTTATTTGCATACTTCCTTCAGGTGTTGCATTTACGGTGGCCAGCAGTGAATAAAAAGAACAAAAACGAAGTTTCATAGTAATATCGGTATGATACAGAATAAGCCACATGCACGGCCAGCCGCCTGAAGTAGTATTTATTAACACAAAGAAAAGTTAATATATTAATCTTAATAAATATAAACCTTTTTCTTTTTCATACCATCTCCTTTAGGCGGGTGACTCGGGCATAAAAGCGTCATATATTTTTGGCGTAAATAGCCTAATTTCTTGATTCTAACTAGAATTTAATAATAATAGAAATAAAAAATGCACTTATTGCTTTTAAACCGTTTAGTTTGTTAATCAATAGCAGAAAAATTAAATTTGGAAGAAATATTTTATAACCTACTCTTTACCGAAGAAGAATACACTGGTGCATGCAAAATACAAATATTATTTTATTTCGAGCAATGGCAACCGATTTCATTTAGATCACTGAGATGGCTAAACAAAGTGCTTAACTCTCACTACTTGGAACGGAGTAGTGAGGATTAGTTCTCGGAACTTCGAAATAACATGTGCTCTTTTCTCAATCAAAATTTAATAATTTCTCGCAAACTATAATATAAATAAAAATCACTTTCAAATTTCAATATTCTAAATTGAAGGTGTGCACATTCATGTACATTGCCCTTTTTGTTAACTATGTATGTTCAAAATTTGGTGGCTCTAGATGCCACCGTTTTTCTGTTAGGCAAGGAACATACATACATACACGCATACAGACATAAATAAATACACCCACGTATGCATACATGCGTCTATGCCTGTATGTATGTATGCGTGAAAATATAT
The DNA here is from genome assembly GCA_000611955.2 of Stegodyphus mimosarum. Lineage (NCBI taxonomy): Eukaryota > Metazoa > Arthropoda > Arachnida > Araneae > Eresidae > Stegodyphus > Stegodyphus mimosarum. The sequence goes on along the minus strand of KK121106.1, from coordinate 141,543 downwards.
GTACATATTATACATCATGTAAACTTACATTACGTACGTAGAGTCATTAGGTTATTTCGAAGCAGGAGATGTGAAAAAATCAGCAGTGGCCTCTCCGGGACTCGAACCATGGACTTCTCGAATACGTGCCAAGCGTGCTGACCACTCCGTCACAAAGCATGCTAAGAAGGCTGGAGAAATACCTTATGTGCATTTTTTGTATATACATAATGTATACGCATGTTTTGTATATATACAGAATGTATATGTATGTTTTGTGTATATACGTAATGTATATGTATTTAATGCGTTGTGTATAGATGTAAATACGTTACATTGTGTATGCATGTAACATACGTACATACATGCATACATATATATATATATATATACGTATATACATACATGCATGCATGGCCACACACACACACATGTAGATTCTCTCCCACACATGTATGGGTGCTTTCAAACACACCCACATAGATTCTTTCACACACACGTCACATAGAGTCTTAATTATTTAGTAATAGAGAATTGTGAAAACCAAATAATCCTTTATTTCATCAAGGAAACAAAGATATACAAGATAGGAGACCAAAAAATAATAGTTGGAAAAGATAAATCTTGAAAGGACAAATAATAGATGGGGAAGGACACGAAAATCTTTTCAAACAAATCAAATGTTACTGGTGTTTAGTTACAAGTAACGTGTTTTGGTAGAACAAAGGTTTCCGGCTTGACACATAAACGTCGTTTGGCTTTAATTTCCTCTAGCAGACGAGTAGAGGCAACACTGAATAAATTTTATCAAATTTGGTTCCTGAATTTGCCACTCTTCATTTTTGCTTATAATTATTACGAACAGAATTATCAGATTTCAGTGAGTTCTAAATTATAATGTTTATTAAAATGAAAGCTGAATCAGATAGTTTCGTGTATCATTTAATAATAGATTATTTGAATTTAAACATTTACGCCAAATTCAACTAAATATCTTCTCTCTAATTAGGTACATTGTCGTAAAAAAATATATTTGGATACCTGGTAATCTAAATTGAATGGGCTCATCATAGCACTTTTTATTTCCTTATAAAATTGCATGCATATGAAATGGCAGACGATGAGCAAAACCTGAGAGAAAAATGACACGTTGCAGTTGGGGAGAATATTAGTCGGTTTTTTACTTACATAAGGGAAACACCTATGGTTTTAAATCGTCGAGTTACACATTACAAATCTAAAAAAATATGATAAATACTACACCGTTCAGACAGTTATTTCAGATTAATTCGAGAAAAATGAAATAAGTGAAGAAATGTTACAAAGTTATCTGATTTTTTGGAGCAGCAAACGTATGTTCAAGTGGTGATGATTCATCGTCCACCATATTTAAGTTTCGGTTCCATAGTAGACATCGATACGTTGGCATCTGCTTTGGACTTCGATATTAGCGATATTCCATGAGGTAAAAAAGCAGAAAAGAATAGTACAGTAGTTACTCGTATACGACATTAATCCATTCCAGATGTTTGGACGTATACCAAACGAACTTTTTCAGTAACAAATAAAGAAAAAATAATCAGTTCTTTCTTTTTCTATTCTTATTATCATAGCACTAAGTTTAAAACTGAAATTAAAAGGCAGTGAGTGGAGTACGCGTTGTGTATATATATATATATATATAAACAATACGTACTTTACTTTACTTACTTTCATATATATAATGTATATATCTTTCATATATATATAAATGTATATATACACTCCCCAAAAAAAAAAAAAACGACGCACCGAGAAGATATAAAGTAAATTGGACACAAATTGATATGCATACAAGTTCCGACGGAAAATGCAAAGTTTTACATTTTGGCTGACAATGAATGAACGGTTGTCGCTACAGCGCAACTGACAGGATATATAAGATGAGAAATTACGATTCCAGGCCATAAATTCTTCGCGAGTTTCATTCCGTGTACTCTGGTAGACAGTAACTATGCCTCGCAAACAGGTGCGTGAACGATATGCGCAAATATCAGAATTTGAGAGAGGCCGTGTGTAGTTGGGCTCAAAGAAGCCGGTTGGTCTTATCAGTGAATAGCTCGACATTTGAGCAGGAGCCATGAAACTATTGGACAATGTTGGCAGGAATGGGTGAACCATGGCCGCACACAGCGTCAAGAAGGAAGCGGTAGGCCTAGAGAAACGACAGTATGTGAAGACCGAGCAACCATCAGAGCAGCACTCACAGCCACAGATGCATCATTATCATCGATTGTACGTACAACTATTGCTTCAGTGACCGCAAGGACCATTCATACACGATTCACAGAAAGGGAGCTGAGGTCACGGCGCCCCTTGAGCCGACTACCAATGACTTCTCTACAACGTCAAGCCCGTTTGCAGTGATGTCGGGCTCATTCGCACTGGAATGTTACTGACTGGAGTAGAATAGTCTTCAGGGATGAGTCCCGCTTTGAACTGAGGCCCGATGACCAGCGAAGGGGAGGCTGGAGACGCCCCGGACAGCGGTGTGATACAAGCCTATTTGTCTTCCGGCAAACAGGCAGACCACCAGGAGTGATGGTCTGGGGTGAGATTTCATTTCCTAGTAGGACCCCTTTGGTTGTGATCCGTCGCAACCTTACAGCACAGCGGTACGTCGACGAAGTTCTAAGGGCCATTGTGTTGCCCTTCATGTCACGTTACCCTGGGCTTACATTTCAGCAAGATAATGCCCGCCCCCACACTGCACATGTTTCTACTGCTTGCCGAGCATTACCTTGGCCAGCAAAGAAGCCGGAGCTCTCTCCTATTGAGCACGTTTGGAGCATTATGGGCAGGGCCCTCCAACCAGCTCGGGATGTTGACGATCTAACCCGCCAGTTGGACAGAATTTGGCACGATATCCCTCAGGAGGAAATCCGCAACCTCTATCAATCGATGCCAAACCGAATAAGGGTGGACAAACCGAATAAGGGCCAGAGGTGGACAAACCCGTTACTGACTTTTTCAATTTGTGAAGCTCTATCACTTCAATAAATCATCCAATTTTTCTCAAACTGTAATCATTTGTTTTTCTGTAAATGTACATCACTTCTACCGATTTTCGTCCCATTGAGATTCCTTCTTGTTGCGTCGTTTTTTTTTTGTCTAAAGGCGTGTATATTATATATATATATATATATATGAAACACTGCACATGAGAGTTACATAAATGTTTTTCTGCTAACTTGAACACCCTCATAAAAGTTGCTTAAAAAGTTGCTCATAAAAGTTACCTAGATATCACTTACCGTACGTAAGTACATCATACTTACATTAACACATTAAATTCGAAAATTACTTACCTGTATACAAATAATATCCATTCTTTTCACGGGGACCCACTCAGTTAGTCAATTCCAGATTTTATGAACGCTCCCTTATCTTTTCGTAATATCAAATGTAAATTCTAAGAGAATCTATTAAAAGTCAACATTCCATTATATAAGGGCCATAAACTCCATGTACGAAAATCGCCCATTCGCTACAGCATTTCGTTTTTGAATAGGACTTCGCATTAAATAAAAAAAATGAATTCATACATCTGCTTATAAAGCAAAATTGTTTAGGAAACTCTATACTTCTGATATTTTATGTATATACTATATTCCATAAGAGGTCTATCATTTTTACAGCCCTTAAAAATTATTCATGAATGAAAGTTTTATGGTTTTAGAAAACATAAAAGGTTTCTTTTTAAACTTCATCATATTTAACTTCGGAATATTTTCACTGATGTAATATTATTTTCATTTCTCGAATATAAACCAATATATTGTGTGAATAGACTGTCAGTCAGAAAACCTTAAAAATTCGATTATTTAATTTGGTTCAATATTTAAAAAAAATTGTCACGTAATTAAAGGTGAGATCCGAAAGTACGAGAGCATTGAGATTCATAAACAGGAAAAAAGATTTATCGTTTAAGAAATCTAAAATAAATGAAAGACTGGTTGGCTTTAAGAAATCAATTCTGCAGTAATAGAATACAGACTTTTTACATGAGAACCACTTCACTTAAACGACCATAGTTGCCTTAGACAGATTTTTCATTAAAACGTTTTCCTTGAATAACGAATTTACGTATTAAACGCTCTTTTTAAAAAAAAAACATTTATTTTATTAATGTGTAACAAATAATAAGAACTTAATTTTTATTGTAATTTAATATTTTTATAATTTACATTATAATTTTTATAATTTAATAATTATTACTTAATTTAATCTTTTCATAATGTAATATTATTCTTATTTAATTAATATAATTTAATTAATATTATTACAATTTAATAACAATTTTTATAATTTAATAACTGTTATTATAACTCTATAGCTATTATAATTAATCGTTTTATATCTTTACATCGTAATTTAATAAATATTATTGCAATTTAATAAACAATATTTTAATTTAATAACAATTTTTATAACTTAATATCTGTTATTATAATTCTATAGCTATTATAATTAATTGCTTTATATCTTTACATCGTTTTTACATCTATTGCTTTTATGGAGCTCCAGTGCATCAACAACAATTCTTCTAGTATTACTTCCAGTATTACATTCTGAACTATTATGGAAATTCTAGTGAACGCGGAAAGAAATTTATTCCATTGAAATGTTTAAATAACGGAATTTTCATCTGTTCCAATATTGGACGGTTTTTATTTTATAGAAGTTATTACACGTTCGAATTTTGGCCCATTTTTCATCTAATGAGCTTTTTTTTAAACTGTAATTAATTGCAATGCAGAAGTCATGTTTTCCTTTTAAGTCCCATCCAGTCACCTTGATGAATGCTTTAATTTAAATTGTTTTTATTTTAGTATTAATTTCGCTTTTAATCGATTTAATTTCACGGAAACATTTAACATGTAACTGTAATAGTAACTTAATATTTGCCGCAAGCTGTTATACATTGAGCACTGACTAATTCTTTTCCCACATTAACAAAGCTTTCATATATTTGTATTTACTTTGTAGAGTCATTCGATCGCGAAAAATGAGCAATGCGCTCCCCGGGACATCTCGAACACGCGCCAAGTGTGCTACCGTTAAACCACGAAGACAGAGGAGGGAGAAAATACCTTTTATACTCCCCCTTTTAAAAAACGAGTGGAAATTAGGAGATCCAATAGCCAAATTTTGGTGGTGAATTATTATCCGGCACCTTTCAGTTCTGTTCTCACTTGTAGACACGATATTTTTAAACACGAAACGTGAAAAATGAGCAATCACCTCGCCGAGACTCGAACACCCGCCGAGTGTGCTACCATTATACCACGAAGGCGTGCTGAGAGTAGGAAGAAAATGCCTTACACCTTAAAAGTTTGTTGCTTAAAGAATTGAAGTTTTTTTAAGTTACGCGGGCAATTTTGTAAACGTTTACGTCTTTGGTACTGCATGTTACTACTATTCAGTGTAACTTCCTACACATATTGTGTAATTCCTACTGTACTTTCCCATTTATCTCTGACGACTAACTAAATTATACATATTATACATATTTTTTGCTGCACTTCATTTAAACTTATTTTCTAGAATTATTCTAACTTAATTGATAGACTGCTCGAGGGAAGTTCAAATTGACATAAAAAATTGCAAACTTTGAAATGAAATACCACGGTAAGTTTTATTGTCTAGATTCAGACTTCTGGTATTTTTGTTTTTCATGAACGAGTATTAAAATTTTTCCAAATATATCTATAGGAACCTATTAAAAGATAGGCTTCTTTACTTTTTCAACTTGTTTTTTAAATTTGATATTGATAAAACAGGAATATTTTCGCCATTTAAAATACTTCTATTATTAGAAATCTATGACTACGTTTAATGACTGCGAAAATAGAGGCCGAGTGAAGAGTTTTAAGCCGGGTAAATATGCATACATATATATGTAAAATATAAAATATCTGATATGTAAAATCTAGCTTTTAAATAATAAATTAATAGCCTTTTAACTTCCATTTCATTCTAAAAATAAGAGCAATAAATTTGTCTCCCTGCAGTTCTGATGCGCTCCGAAATCTGAATGCAAAATCCTGTACATTAAAGTGTCATGCGATCAGAAATAGAATTCGTATAAAATGCTTAATTACGTCGCAACTCTCTCTTCTTCTCTTCTTGTCTTCGCTCGTAGCTTATGTTACTTACCGCTGTGTCACTAGTTACGCACTTTACTTTCCTAAATTTAATCAATTGTTTAAGATGTAAGCTGAACAAAATTGGGAGGTACATAGCGCACCCACAGTGATAATGTGCATTGTCACTAAAATAAAATCATGCGTGGAATTTACCGTTATGTGTGTTCTTCGAGTGTCATCTTGCTAACTACACCGCGAAGTCTTCAAGTTACGATGCAGTCCTCTCCAATATTCCTCCGTTGCAACTCTCACCAAGTCATCTTATTTCAATAATGGCACAATTTTCTTCAATAATGCAGTTATATCACAAGAATAACGCAGTTTTACTATATCAATAATTGAACAGTTTTATTACGTATCTGTATGTAAGATATAAAAAAAAAATACGATAGCTGCTGTAAAAATAATTGGCGACCTAAAAATTAACCATTCTGGATTTTATGCTTTCCCCCTAAATTCATCTCCTCTCGCAAATTCGAGATCCTTCCATATTCTTAACGATTCTAAATTTTATGCTTTCGTCCTAAATTCATCTGTTCGCCCAAATTCTGTAACGCTTGATGAAGATATCTTGAGTCCAATCAAAATAATTGTAAACCAGAACTTTTTTTAACTCGGAATTGAAACTTTTGGCTTCCAACCTTTTTCCTCTAAATTATTGTGACACTTTGGCTTACGCTTTCCTCCCACCAAGACGCTTTGCTGCTTAGCTTACTCAGCTAAGATGACGTCATACTTTAAAACCCGTGTACATGGAAATTATTGTATTCAACTATTATTAAAAAATTTCTTGTCTGCAAAAGGATGATTTGATATGCGTAAAAATAAAGATTGTGTTACTTCAAGCTCAGTTATGTTAAATGTGTCATCATGATTTTCTACTCAGACCTATCTATGGTCCCTACTTTCTCCTCAGCCATGACAAATATCACAAGCTGCCAAACATTACCGGATTCCTTCATCTGCGCATTAAAACATTACATATATACACTTTTGTTATTGCCGATTGCAATAAAAAATGCGATCCATGATCAGATGTTATAGCTGTCCGATACAAAAAATTTAAACGTACTCTGAGTAATCGTTTTTGAGTTATGCAAGATACATATGTAGGAACGTATGTACAGACATCACTTAAAAAACATTTTACAAATCATTTAAAAAAAAGAATCATTGATTGTGCCCTTACGTAAAGACATCACGAAAAAAAAATTCGAAATGGATTCGGGAAAGGTCAAAATGGATATTTCCATTTAAATCTGATAACCGAAATCTTCCGCAATTACAGTACTTCCTTTACTTCGTAAAACAAGTAAAAATTGATGAATTTGTATGTACGAGTTTGTATGTATGTCGTATATATATTTCCTCGCATTGCGTAAAAACGGCAACATCTATCTAAAGACACTATATGTGTGTGGTTGCATCTAGAGTTAATATATTTTGAATACACAAAGTTTTCCACCCGAACATGCGCACCTTTTAGCCTCAAATTTGAATTCTGACTTTTGTTTTTTCATTTATTTTATATTTTGTATGAATTTAATGGGTACTTGTTTAATAATTTCAACGATTCAAAACAAGTGTGATCACACTCTGAAAAAGATAAGATATTTATGTTAAATTTAACCAGAAAACTCAACTATTTTAAAGAAATGTGTTGGCACTTTACAAGGCGTAAGATATTTATTTCTCTTTTAAATCGAATTATAATAATTTTAAAAAATCTTAGCGAATTTAAAGAAATGTGTTGCCCGAAAAAATCCTTTCTTTTAATTCCATCCGGCAATACAATTGCTATACAGCAAGCAAACTTAAGTATTAAATTTTTATTTCATATTTATTTCATTTTTAATTAAGAAATTAAAAGATTTAAAAGCAATAAAATTTTGTTCTTTTAATATCAATTATAAAAATTAACTGTTAACAGCTACTCAAAATATTAATTTACCAATTAAGTATGTCTTGAGATTTTAATCTTACAACAGATAAGGATTATTTGTCAAGTGACAAGCAGGAAGCGAAGCCAGGTAGCCAAAGTTATTTCAAAACAGTCATGCAGTCACGAGATATTCCTCTAAATTTATCCTAATCTGCTTGCCATTTAAATCTGTTTTATCTCCGGATTGACCGAGACGAAATGAAGCAATAGCGCAGGTATAAAATGAAATCAAAATGGTTACTAAAACTTAAATGCAAGGTGATCACAAAAAGTTTTCCCAATATATGAATCCCTAGCGACCTATCCTCTCAACCACTTGAAATGAAATTTCATATATTGTTATTTTGAAGGCGTGCTGCACTGTGGAGATTGTGATGATTTAAAACAATGGCGTGATGATTTAAAACGATTAGTGTCACAGTGAAAACATTTTGAAATTTTCGAATGGAAACAACCACCGTTTTCCTACGCAAATTGAGCAGCGCCTTGAAAACAATAAGTGGCACTGAAACGATGCATATATGATAAAATTTGCGGGTATAAAACATTTCCGAAGAACAGCATTGCAAAGAACCAATGATAACAAAAAAGAGGTAAAAAAACTTTGATTGAAATTGCTAGTTTTCAACGTGTACAACGTATCCAGATAGGGTCTTCTCCCATAACTTTGCAGTTTCGTTTCCAGCGTGATTCCCCTCCCCCAGATTTCACTCTGATAGATTTCTGGTATTCTGGTAGATTTCTGGTATTTCTGGATTACCTGAAACCTAAGGTATACATATCAGATCCATTAATTTGTCAGAATTGAAAGATGCCATGAAACGTGTAGTCATACAGTCTCCTGCGATATTACATTAACCATTGTTGTCAACCATCTCCATGCAATGCGTCATCGTCTGCGAAGGTGGGCATGTTGAGAACTTGTAATTCCATAGAAAGTTTTTTATTGCCTCTCCTCTGTTGTGTTTTCATTGGTCCTTTATAATGTTCTTCTTTGCACATGCTTTACGCCGGCAATTTCCATCATACGAGTATCGTTCCAACACTATTTATTGTTTTTCAATGCGATGATCAGTAAACAAGTGGATATTGCCAGGCGAAAATTTTGAAATATGTTCACTGTAACCGTAACTGTGAGAGTTTTATTGTTTTAAATCATCACAATCTCGAGCGCATACATTCAAAAAACAATATCTGAAATTTCATTTCGATTGCTCAGTGGATAGCTCGCTGGGAGTTCATACACCGGGAAAATTTCTTATAACCAACATACATAATCCACAAATGCTGATAAGTAATCGATTCTTTAGTTTGTAAATTTTGGCTTTAATTTCAACTAACAGATTTTATTCGAATATGCTTTGTTATGTTTTAAACTCTGCTTGCGTAGGCTGATAGTTGTTAGAACGACAACTAGCCGACAGTCTTTCTGTGACTCTTTTTAAAGAAACAAATCCTACAGATTCAAAGGTTACTGTTGAACCTAAATTTAGAAGCTACCAGTAGAGTTTTCTATCCTTAGGTACTTCCCATCTCTTCTTTACAATGAGATAAAAAGGAACATTTCTGCGTCTATTACAGTAGAGAAAATAAGTTTCCTGAAATAGCTTCCTCTAGTCTTTCAAATAACCTGAGAGTGGTCATAAGAGGCAGTGCTGAGAACTAAATTACTGCATTAAGTGAATGTGGACGTTTTTCTACCAAATGGGAAAGCACTAAGGCGGAATTCAGTAAATCTGGAACATTATAGTATGGGTAGTTAAAGCTTAGCATATTTATAATTTTTACAGAACATAATTTTGAGTGGAGGGGAAATAAACGGGAATCGTATATGTCATACAATGTTTTCAAGAAAATTTCTTATCGCTGATGCAGTTGGTAAAAACATATGGCGTATTATTTAACCATTAATTTCAATATATTCGCATATTTACACAGGAATCAGTCATTAGAATTTATGTACAGATACGTATGAGCTAAAAATGCATAATATGTAAGTACACTTGCATGACTATAAATTTCTTACCATTTTTTCAATTTTCGTAAACGATATGTTAGCATCGAAACGGAGGTGTTAAAACTATCCGAAAAGCCACGACGCATTTGTCTATGTTTTTCAAAGGTCCTTTATTTATATAACGAACAACGATCAGTCAATAGCATAATACCCCGTTTTGTTCGATGACTTTTTCCTTTCTTTTAATGACCTTCGTAATTCCTCATTCACAAAACAACCTGGTTTTATCAGCGAAAAGCTGAATCACTTGCTGATTTATGATCTTACCCGAGTTGAATGTCATACCACGAAAAAACGTCAAAAGAGAGCGAAACAAGTGAAAGCTTGAGAGCACAAGATCAGGGGTGGTATGATACACATGATACGAGTATGATTTTTCATCCAAATTTCAATAATTTTTGTCAGTGACCAAATTTGTGTGTGATCCTGTTTCCAAGCTCTTACCAACGAGACAACAAATCAGTTAGAATGTGTGCTGTCGCCAAATGGACAGTTTCAACGAATCCATCTTCTAGAAACTTGCAGAGCTCATTAATCATATAGGGATTGCATTCCATCCCGATAACCCGAGACCACATGCAAGTTTGATCACCTGACAGAAATACTGGAGTTTGGATGAAAGGTGTTGCCACGAATATCATACTCATTGATCTTGCACCCTCAGACTTGTTTCGCTCTGTTGAAAATTCCTTTTGCTGTATAACATTCAATCAGGATGAGGCTGTAAATCCACACCTTGTTGAGCTTTTCGTTCATAAAGCTAGGTTCTGTTGCGAATGAGGCACCATGGAGCTCATTCAAAGAAAGTGAAGTTATCAAACAAAATGAGAAACATATTATTGAATGATCATAGAGCTTTACATAAACAAAGGACCTTTGAAGAAGGTAGAAAAAACGCGTCATAAGTTTTCAAACAGTTCAATAAACGTTTTCTTTAAATTACATTTCAGAAATCCGTATTCTAACATTAAATGAAAATTTTAAGATGATATATCATGCGTAACTTAACTATCCATTAAAAATCATAATATAATAACATAAGTTGTCTACAAGTGGAACCACTGCGAACGAAATCGTCGCAGAGAAATAAACGCAAAGGTAAAATGTCATCGCATGAAAACATCGCGGGAAAAAAGAAAACTAAGACTAAATGTCGCAGTCTGAAACATAATGGTATAAAATATGTAATAAAAAAAGTGTGCAGAAACTTCACTGTTTTAAAACATCGTTGTACAAAACAGTGGTAAAAAATAAAACACCAATAAATCATGGTATTATAATAACATCGCAGACCTGACTATAAAAATATAAGTGGATTTTCGTGTAATGATTTGGGAGTAGAAAAAGAAAGCAAGGAATTTTTTTCCTACTTCTACGTTTTATATGTATTAACTAATAAATCGTATTAATTAATAAATTTTTTTGATAAAGCAAGGAGAAAACTAATTCACTAAAAATCTGGAAATTGGTAAGAATTAATGCTACGTGTAGTTAATTAATAGAATTTTAAACTTTTGACTCTTCCACTTTCAAATCTTTTTTTAAATCTTTCTCTTCATAAAAAACTACTCATGCATGTTTGTAAAAGGGGTTAGTTAAATAACGGTCCTTTATAGTTAGAAACGTAGTTTTAAAATTCCTATAACCTGAATACGTAGCATTAATTTTTAGTAATTTCCAGATTTTAAATGCTTAAGTTTCCTCCTTCTTTTTTCAGTCGCATGTCTGCGATGTTATCATTAAATGATGATTAGTAGATGTCTTATTTTTTTATCACGATATCACGATGTTCTGTACGGTGATGTTTTTTAAAGTTACGAAGTATTTTCACCGCTTTATTTACTACCACGATGTTTTAAAACTACTATGTTTCCCTTTGCTTTCCTTTCTCATACAATGTTTTTACGACAACGTTTCCCGTTACGTTGTTTTCTCCCCGCCGTTTTCATTCACGATGTTTTTGGCTAGGCCACAGCCTTTTTCAGAGCATTTATTCAGTATATCTCGTTTGTTGTGTATTTTCTGATTTTTAATAGTTATAATTATTCTCCTTTAAATCATTAAGACTTTAAATCATTTCGTCTTAGATCTTCTATGCATTTTGCTCATACATTAGGGTTAAAAATTGCATCATTTTCTGATTTTCCTACGTTCATTCTCATATTGCCAACAAACGTTATTCTATTAATCTTATTATGCCGTATAATATAATTCTTCTGTAAAACCTTGTAGATTTCGGAATAATTTTTTTCTCTAGTGATAATATTATTTAAATTTTATTAAAACCTTTCTTGACGATCATTTCCAGCATATGAAGGCTTTATATATATGACCATCTTAAGAGGTAATCCCTTTTTCAATTTGCAGTTACTGTAAATTATTTTCATAAGTGTACGCGAATGAATGCTTCTTTCTCATAAATTTTTACTCGGTATATATGCATATGAATGATTTTCTAAATTAAAATAAACAAACGTAGGTTCTTTAAAACAATATTAACGTATTGATCGGTTTGTAAAGATTTTCTAAAAAAAAACAGATCAGTTGAGAAAGAAAACATGAATCTTTATAGAAACTCTTAATAATACCTATTTTTAAAATTGAAAATGTTTAGTTAAAAGGGACTCGTACAGAATTAAGATATAATACTATAAATTATCCTTAACGCAAAAGAAATTATCACCGGTTTGATCCTAAGTGTATAGGGTCATTGTGATCGAAGATCCACAGTTTAAAAGTAGTAAACATGTAACACATTACTAAAATGTCGACTAATCATCTAAATAAAATCTAATAAAATCTAAATAAAGACTAATCATCTAGTCGTAAGCTCAAAGCACAAACACGGAAGCAAACCGAACTCATGGTTGCTCAAAGCCTTCTGTTTTGTTCTGTTCTTCAAAAGAAGTGGAGAATTAGAAGCCTGTTTTTTCTTGTGCCGACAGGAAAACCGGTTTATTGGCATAAGCCTCGGTGGTTTATTGGCATATTTCAGCCTCCTGATGAGGATTTTAATCAAAGGTACTAGTGGGTTCGATTCCAGGCGAGCGGGCTGGCTGCATGGGCGTTTTCGCGGTTTTTTCTCATGTGTAAACGCGTATATGAACCAGTTTCCCTTAGAAAGTCTTCCACGAAGACATTCTTCCACTTAGGCAGATAGTCCTTGTCTGCTTTGCCATAATCAACTAAAACTGAATTCAAAACCGAACGTACTATTTTAGCAGCTTGAATCTCTGGTTCTTTTTAAGCTAATATTTCCGCGTATGTTTATCAGATAAACACTTTCAAAGATAATAAATACCCACAAATTAAATATTACACGAAACTTTTAATGAAAAGACATAAGAACTAGCTTGAAATATGAATAAGTACATACATTTACATAAAGCATAGTATCATTTACCAAAATGATACGAACATTTAATTTATTTTAGCATTTTCAAGAAAGAATTTGAAGCAAACTTTATTCAAATGCTTTATTTAAATAACTGATTTTTAAATGCGTAATTCTTTTGGAGTTCAAATATATAATAGAAATTAAAAAATAAAGTTGAACAGTGATTTTACGCTTATGATCAAATAAAATTCAAGAGAAAGTGTTTTAAAATGCACTCTATTAAAAAAAACAGAATTGTTTCGTATTTATTCTGCATTCGAATTAATTTACGTCCTTTAGTATGCATAAGCGGCAATGGAAATGGGTTGCAAAATAATTCGAATAAATATGTTCGACCATTTTAAAACTCTTTGCACTGAAGCATGCTGTTGCGACGAAACATTCATACTCTCAAGATATTTCGCAGCTTCTTTTTGTATAAGCTTTCTCTTATAATCCAAGAACTTAAAAGAAAATTTAATTTGGTTAAACTAATTTTATAAAAGTGTTTATTTCGAAGATAGAAAGTAATACATGTGTACATAATATTAAGATCTGATATTCAAAATTAACTTTTATATCTTTAGAATGGATGCCTCTTTATTCCGCTATTTTTCTGCCTCAGAAATAATACAATAAAATAAGAATACATTCAAATCAAAGAAGAAATCGAATTGAATAATGAATGAAATTAATATAATACGCATTTTACTACATTATAGTTTCAAGAACTTCATATATATCCCATAATCAAACTTATACCAAGTAAACAAAACATATGTACGTAAATAATTATTTAAAAGCATAAAGAGTTTCCAAAGCAGCCTGTAAATAACAAGCATTTAAGAACTTTCCAACTATACACAAATATCAAAAGGAAATCAAAGAAAATTTCTCTGTTGTTGGAGAAGACATCAAAAGATTGCTTGTTCACTTTGTAACTACTAGAAAAATTAGTGGAAACAGGCATGTTCCTTAATGATCAGACTCATAATAAAATTTAAAAAAAGGAAGCAAAAACCTCTTCACAACTTAAATTATCAGCATATCTTCTGATGGGGAATATCTGAGAGGATGACTTCATTTCAATACTAAATATATACATATTGTAGAGACATTAGGTTATTTCGAAGAAGGAACGATGAAAAATAAGCAATGCCCTCGCCGGGTCCCCAACCACGGACATCTCGAATACGAGTCGGGCGTGCTGACCACTACATCAAAAAGGCATGCTTAGAATGCGAGGAAAATACCTTATATTATGTAGATAACAATAATCATGGTTCCTCGCACTGATGTCTCCGATCCATAACGATTCTTTTCCTTTTTACTCCTAAAACAGTATAAGTGAAAACATTTCAATAAATAGGTATTAAATTTGCCAAAATTTTGAAAAGTAGATAAACGGGAAAGGTTAACGGGTGCTTTACCTTTCCTGTTGGTATTGCAACGCTCATTATAATTCAGTACTTTATGTTACTCTGATTTTAATGTATAGTAAAACTTCACTGTAACGAATTTCAAGGGACTGGAAGTTTCGTTTGCTATAACCGATGTTTCGCTATATTCGATCCCACAAGGAAAAAAAGTTAACCTCGCAAAAAGAGTAAAGATTGAAAGAGGGATCAGACTAATTCATACACATAGACATTAATAATAATAATAATATATACAGAAAAAAGGGAAAGAAAATCAGATATTAACGTTTGTCCAAAAAGGCTCTTTTAAAGTTTAATAAGGCCTATCTGCGAAGATTATCAATAGAGATGGCCCAACTGGAACAGCGAAACATTTAATAAGATATTTGCATTATCATGGAAAGGTTACGTACCTTGAGTATATTTATTATTATTATTCATTATTACGTGCTTTGCGATAAGGAACTACACGAAAGGGGATGAGAGGAGGCTCGTGAAAGACCTTTTAAGGAAACTGTCTCGTATTCACGTTACACACGGGGAAAACCATGAAAACACCCATGCAGTCAGCCCGTTCGCAGGGACTCGAATTCCGGACCGAACTACCAGTGTTGAAGTCTTTTACCGCTGGGTCGCTTTGAGGCATCTTGCATATACACTCACGTTTGTGAAAATTGCAACACCATGAAGGACTTACGCGAGTGAGCTGAAATTTTCAGGAAATGCAAAGTAGCGCATGATATGCAAATGATTAGAATTGCAAATCCGTAGCGCATGCGTATGCTGAGCAGCGCCCTCTGAACGCCTGATGGATCCGAATAAATAGACGGCTGTAACGAGGCGTGTATGGTTATCGGTGGTTATCTGCTAGTGGTAAACGTTAACTCAATCTGTACTTATGCCTCGTCGACGAAAGAGAGCGAGATTTGAACAACTTACAGAGTTTGAACGAGGGAGAATCATCGGCCTTCGTGAAGCTGGATTGTCGTATCGTGCAGTAGCCTCTCGTGTGCAGCGTAACAGCAGCACAGTGATGCGCGTTTGGAAGCAGTGGACGG
>KK121106.1:62463-116581 GCA_000611955.2 Stegodyphus mimosarum | reverse complement strand
AATTACATCTATATTTTCTACTTATCGATACTAGTATTTTACATAATTACATCTATATTTTCTACTTATCGATACTAGTATTTTACATAATTACATCTATATTTTCTACTTATCGATACTAGTATTTTACAAATTACATCTATATTTTCTACTTATCGATACTAGTATTTTACATAATTACATCTATATTTTCTACTTATCGATACTAGTATTTTACATAATTACATCTATATTTTCTACTTATCGATACTAGTATTTTATCTTTTGTCGATATTTATATATTTTGGTGTATGCTTTGCAAAGCGTTCACGAGTTTTCAAAAGTTTCTAAAATTTAGTCATGCATCGTAATTTATTTTTATGTTAAAAACTCATTATTTAGCTTTGTATATTTGGAAATTTATCATTTATTAAAGTCATTCAAAATATTTTGCGCTGTTATCATACACTATGACATTAGTGATTTAGCCGTTGCATGAATTGTAATATTTTAAATTTAATTTGCATTTTTTTTACCTCGCAAACGGCCATTTTTCAGAAATTTTCTAATAGATGTTTCTTACAATTTATTTTTTAATAATAATTTTATTATTTAGAAAATCAATAATTTAAAAACGATGCAAAATTAATAAAATAAAAAAAATCTGGAAGCTTTCAGATTTTAAATTACGCCCCAAGAGGCGTTTTCTTAACGTTTCGTGTGTTACCTTCATTTATTAAATATCATGTGCTTAGCACTTAAACCATAAAATTCATTTCAACAAAAATATCACAAAATAATTTTTAAATGTAATCTTTTTAATTTACACATGTTTCGTGCACTGGAGTCATCTCCGTACGCCGATACACAGTCTCGTGCGCTGGAGATAAAAATGTTTTTTTTTCGTACAGTGTTGCCATTGCTCTCTTTTAAATCGTTGAGTTTGTTAATCAAAACTTCGTTAAAGGTTTTCAGAATATGAAAGAGATAATAAAACAAATTCCAAATTAGGACTCCCACATGCCCGTATTCCGGTGGAAACGTACGTTATTCGAAATTTGATGGCTCTAGGCACATTTCTTTTATCCCACTGCGAGAAACATACAAAGATTTATGAAATTTTTTCTTATTTAATTTCTTTAAATATAACACAAGGCTCAAATATTTGGTGGCAGCAATTTGAAATCTGAACCGACATTTATAGTGAACCACCGCAAAATGCGAAAACGAAATTAATAGTCCTTTTCAGCAAATTGCCCCTTTAGACTAAAAACAGTAGAATAATATTAACAATACAAGTTTTTGTTTAATTTTTAATAATACATTTTATTGACATAATCAAAAAATTAATCAGACGAAATAGCTTTAAAAATAATTATTTCTGACTAAAAGTCAAGGAAACATAAAAAATATAATAACAGTGAAACAAGCTCAATATTGGCTGTTAATATTGAAATTTTAAAGAAAGGAAGATAGCAAATTAGTTTAAGAGATGCAGCTAGAAAACTTTTACAGTAATTAAATTTAAGTGAATTAAACACTGAATAGAATATATACTAATCTCTAGCACTTTTAAACACTTCCTACTCTACCCTCCTCATTGATTTAAGGTCATGGGATCCTTACGCTATCATATTATCATATTAACGATTCAATTTGCTAGTTAACGCCACCTTTTTAAGAAAAAAATTAATAAATGTAACGAGAATTTTATTATTCATTGGAATTTTAGGAGCATCATTACTTTATCTTTTAATCAATATACTTCCTTGTAAATGTTTTTGATACTATTTATTAACGTTTTTGGATATGCCAGTTAATTAGTTTAATAACAGAAAACCTAAAATGCCTTCTTTTGTAAAAGAGATTAATTTGATAGTAGTTACATTTTTATAGATCTAGATAACATAATCTGTTTCATTTTGATTTTTATTGGTCTTATTTAAAATTAAGCATGAAGGATAAATTGCAGCTCTTTGGAAGTACCTTCAAGTATATATATGGTATATAACTGCAGTAAATAATTTTGAGACGACTGAAAAATTCCAAATTTTCAAACAAATACTGTGCACAAAGACGAAAATAATATTATATGACGTCACGACTTCACATTGGGGTCATTAACAAGCTAAAAGCAAACAAGCAAAACTGACATGAATAAGCTATGTATGTAGTATGTGAAATTACAAATTATTTTATTAATGTCAGTTTTGTTTATGTATGTGTAATGTGAAATACAAATATTTTTCACACCGGGTATGTGTAATGAGAATTACAAATGTCAAAATACCCCGATTGACTTGAAAAATTTTATGAGAGAGGTTTATTTGCTAAATCCACTTCAGTAATCTAATAAGACGAATAGCGGGCCCGGAAAAATAGTTGAAATTGTCAAAGGTTTGTTCGTGCGACGAAAAAGCAATGTTAGCACGATACTTCCACAATAGTGGATATTTAGCGGGTTATGCTGTGAAAGTGACGAGCGCTTTCATCTTCAGAATTCAAATCGGGAAGCAAGCACACTGATATTAACGACTGTAGACCATGTATTGGAGATATCGACAATATATTCGGATTGTTGGCTAGGCTATAAAACAGAAGAGAAAAGTTGGTTTCAGCCATTTAACAATGAATCAAAAATTTAATTTTTTCGATACAACAACGGGTGCTGACACAACCTTTTGATGCCATATTAAAAACAATCGCGTAAATATGGCAGCCACAAATTATGTGCGAGCAATTTAAACCTGGCGATAATTTTGGTGCCATTTTGATAACGGGGCCGTGAAAATCAAATAATACCAAAAACATAATGGCGACTTAATCAACTAGATTTTTTGTAACTTTGATAACTCTTGCTTCAAGCTTGACAGCTAAAAGAAAGAAGTTTGTGAATAATCAAAACTTTCAATCTGCACAAGGTGATGCATTCATATGCAGGGTGGTCATAAAAAACTACTTCAATATAAAAATCCTAGCGGCCTATCCGCTCAACCAATCCAAAAGAAATTTCAAGTACTGTCATTTCAAAGTATGCACTCGAGATTATGATAATTTCAAACAATAAAACTCTCACAGTTACGGTTAGGGTGAAACTATTTCTAAATTTTCGACTGGCAACACCCACTTTTTTACTGCGCAGCTTGATCAGCCCATTGAAAAACTAAAAATGGCTTTGGAACCGCCTCCACGAATTTCCTCTCTGCACGAACGACGAAACTGCTGGCATAGATCATTTGCAAAGAATAGCATTGTAAAGGATCAATGGCAACAGAGGAACGGAGAGGGAAACAAAAAGTTTTTTGGAATATATTCGAAAAGATAATTAATACAAAATCACAATGCTTCCTAAATGATTAGACAGCAGAGAAAACTTTATTTAGTATTATCTTCTTTAAAAAGTTAGACCTATTAGACATGAGATCATTTACAGTTGTTCATTAAAACTAAGTTAACATATCCGAAAATAACATTTCAGTTAAGGTGGTTTTAATATTGAGATGGATCCTGGACGATTAGCAAACATTAGCACAAATAGTTCTTCAAAATTACGAGAAGCTATTTCCTGTAGTTTCAACAATATTAAGAAATCCATTTGTTAAACTAAAACTGCGGTAACGAATAGACCTATTTCTAATTCAGAAACGAAAACTATCTCGAAGTAAGAGATAGCAGCCGAAAGACGTACATTCAATAACATCGACATTAATGTTTCACTCCCTCATGTATTGAAGGTTATACGTTACCTTTTATAGATGTACAGCATTAAAAGGAACCGCAGGACTTCTAAGTAATTTGATTTAAGTGCGTGTGGCTGGTATTGCTTTCTTGCACATCAACAAATCTCATGAGATAGATTTCAATTATATATTTATCAATAACAGTTACACATTCAATTTATTACACATTCAATTTATCGTTATTTATCAATAACAGTACACAATTATATATTTATCAATTTTCTCGGGAGAATCTTGTTTCATACATTGTAAAACCACTCAAAGGTTTTGCTTAATATTTCATACCTTTCTTGCGGTACTTATTTTACGATGTTCCTTGACAAAGCAAACTTTGTATAATAATTTGTAATGAGCTTAGATGAAATACTTCAAAGCTGAGGAAGCGTTAATGGCTTAAGTATTGGAAACAGTGTACATGTATGTAAGTACTTCAAATAATGACTCCTGCAGCAAGTTAATCGATATACGACAAACTCATTAGAGGACACTACACACGTCTAATGTGTAAAGGAATGCAGACAGTAGTTCATTAAGTTGGAGCATTCCTGGTGAATAGTAGTAAGTATAAATGTTAGGGTTTAAATTTAAACTTCACATCTTACGAAACCATAGCTGATTTGGTGAAAATTTAATCAAGTGAATTTAAAATTCAACTAATTGTGGCATTGAATTCTTAAATTGTTTTATTAAAAAATTGCACTAAATTTAGAAACTTCTTCGGTCTAATTATAGAGTTAATAAAATTGTTGCCGAAGTCAGGAATCTAACGAAATACGCAGATTGCCGGCACCGAAGGACAGAAGTCCCGAATACGCGTCGAGCGTCATAGAGAAAATACCTTACATACACCCTGTTTTAAAGGGTGACTGGGGATTAGGGAACTGGATCTCCAAATTCTGGTGGTGACAAGTTACCACCTTTTAAGTTTTAGTACCACTTGTTACTTAGAATTTTCCGATGTTAGGAAACTGAAGAATAATGCGACAGCCTTGCCGGGATTCAAACTCCAGACCTCTCGAATACGCGCCGAGCATGCTTTTAATTACCATAAACGCGTGCAGAAAGGAGGGAGAAAATATATTATAGATCTTCTACTTTAATTTGCATTAAATATGTGAAATAATATAATATGAAATAAAAAACATTCAGTTGCATTGAAACATATTTTAATTAAATAATATAAGCATTAGGAATTTTACTTAAATATTGGTCTTTAGCATATGCATCCGCTTACAAAATTTCTCAAACATAAATCTATAAAATCTATTTCAATATTACATACGCTTGGCAAAAGAAAAATTCCAATTCATATATTAATTGATTACCGTTTAAAATGCTAGTCAGTAGGCTTAATGAATTTTGCACTCAGTATGGAGAGATATGTGTAATTAACCCGTACAGCATACAAACTTTCTCAGCAGATTCTGAGGATGCTGAGATACAGTTCATGTGCTCAGATCATTACGAATTTTCTCCTACCTTCTCAAGCACATCTTCTTAAGTGCTTGATATTACATCTTGGTAAATCCATAGAAAATCTTCACTAAGTCCCCTCCACAGCGTAGGAGATGTTATGAGGATATTTTTTGCGAAGCCAATTACAAATTTAATAACAAACCCCCTTTATCTAGCATGGAATCTTTCATCGCCAGTAAACTGTATTTTAGCTGAATTTCCTACATATTTAGAAACTCGGTCGGTTGTAAGAACTGAAGAATTACATAATTCACCAAATTAGTCCTGGAATATCGTTTAAAATTTCGCATGAAGAAACATGAGACGTTTCGTATCAAACTTAAGAAAGTGTTATCATAAAATTTTAAGCGGAATTGATAATCCCCTACATTATAAAGCTCGCTTAAAACTTATAGTTAAATACGTTAGGTTCTATAAAATTTAGATTTTAGATAAAGGGTGGCCATAAAATTTTTCCCGACTACATCAACCTCTAGCGGCCTATCCGCTCAACCAAACGAAATTCATTTTCAAATACTGTTGTTTAAAAGTATGCTTTTGAGATTATGCTAATTTGAAATAATACAGGTCTCAGGATTATGATTACAAGGAAAACAGTTAGAAATTTTTGAATGGCGACAACCACTTTTTTTCCCATGCAAACTGATCAGCACATTGAAAAAAACCATAAATGGCGTTGTAACGGTACATGTATGAAGAAAATGGCTGGTATAAAAGATTTGTAAAGAAGGGATTATAATAATTCCTAACATCAGATATGATGAAGATACCAGGTGGCCGTTGCGGATCATGTATCGATGAGGCGCCTGGAATGACGAAACTCCTCCAGATGTGGCACCAGTGCCTTTATAGGAAGCTAAAATGAATGCGTATTGTGGAGTCGCACTCATATTCGTTTTCGGTCTGTGTTTCTTTGAAGAGTTCACTTCCACGAGTATGAAAAACTGCTGCATCAGAAGTGCTTGCTCGGTGTACAAAAATATTGCATAATTATATAATTATTATATAATTTCGGATTTGCTGCAGCAAAATGTCGTTAGTCATACTGCAGGGAATCAAGACAGTGTTTCACACGTCGTCATATGTATTCGGTACGTGCTGCAACAGCATTTTAGAGATAGTGTCATCATCCGTAGCTTTGCAGCTTCGCAGCCAAAGCCATCCCCAACCTCCTCCGATGGATTTCTGAGTTTAGGTAAAATCTAAAACACTCAGACCAGATCAAAGAAATTTGGAAGTTATCCAGAGATTCAGAGAAAAGAATCCTCATAATCTTCATACGGTCACAGCACCAATCCTCCTAGGTGGGACTCGGACATATGTCCAAAAGGTGGGACTCGCCACCCCCGGCTAGGCATAGAGAATTTCTTCAGCTTCCTGCTTTGCTATAACTCAGTTACTCTATAGACAAACTCGATGATTTGAAAGCAAGCAGTGGCAACACGGTATAATGTACGAAACAAAACATTTTTATCTCAAGTGTGCGAGACTGTCTATCGGAAATTCTAAAGATATGTTGTTTTTAAATATTTTGTGATTTTCTGTTGAATTTAATTCTATGGGGCGTAAGTGTCAAGAGCGTGATGTAAGTAAAGTTAACAAATAAACATTAATAGTGAAAAATATGTTAGCCATCTAATTGAGAAAACTAAATATTGATATGATAAATATAAAAATGCATACCAACACTTAATAATGCATCGAAAGTTCTGAACGGATACTGTTAATCAGCTTTTAAAAATGTTCTGATTTTGTTGTTGAATTGTATGTGGCGGAAGCGCGAAGAAAATAGTACTTAATAATAAGGCTAAAAAAACAAAAATAAATATGTTAGCAGTATTGAGGGCAAGAGCACCAGAGCGTAAAAAATCTTAATAAACCCTTTTGGGCGGCCGTAAAAATATTGAGATATACGTTTGAGATTTATTATTTATCTATTAAATTATTTAGACTTTCCTCTTTTATTTGGGAAAAAAATTACACCGTACTATTGTACTGAATGCAACTGTACCACCTTCTCCCTCCAACATTTTGCGTATAATGTTCAAACTGAAAAGGATCTGCTTATGACACAAATTGCTATAATACTGAAATTATAGTGATGTTTGCATTACGGCTTAAATGTACCACCCAGCGGAGTGATACGGAGTTTGGATACCATGTCGTAGGAAGATGCAAGAGCTATGATATTCAGAAGAAATATTTTGAGATGACCGCATATATCTTGGAAACTAGTTAATGATGACAGGACACTTAGATTTACAAAAGTCTTTGATCCACAGAACACGCATCATTTGTTGCGGGAAAGAGAGAATTGCGACAGTGTATGTAATTTTAATTGAAGCTAGAACATAAGTTATGTAAAAGGATATATCGCCTAACTACATAGGCAGTTGATTCAAATAATCAAGTTGAAAATCAAAATGTCAATATAGAATTATGTTCAAAGTTGAATATGTGTTAAACATAAAGAAAGAGTGCGCCGCTGTACTCCTACTTTTATGGAAAAATTAAGTTTGCGGGCGTGTTTGGAACAGTCGTTGAGCAGTATGTAATGACGTTATACGGCAGACAGTTGCACAGTATGTAATGACTGAGCCAATTTTATTTTGTGCAGATCTTGTGTCAAAATTATGAGAATTTACAAATAATTCGTTTCTTGCAAGAGTTGGATAAATTTTATAAGATAAAATGAGTAGCCACGGATGTTTGGGTGACGGAATGAGATGCAGAATTACTGGAAGATTGGAGGCAGGCTAATCGCAAGCGCAGCTGGCTGCAGACCTCAGTATAATGCCTAGTGTCCTCTGCAATTTGTGCAGTTTCATTACACTGAATCCATATCAAGATGGTCTAGACAAGGTCCACCAAGATCCCCAATTTCGAATAAAGATCGTTATTTGGAACTCTCGGGGCAGCTACATACGGCTGCTACACCTTCATAACTTTCTCATGAGCTATATACTGTCACTGGAACCCGCGTTTCACTGTTTATAGTTGCCCGAAGGTCTCGTGAGATAGGGCTGCATGCCAGAAGTCCCGTTGTTTGCGTTGCTCTCACTGCAGCACACAAGGGAGAACGTTTAGCATGGCGCAGATAATATGTGCCTTCGACCAGACTTCAGCGGAGCACCGTGCGTTTAACTGATGAATCCAAATTTAGCCTGCATATTGTTTGTCAGAGTACCCGTATTTGGGGAGAGCCTGAAACATGATACCATCCTTCCTTCATCAGGGAAAGGATCATTACTGTGGTGGGGGCATCAGGGAAAAGGATCCATGATACCATCCTGATACCATCCTTCCCTCATCAGGGAAAAGGATCATTACTGTGTGTAGTAGTTTGGGCAGGCATTATGTTGAACGGCAGCACATCCGTGCATGTGTTTAACAAAGTCTCTCAGAGGTACAGAGAGGAGATCTTGGAAACCTATATTCCACTTTTTAAGAGCGCAGATTTCCCTGTGTTCCCGTTGATGGACAACAACGCTCGTGAACATGAGGCTCAGCTTGGCGCCGGTTACTTGGAAAGTAAGCATATTCACCGCATGAATTGGCCAGCCAGCTGACTTTAAGCTATAGAGCATGTCTGGAACACTCTTAAGGAAGTAATTTCATCTCGCCATCCTTCCTCCAAATGCGATCCCGGAGTTGAAAATTTCCTTGTTGCAGGAATGGAATCGACTGGCATAGGGTATTCTCATCTGCCTCTTGACCAATATGTCGTCATGTTGCGCAACTTGTCTGGCTATAAGATAGATACCATATATGAAACTCATTTTTAGTTCGATGTGCAAGTTCTCTTAATTTTGCACACCATTTTTTATGATTAACGACCCACCTTGATAAGTTAGTGAAATCTTGTTTTTTAAGGTGGAATCCTGATGTCTGTGAGCAGGCAAGTATGTACTCGTAGTTGCTCGCTGTTCCTTCTTTACTCTTTACTGCATACACGAAATTCTAGGTCACCGCGCCGGAAACTGTGTAAATATGCCGGGAATAGAACTTGTCCAGAGGAGTATTTTAAGTTACAAGTTTTCATTATTTCTATATGACATATATACATTTGTTTTTATTTGGAAAATCCTTGACGAAAGCATCCCACTGACTAAGCAGATAACCCCAGGATCATAATCTAGGAAGTCCAACATCTTTTCTTTCTTCAAGAAGCAAATTATTCTCAATCATTCTACCAAATTATTATAGCTTAACTAACAAAATGAATCAATAAGTATTAAAGAGACACATTTGCTGCACAATCTAGTGAAAATAATGCGGTATCAGACGTGAAAATAATGCGGTGTTCTAGAAACGATTAAAGCTTTTCTTTCAAACTCACGAGTTTACTTTTACATAGCATTACATTAGCATCTTTATATTAAGCTATTATTGGAGGTAATAATTAAAATAATGAATAAAATAATAGCAATAGATTACAATAATTAGATGTTGAATTATCGAAGATGTGGAAAATGTCTAATTTTCTCGAGTCTAAATATAAATCCGAATACGAATCATCAGCTTTTCTGGAATCGCTTAAATCCTTGAAATAATAATAAACACAAGAATAAGAGAAACAAAGCTTTGATTAAGTGTTTTTAAGTAAAGCAAAATATGAAAATACATTTTATTAAAAACCAATTTTAAGAATACATATAAAAATACACTTACATTCAATAAGATATTAAAAAATGAAACTTAGTAAATGAAGCACATAATGAAAACTTTTGAATCTGGAGTTTCACGTTCTCAGGATGATTTCACAAAATGCATTGGAATGACAAATAAGATTTTTGACATTACCTCATTACCTTTGAGTTTTTTAAAGTCAATACTAGTAGAAAAAAAAGACAGAGGGATTATTTCATGAATACACATAGATAAATGTTTTCCTGAAAGGACAGGCGTGTTACACTTAAGGCTGGCACGAAAATCATTCAGAACTAGTTGCTCATCAATATTACAAATATCACAAGATGATACTGTAGATCTACTTTTTTTAAATTAATCTAGACGCTTGCCCCCTTAGCTGCTTGAAACAGTAACTATAAACAAGAAAAAATGCATAATAATCTTGATGATCAACTAGACTCTAATCAGATTCTCCAAAATTTAAGTTATGCAGCGCTTAGCTGCTTTGGCTTCAGCAGCTATTATCAATGAATTACTTAATAAGACGTTTCCAGACCGTGTAGAAGTGTTATGTCATCGACTTAATACTTGCTGTGTCAGAATGCTCCTTGAAGAAGTTGCAGAAAACAATTTAAAATGTTATAAGTATAATTGATAGCTGGGGAAATAAACACAGATTAGAATTCAGTTTTCAATTAGAATTCAGAGTACATTTTTTCTCCGAGGGAAGTAAAAGCGTGAGGAAACCTCATATTTTAATAATGAAAACGAAATTGAACTAATTAAGGATCTGGAATTGGGTGGGGAAAGGTTATTTTTCGATAGCACAGTGTTTATACTTTTGTTGAACATTTTAAATATATGTACAGAGAAAAAGTGATATGGTTCTGCAGTTTATAAGAGGAGCTTCCCAGGTGAGATTCTGGTACATAAGAGCACCACATTACGCAAGATCTTTACTAATGTGATTTTAACAATTATATTCTACGGTATTGTTGCTTCGGGAACTCGAGCATCGGAGGTGCAGAAGATTAGAACAGAATTAGATGGAGCTTGCTACTGGCTATCACAAGACTTTTGAGAACTGCTCCAACGGAGTTGGTATTCGTGTTAGCTGGCATTCTAAGGTATGGCTAAGGAATATATCATTACTAAGGTTGCTTACAATACTTACTTGTGCTTTTAAAACCCTAGATGGGAATTTAATTTATTCTAAGATTAGAATGTCATTAGAATACTATAAGACTAAGCCAAAAGAGAATGTGCCTGATATTTCAATGATGGATCCGGGATTAGGGGAGAAATTAGGAGGTAATTTTGCTGTCTATTATTACGGTATTGAACTATGCAATGACAAATTTAAATCGGAAAGTCGTTAACTCTGTTTTTCAAGCGAAATTTCTTGCAATTGTTTAACCACTGCAGCGGGTACAATAAAGATAACCTATAACAAAATTACTATATATTCTGATTGTCTCTCGGTTTTCCAAGACTTCTCCAACCCGGACCAGTCGAATATTTTAACTCAAAAACAGAGAACTATACACAAGACTTCTTAAAAATATGAAATTAGACTTAAAGCCTATGTTGGGTACTTAAGCAATGAGAGGGTGGATGTCCTTGCCAAAGAAGCGGCTTTAGAGAAACATCGGGCGAAACAAACATCAGCAAAAGCGAAACATCGGGTTCAAGAAGAGAGGCCATAAAAATTATACTAAATAATTTGTATAAGAATGAGGATATTCTATTTCAGAACTCTATGAAAAGAAACGATATTCTGCATAATTTTAAAATAAAAAAAATACAAAACCTTTCTCAAGCATAGATGTTAATCAAATTTTAAGCGGCCATTGAAGATTTCCCTATTATTTTAATAGGTTTGGATTGCAAGATAAATGCAAGTTATGCAATGTGATTGGAGATGCTCTTCATTTTGTTGAAGAGTGTGCTGTCTCTAGAGATATCGAAAAAGCAAACAAGAGCTTTAAGACATTGAATTGCAATATAGTGTAGCGATAGAAAGGACTGCAAAGAAAATTATGGCAAGAATAATGTCAAAATAGAGAGAAAATAGGCATTTTAATTTATTTGCATGAGGATGCGTTTTTGTGTAAGTGTTCTGAATATTTTTCTTTTAGTTTAGTTACTAACGCTCGTTTTTATCTACTTTCCTTTATCAGTGCGGGAAATATAAAGAACTAGAAAACTATGTATTAGTACCTTTTGATTGTATTTTATGATTTCTCTTTTGTTATGTTTAACTTATAGAGACATTAGGTTATTTCGAAGCAGGAAAAATGAAAAATGAGCAACGCCTTAGCCAGGAATCGTACTACGGACCTCTCAGTTACGAGTCGAGCGTGCTGACCACTACACCACGAAGGCATGCGAAGAAGGCGGGAGAAATACCTTATAACCTAGTACTTTGTTTAGTGGTTGTTGTTGTTTGGGCTGTTAGAGAGCATAGGGCGACGTAAAATCTGCAAGAGGGTCGGGCTGCGCCCCACACACCATTTAAGAACAGTATTTTTTGCTTTGAAATTAGTGAATTTATTAATCAGTAAAATTCAGATTAAATCTGAAAGTTAAATATATTACGCTTCACAGAATGGTAACAGGCTGGCGCGTGAAAGATAAAAGTATTTTATTTCGGGCAATGGCAACACACTGATTTTAAACAGCGGAGTATATTGATTAAAATTTAAAGATAAATTTCTTACGTTTCGATGAATGGCAATAGTCTGCCGCCTGGAGATTAAAATGTTTTTCTTTGAGCTGTGCTTGTTTTTAAATCGCTAAATTTATCAAACAAAAAATTCGTAAAATTCCTACCCAGTGTAAAATAAACAGAAGACGAATTTGAAATTTAAAATCTGAGATGCACATGTTTGAGTGGATTGGTGGCTCTTATGCTGTTGATTTTCCACAGTGCGATGAACATGCATTACACAAACATATATATGTGTATATGTATGTATACACTGGTGTACAAAAATACAGGACGAGACGGTTTTTTCAATATAACTTTGTACAGAAGCTTTCCAAATCAACACATTTAATACCGTAAGATCCCCAATACGTAAGGACATGAGTAATGTAAGCAACACTTACTAAAAGAGAAAAATCAGAGGGATAAAAAGAAGCTTTATTGAAAAAGTAGCATGGAGCGCAATGCGACTGAAGGCCGAAACATCCCTGTGATGGGTGTCCAGCAAGAAACCTCCGGTCTTTAATAGGGGATATGATCTCCCCTGACTGCTAGGCAGGTTTCACATCATTTGTGCATGCTGGATACGTAGTTGTTAATTAGCTGTTGAGACACTGCTGCTCGTTCCTCTTGTAGCACCAATCGCACTTTCGGAATCGTTACTGGCGATAAGTTACGTGCTGCCACGGGTCTCCCTAGTAAGTTCCGTACATGCTTGACGGGATTTAGATCCAGAGACCTTGCTGACCAATCCATGTTTTCAATATCTTCACTCTCCAACAGCTCTTCGACAGTAACTGTGCGATGAGGTGGAGCGTTGTCGTCCATGAAGAGGAACTGAGGACCCATAGCCCTTGTGAAAAGACGCATGTAAGGAAGAAGAACCTCGTTACAATAGCAGTCCCAGGTGACGAACCTCCTTGGGAGATATGAAGGTCGGTCCGGCTACCAAGCATTATGTCTGCTCGAACGAGAACTCCGCGACCTCCAAAACAGTCCCTTTTGATGATGTTGAAGGGGTTATTGCGTGTTCCCCGCTCTGTCCAGATGTGTATGTGTCTAGAATCGCAACTCAGACTAAATCTGCTCTCATCTGTAAAGAGTACTCGTCCCCATTCATTGTCTCTCCAATTCCGGTGTTCCCGGCACCACAGAGAACGCCTTCTCCGATGGGCAGGCGTTAGAGGTACACACCGTACAGGGCGTCGTGCAAACAGACCACCACCGTGCAGTCTTCTGGCCACGGTAAAACGCGATATCGGTCGTCCAGTCGCCTGTGTCGTGTGTCTAGCGATTTCTCCCGCTGTCTGCCGCCTGTTTCTTCTGGCCTGTAAGGCAATATACCGGTCATCTGCGGGTGTGGTTCCTCGTGGACGACCACTACTAAACCCCCGGATAGCTGTTCCTGTAGTTTGAAATTGTCTCCAAAGTCGTGAAACGATGCTGTGAGCAATTCCGAACTCTGCAGCCACACTTGTCACACTGCGGCCTTCCTCCAACTTCCCAATGATTCGACCTCGGGTAAAAGCATCCAGATGTCGTCTAACAGATTGATTACTCGCCATTTCTCGCTGAGGCAGCAACTCGGTGTGATTTTAACTGCTATACCGTGTGCAATCTCTTTGCCAGAAATACTGATCTTACACCGACAACATGCTTTACACTACTCAGACACTCCCCCCTTACGTCTACCTGCATATCTGCGCATGTGCTACCGTACATCACCTTACTTAATCTCCTGATTGGTCTTTCTGTCCGCTCTGCCTCTTCGTTCAGCTGATATGCTAATTTTTCGACTTCGTCCTTAATTTTTGCACACCAGTGTATATACAGATTCTTCATTACGTAATGAGAGATAATGCTGTTGGACGGTATTAGAATAAATCTCTCTTAAGTTTCCTAAGTTTTGAGTTGAAATATTTAACATTTGTTTTGAAAGGGTTCGGAATTTTTAAACGATCAAAAAGTGCAAAAATTAGAGTTTTCGAATCTCAAAACGATCTTATTATACGTGGTATTTGAGGATTCGTTAATTTTCCATATTTCTAATTACGCACGACATATTTCAAAAATGAAAATGATGACATGTTGTGAGCTTAATACATATTCAGCATTTTCTTTCCATTTTAACTGCTATGTAAAATACTGTTACGAATTTTGCATATAGATAGATGATTTTAGTTAAACTATATGCAAAACTGTATTTTTCTAGTTAATGCAACGTGCAAAGCTCTTAGAAATGATGCTCTACCGGGAAAATAAGAATACAGGGACAAGCGTGTTTAACATCGAGTAAATGGCTAACTCGCTAGTTTGGTGAGATATCGCTAAGATGGTAACGGATTTGCCGACTAATTTTTGTCACCAAATTTGGCGAACATTTATCAACAATCTCTGTATTGTCGTTAACAGATACTGTAATTGATGTTTTGCGTAACTGTAACTGTATCCGGCCCTCATATGCCTTCCAGTAATTTCGAGAAGCAAGATGTATTAGAAAAATCTCGTCAGCCGGATGAAAACTATATCAAACCGTAGACAGCAACAATCCCTCAGTTGCTGTTGTGAGTTGTTACGACTTCGGCGTATTAAGATATCCGTGAAACCTTCGTCTTTTGGATCCGCTTTGCATTGCGTTGTGTTTAACGTTCTTGGTAGTTTAAGTGTAGCTACTGATACCCTGTGATACTGTGGACACCTGTACGAGTATTTCTGTGGAAGCTTCTAGAACTCTGAAGTGTTATTTTTGATAAAATAAATTTTATCGATTTCTCCTCGAACCTGTGCGCACGCAACAGTATTTTGACATTTTTTCACGCTGAAAGCACATAAATGAATCACTGTCATGTAATTATTCTATCTGAAATTTAAATTCAACATTTTAGCCTGTTCTCATCGAATGTCGTATCTCGACAACGAACCGCCTGTGAACTCTGCGCCACAGTTTAACATTCTACTAATTAATATACTAAATTATGCCTTTAAAAGGCAAATTAATGTTATTAACTGCCGACGTGCAAAGCAACTAGATTTCATTAGTTTTAAAGGCTTAGATTAAAGCTAAGTTACATAAGTTTACTTTAAAGTAAATTTGATTTAAGCTTACGGTAAGAATAGACTGATGAACATCTTAATGCTCTGGTTTCGATATCATACAATTAATTTAAAACCTGGAATTATGACCACATGTTTCAATACATTTATTAAATTGATTAGGAATGGACAGATTGAAAACACATGCGAATATTTATTTCTATATGTTGTAATTTATTTGTTTTGCTTTATCAGCCCGAATGAGCTATTAGTCTCTAAAAACGATTTTGCGTCGTCCACTGTAAACGGTTTTATCATTTTTCAGCTTGTTGCCACCAAATATTATCGCACTTCATTATTTTTAAAGAAATCAAATAATTAAGAATCTGCATATATGCATGTATATTCCTTGTGCTGTGAAAAACCTACGGTATATACCGAGGGCCATCAAATTTTGAATAACGTAATCCTCCATCCCGAACATGTGCCCCTGGAAACCCGAATTTTGAATTTAGAATTTTATATTTCATATTTTGTAAAACTTCCATGAATTTCTGGTAAACAACTCAACGATTTGAAAGCAAGCAGTGGCAACGCTATTCGAACTGAAAAAATTTTTTTTATCTCCAGTGCGCGATACCGTTGTCTTAAATTCTAAATATATGCTGTTGTCAAATATTTTGTGTTTTTCCTGTTGAGTTGAATTTTACATTTCGTAAGTGCGAAGAACGTGGTATTTAATTAATAAAGTTAACAAACAAAACATTAATGGTAAATATACAAAAAAAATTTTTTTCCAAATATTCTTACTAAGAAAACTGAGCATTGATATGATGAACTGAAAAAAACAAAAAATATAAAAATGTATCACAACACTTAATACTGCATCGGAAATTATTAACATACTTTGCTATTATTTTTTTTTTGTAATTTTTCTGTTGAACTGCATATGGCTTTTAAGTGTGAAAAAAATTTTGCTTCATTATAATGTTAAAAGGAAGAAACGAATTGAGCAGCAATGAATGCCACAACAATCTTGTAGACTACATGCTCAGCGAGAGCGTAAAAGACCTTAACAAAACCTTTTGGGGTACATTTATTTATTTATTTATTTTTGCATAATAAATTGCATATAACTTGTACTTTTCATGAATTTTTCTTGTATAATCATGAATTAAAATTCTTTTTTCACATTTTCACTTTACATGTATTATTTGTACATTTATGTATTTAATTTATTTTATCCTATATTAAAATGTAAAATTCCGTGCAGATAACAAGTTGAAACTTAATAAGAACTCAGGTGTGTCCGTGGATATCCATTGCTATTAATAGCAATGCGTTGGCGACTGTTTTAACATGAATTTGACGATGTTTGGCGAAATACTGCTAAATGTGGGCAGTTTGCGAAATGTTTTAGGAGTCATGCAAGCATCATATGGGACTAAGCCACAAAATTCCAAAACTGTCCTTTTTATCATGTTTTGTGAGTGAATTATGAAAGATTTTTCCGTTTATCTGACTTCTGGTGTTAAGTCTTTTATATATGTATAGATTTTCTTTCTCTAGATTGTACAGACATTAGGTTATTTCAGAAGAAGGAGAGATGAAAAATGAGCAATGCACTCGCCGGGACTCAAAGCACGGACCTCTCCAATATGCGCCGAGTGTGCGTGACTATTACACCACTAAGGCATGATAAGAAGGCGGGAGAAATACCTTATAAGCTAATAAATGAGGAATATAGTGTCTATAGACTTTATCTGCTGCAAATCAAATTAAAAGCGAAACACGTCAGCTTAAAATCAGCAAAGCATTTTACGGGCGATCAGACACAGGGCCTTCTTCGGAAACAAAAGAAGAGCACGATCATTTATATGAAGACAAGGAGAAGAGCAAAGCGAAAGATGAAACACTGAAATTTTAGAATTCTTAAAGCGCTAAGGAGAACTGAATTGGAATTAATATCATTAATTAAAAAAGATAAACTTTAGTGAATATGAAAAGTTGCATTATGTTCTTTCCTAAGTAATGACACAGAAAAATGTTCAATACAGCAGAATTGAAAGTCCTTAGACTAAAGGATTGCAAGTTATAATTGAAAATGAAATAAAAAAGCAAGCCATATTGAGTCCATGAGTACAGTCATGTTAAATATTTCTATAGATTAATATTTTCAAAATAAAATAAACGTTTTAATGGATTTTGATCTAAACCTTCCTAGTCATTTCTGACAATAAAAAAAATCTTTTTCAAATCCACTTCTTTAAACAAACTGAAAGAAAATGTAATTTATTTACATAACATAAAATGGAACTGAAAAATATTTGCTTTCTCCATTTCAATTTTAGAATCTTTTCTTAAAAATATTTCTTGACAACTCAAAGTAATAATAAAATAGTTTGACAGAGATTATTTTGCAATTTCAAAGCGCTTTCTTTTTAAGAAAATAATAACGAAACAATTGCGAATTGCAAAGAATGTTAACAACGAATTCAAAACATATGTAAGATAAGCTAGACCGATTCCATATCGAGATTGAAGAATTCAAAATATACGTAACATAGAACACTCTGATTGAATATGGAGATTGAAGAATGCATTTGCGAATTATTCTTACTGGTCCAGCTATTATATTACGGATTATCGTTTTAGTTTATTTTTTAGTGATTATGGATATAAATTTAAGAACCGAAAACAAAGAAATATTTTTATACGACCTTTTTAATACTTCGCAAAGATTTTATATTTTTGTTTTTTCAGCATTAAATAACTGAACGAAGTGTTTAAGAATTTTTGGTCTTAATTAAATATAGTATTCTAAGCTGCAATACACTCAGTCATTCAACACTTTTTTGGTATTCCTATATAACAATGGACAAGGAAAAAACGTTCTTATTTCTTTCACCCTCTTAAAGGCAACATGAAATTGGCTATCAACGAATTACAAATCTAGTAAAAAAGGAATTGAAATGGTTCATAATATCACCTTTAACTCATCATGATTTGCGATAATAATATTGAGGGTAACATGATATTGTTAATATTGAGAGTCAAGCATTACAATATTGCAGTTAAAGGCTTAAACAATCTTTACTAAGCGGAATGAAGGCGAATATTCTGTTCTTCAGTGCTACACAATGTTAAATATTCATTCTTCTAACTATAGTAATGCATCAAGTATTTTAAAAAATCAGTTTATAAGGTATTTCTCCCGCCTTCTTAGCATGCCTTCGTAGTGTAATGGTCAGCACACTCGGCGCGTATTCGAGATTTCAGAAGTTTGAGTCTCGGCGAGGACATTGCTCATTTTTCATGTCTCCTGTTTCGAAATAATCTAATGACTCTACAAGTTGAATGAATATAATTAGTGCCCTATCATTTGGAAGCTTTAAAAAGTCAAGAATCATGTTAAAGTGAAATTTTGGGAGGCATATCAGAGTGAAGTTAATTCTTAAAGGTCTTTCACAAAGGCAGATTTTAATGAACATAAGAATAAATTTTATTTCGAATTTTCTTGGAGAGATGTTATTATTAATACAATACTTTAAATAGGGTGGAAAAATTTTAAATTTTAAATTAAATATATTTAAACTTAAGATCATTTATTATTTTGCATTTGAGAGCATTTTACAATGCTAATAATAATGTAATAGTCCATTTTATGCTTTCAATTACTTATCGTCTTGTGATGGATTTTAATTTGTTCACTTTAGCGATATGTCTATAACTATACATCGGACTCTCTCAAAGAAAACAGATAACATATATTTAATTGCATTACCTTGGTGTATGGAAAACCTGCTGAAGAAACCTAATTAGGTGTTGAAAGTCATAAAGGTGAGTGAACTTATGGATCTGATTTGATTCAGATCAGAGGGGATTAGTAAAAAGACGAAGAGTATTATCTATGAGCCTGTAATTTTGGAAATAAATCTGAAATAGTTGCGCTTTTTTAAGACGTGTTTTTACAGAATTCGCAAAATGGAATTATATACAATACGTTTCCTTTTCTGAGCTGTAAAAATGTCAAGTTTTCCTTTGTAAATCAACTCAAGACAACTTGCAACTATGCTATTAATGAAAAGGCTCCATTAATGAATCTGTAATGTATTTTACATTGCAGTAATAATCTGTAATTTATATTATATAGTGCAATATATAATAATAGTAAAATCTGTAACAAGCTGTATGATAAAATTAATATACTTTGTAAACAAATTGTACATAGTATCCACAAAAGACCGTACCCGGTTCTTATTTTCTCTACCGTTGGAAGTAGACAGTTACAAAGCACTTTGAGTTACAAAAATGTTTAATATGCCGCAAATATGCATATTTTCAAATTTTTTAATTAAAAACATAAATTACATGAGTTACAAAATAACGTTTTTTCGGGTCTGTTCCTATATTTAGTAATATCTTGTACTCGTTACGAAAATAAAACACAGATATGACTTCATTGCCAGAACATATGGCAGAGACATTTCATATTCAAATCGGAGATCATCTTTATTTATTGTACACAAATTGAGATACAGATATCACCATAAAACAAATTATAACAAAAGCATGAGCGGTAACAATTACATTATAGAAATTATCATTCCCTAACAATCTCACAGTTTGACCTACGTAAGTTCGAATAATTATTCTTATTAAAATAAGATCTTACTAAAAAATATCCAGTGAAACCAGTCATTACCACAATCATTATAGTATGATCATGAAAAAAATATTAACTGTTTATAACTGGATACGAAGCTTTCTGAAAGTATAATGATCCTCATATTGGCAAAAAGTAGTCATTTAATAATCTTAAATGATTGAAAGTATGATCTAAAACAGTCGTGGATTAAAGTGGATTAGTTGTGGATGATCTAAAGAAGTCGTGTGGGATTTATCGACTTGATAGTGTTTGATTAAGAGGAGTAAGAATTTTATTACTTTCTATGGCTACTGCTTTCTTAGGGTTCATTTTACTTTGAGTTCAAATGTCTTTTTAAGCAGCTATTGTAATTACAAATTTATTGTCCACTGTACCTTATATAGGAGTAACTAAAGGAGGCAAATATCGTATGTAAGAGTAGGAGCAAAATATTGGCATTTGTATGTAATTAGAAATAAATATCAGGTTAGGAAAAGGTTTCTGACGTTAAGCGATAGTTTGACGAGAATTTCGATTCATAATATTGCGAAAAAATTGACGAATATAATTTTTTTTCGAAACATACATTTTTTTCTACAAGATGTTTCAGAGTTCGTACTCAAGAGAATATTGGCAGACTTCGCAACTGACACTCATTACTCGCATTAATTAATAACAAAACATATTTGAATTTATTTAATATTTTGGGCAATTACTATATTAAGATTCGTAATTCGTACTTCGTATTACGTAAGCAATAAGATTTCAAGAGAATATTACTAACATATTGTTATAAATTTTGAATATATCCGAAAAATTTTAATGAAATTATATGCAAATTGTAGTATTTCTTGTATAATACAACGTGAAAGGCCTCAAGAGTGTGAAACCTTGCCTTAAATATAAGGTTACAAGAGTAATGACTATTTCGGCCAAGCTGACAACGATTTTAACAGCAATACTAATCATTATATCATACATATTATTCATCAAATCATTATGTAACTGCAACTGCTCAGATCCTAATGTAATTGTAACTGTACCGGCCTTTTGTAAAACTGTGTATACCTTCCAGAAATTTCGAGAAATCGAAGTACTGGAAATTTCTCTGCGGAAGGCTGAAAACTACACTCGTCAAGCATGAGACTGCAATACTATGAACGAATGTGACTATCTATGTGAAAATAATAGGATCAGTAGATGTCAGAGATATATTCGAGTGATTAAATTTGCGTGCGCATATCATCACATGATATCCAGTTTCTGGTTATAAAAACCAACAGCTGGCTTACTCTGCATATGCTGTCAAAAACAGGTTGTTGTAACAGAACTATTGAAGAAAGGTAGAAAATGCCTCGGAGACATTACACATCTGAATACCAACAGCTATAGCCTGATGACTAAGAGCGTATCCTAGAACTGCATGAACTCGGTTTGTTCGCAGTTCACAGTCTCGGGATGTAAGTACAATTCAGCAGTGTGTGAGACGATGGACGCAGGACCATCTAAGAACATAGTAAAGAGGCAGTGGATCATCAAGGTGCACAATCAGATCGCATTGTATGCAAATTCAGAGAATGTTTCGAGGGCTTCCGTTCGCCATAGCAGGTATATTCAACCTACCTACCATTATCAGAAGGGGCATCTGTCTTCTGCCGAACCATCCATAACCATCCGTATTGTTTTCAGACGAATCCTGATTTTTTTTATGGAGGAATGACAGTCATGGACATGTGTGGCGGCTTCCCAGAGAACGTTACCTGCCAATCCATATTGTCGATCGTCACGATACCGGGTTTTACGGTTTAGGGTGGTATCATGTTTCGACAGCGGACAATCTTTGTGCACACTACCGGCAGTTTAACATCGGGCTGGTATGTAGCACAGGTTATTATTCCTGTGGTTCTGCCACTTATACAGACCGCCCTCGGCACGTTATTCCGGCAACACAATGCTCGGCTCAAGTCCCACGTCGCACATTGAACAACCGCAATTGAACTCACATCCTTACCTGGCTGGCAGGCTCACTCGATCTCTGTCCCATCAAGCAGGTGTGAGCTGCCATCAGACCTGCGGTGCACCGCAGGCACATACCGTAGAGGAACTGAAAGCTGCAGTTGACCTCGATTTAAAAGGGGATATGTAAGGTATTTTCCTCCTCTTTTTCCGCATGCCTTCGTGGTGCATACTCGACGAGTATTCGAGAGGTCCAGGGATCGAATCCCGGAGAGGGCAACGCACATTTTTGTGTTTTCTGCTTTAAAAAAAAGAACATAATAACTCTACAATGGCGCCCGAACTAAGATAGACGATAATTCTCTGCCACTAGGATTCTGAGATTGGGTGCTCTAATATCCAGTCGCCCTTTAAAAGATGGAGTACATAAGGTATTTTCTGCCCTCCTTTCCGCATACCTTCGTAGTGTAACTGGAAGCACAGTCGACGCGTATTTGGGAGGTTTGGACTTCGAATCCCAGTGAGGGCAATGTACATTTTTCTCGTTTTTAGCATCAGAAAACTAAATGACTCTATAACAATAATAATGTATTCTGTAATAAGCTGTATACTATAATGTAATAATATGTAAAATGTAGTAATATAAGTAACGATTTTTAATCTGCCATGTATCTTACGCTGTAGGTAATTAATTATAAGTAACATTTATACTTACTTATTTAACTCATCTAACCAACTAAGTTTATACTTACTTATTTAACTCTTAAAACGAAGACTTAAGGAAAATACAACTCATTCTTACGCATATCATTAAAAGAAGAAATTAGAAAATGAAAGGATTAGAAATAATAATGTATTCATGGGAATCATTAAACTCTAGTTCCTTTAAAATTAATGTCACTTTTAGAACTACAGTATTAAGGATATCTATCCCCAACTTCTGAAATATAATAAGAAGAAA
The DNA here is from genome assembly GCA_000611955.2 of Stegodyphus mimosarum. NCBI lineage: Eukaryota > Metazoa > Arthropoda > Arachnida > Araneae > Eresidae > Stegodyphus > Stegodyphus mimosarum. The sequence goes on along the minus strand of KK121106.1, from coordinate 93,449 downwards.
AAATCGCATTTATAAGAGGAATTATAATTGACAAGTGAAAGGAAGGAAAACGAAAAGAAAAATGTCAAAGATAATGTTTCTACGAAAATCTGTCTGATGTTATTTGATTATATTACAACGATATAAGTATAGAATACCAAAGTGATTCTACTGCTTTCGCATAGATAGAATTTCCACTAGTCCTTTTTCCTATTATATTTTGTTTAGTCTTATATCACAAGTTCTTATTTAATTATACTTCTTATTCTTTTAAATTAAGTGACTTTGTGTCTCGCATTTTAGCAATCAAGTGCCCAGTAGATTTCCCCCCTGAGTAACAGAATTATGCAGAACTGACGCTAATGTGATTAACTTTCTTTTAATTTGCTAAATATATGAGGATGTTGTAAGCTCAGATATGCAGATAAAGATATAGCGAAGAGATTTTGAAGTTAGAGGTAGTGCCCATTAAAATTTTACTTTCCATATGCAGTTGAATTAATTTGTATAAAAAGAGTAGAGTATTTAAAAATGTTTTTAAATATCTCATTTTCACTGTACATTTTAAGTTAATTTTCTAGATTCCAGTACTTAAGGAGTCAACAATATAAAATCACAAATTTTAATCCATACTTTTCTCAGAAGTACATGTCCGAAAAAACCTGTTTTGAAACAATAACGTCTCTTATTCGAAGACATATTTAAATTATTCAATTCTCAGATCTTATATGTAATGCCTAAAATGAATATTAGAATAATTAAAAAATCTTTTCTTTTAAGCCATTAGCCGCTTGTGCAACTAACCGCCTGAAATACTTATTATAAAAAGGGGAAAATATGTAAAAATAAAATTTGTTCAGCTAATGTTATTTAGTAAAACTATTTAATATTTCTAATTAGGCATCTCATGATTGAAATGCTCTTTTATTTAAATCAATGAGATTATATTCTTAAGAACTGCCTTTATTGCTTTTAAATCCTCGGTTAATTACCCAAATATATTAAGCTTAGTTTGAAAGTTAAATATCGTACTCTGAATGGCAACACGTTGGCGCCTTATTTTACTTCAAGCACTGATAACGCATTGCTTTTAAATAGATTTGTTTGTTGTTAAAGTAAAAGATAAATATCTTATATTTTTTTGAATGACAAAAGACTGGCGTGCTGGAGATAAAAATGTTTTATTGTGAGCAATGTTGCCACTGCTCGCTTTTAAATCACTGCCTTTGTTCATCAAATACTTCTTAAATTCATATAAAGCATAAAATACATTAAAAACCAAATTACAAATTCAAGCTTCTTGGTGCACACGTTCAGGTGTAGGATTTTGTTTATTCAAAATGTTATAGCTTTATCTATCGCTGTTTTTCCATAGTACAAAGAATACATATACACACAGATTCTTCGTTTATTTAAACGCGAAAAATATGTGTAATGGTTTAATGAATCCATGATGTAATTTTACGAGTTCATTTATTTTAACTTCAATTTAATTAGGTTCTTTTTATGGTCTTGCCCATCAAGGCACTTTCAAGTCAAACTACCTTTGGACTTTGCACTGAGTACGACAACTCCCACACGCCGAAGACGTTTCATTCACTCTGGTAGACAATAGTGTGCCTTACCGCTGCAAAATCAGGAGAACGATTGTCCTGATCACTTTCTGTTGATCAAACCCAAAGACTGCTTATGGACACCAGAAACCATAAAGGCACAATGATTTCGGAACTGCAGCCAGCACAGTTAAACACAGCACCACCTCACCAGATCGAAAGAAATTCTGGTCAGGTGCGTCAAAAATGCGGACTTGCAGAAATTAAAAGCAATTCGGGGTAGCCCTTCACACAACGACTCCTTGGAACTCAGAGAACCTGACTCAGAAACGTTAGCTGCATCATTTTTAGGGTTCCAGAAATCATAGACCTAGAGGATATTGAAAGACCTTGAGGATTCCAGAATTTCAAAGCTATGGCACAACACCATTACAAAAAATATAGCAATGTATAGAACGGCTGCTTGACTCTAATTTTACATCAGATATTCATTCATATCTATACCAGCATTACTGCTCCTATAACTAAGTATAGCATACAGAACGACGTCAGCAGCGCACGAATACCTCAAAAATGGAGAGGGAACCGGATGTGTCTTCTGTCGAGTTGGCAGTGAAACTCCCTCTTGTATATGGAACAAGAAGTTAGAACAAAACAACTCTGTATTTCAGGCAGAGTTACTCTCGATAAGTGCATCAATAGGATACATCTGAAACTCAATGCGACAAAAAGCCTAATTTCCAGAAATTCTGCTTCCAGATTAAAAAAACAATAGGGAGGCAAAATAGCAAAAGCCCACTGGTATTGAAAATTAGAAATAGCTCCTAGCACTACGTCCCCTGTCGCAAAGACCCATCACAAGATGGGTCCCTATACATCAAGGGATCACCGGCAATGAGGCAGCTGACTTGCTTACTAAAGGCGCTGTAAACAGTACAGATCTACTTGAGCGACCAACAAGTACACCCCAATTACGTATTAAAGACTTTTTTTGTGTACATGAGAGCCTGTGTGCATGTATGTCAGTGCATAAATATGTATGATTTGAGATGTGAGATTAGTTCACGAAATGATTAAAAGAACCGATTTACTTTACCAAGGGAGCACACATTTGATTCGAAAAAAAAAGAATGGCAGTTTTTGTTACATCGTGAGCTCTTGCTGGAAGCGCATCAGGGAAGTTCGATTCGCATTTTAGAGGTTAGGTTAGGTCAATTGATTTGGCAAAGCAACTCGAGAGTTACCTGCGTAAAGGGAGGGATATCTTCGTGAAACAGTTTATAAGGTAAACTGGCTCGTATCCATGTTACTTAAGCGAAAAACCACGGAAACTAACTATGAAGCTTGCTCGTTCGCCGGAATTTAAACCTAGATCGAACTACCAGTCATCAACGAATTTACCGCTCGGAGTCTATGTTTATCCTCTCATGTTAACAGTGAGTTTAATTTTTATCATTTCCCATTTTTTAAATATTTTTTTATTCTAGAATTTTATGAAATTTATTGTTTAGTTTTATGAAGAACGAAGATTTTAGAGAAAACCAAAACTACAGTTTTAAAAACATCAGTTCATGAAGTTATTGTTTCATTGAGTTGTTTCTTCCGATATCACTGCTTGCTCGATTTAGCTCTTCGTTTCATCCTCGCTAACCGTTCTTGAAACATTCCTCGTTCCCGATCTTTTTCATCAAGGTTATTGTTAGCGAGCGGTGAATCATAAAGAAGAACTGATTTAGCTCAGTGAGCGAATGGTTTTTATTTGATACCATAGAAAACGGTCTTGCTCATTTCTAAAAAATATATGCTCCAATCATATGATCCAAGAGCTACTATTGCTCGTGATATGAGATGTGATTGGAAAGTAAAAACATATTTTGCTTTAATTTTCTGTAGTAAATTACATAAAGTTTCGTTCAGTTACTAAAGTAAAACATAAATTTCTTTGTGTCTTAAACTAATAGGATTCAAGTAAAAATTCCGCAGGCAGGTGTTATTTTTAAGGATGAATTGAGGCAAATTTCGAAAATAAGATATTTTTATAAAACCCTTGCAAATACTAATAATAAATATTTCTCAAGGAATATTTCAAAAAATTTCAGAAATTAAGCTAACATTTAAAGATATGATACACATTTAATCAGCAATTCAGGTTGATTAATGTTGTTTTATACTTTTTATGGCTATAAAAATTACCTTATCTAACATCAATCAATATAGGCACTTGACAAAAATATACACTTAATAAATATCATATCATATATCATGCTTAAATTCACAGAGCTTTGAATAAAAATTATCCTGATTGCTTGTCAAATTTCTCGCACAAACGTTGGTTTAAAGAGTTTCGTGCTAATTAATTCCTCTGTATACGCGTTTAATACATTTGACGAGAACGCATCTGACATATTTAGCTTATAAGAGCTTTTATTTCACATCTGCTTAAAAACGCTTCACATCTCACGGCCGTCGGATGATATTTCATCACTGTTATTAAGTACAATCTTTTAAAACATGTTATGAAAGGAACTTTAAATAATCCGCTTTTAAACATTTTTCTACACTGCTTTGATTAAACTCTCTTCTGATATAATGCACAAATTTTTCAACGTTATAATCGATTCTTTTTGAAGAAAATTCTTTTACCCACTGCAGTTTTCGATGAAATTTCCTTGAAGATTAATATGTTTCCCGAGGGAATCAAATTTTATTATTTTCTCATTACTTTAACGATATATTCTTCATTCCGGATATCGCATTAGGAGTTTTCAATTATGTTTCCTTCAAAATGAGTATTTAAAGTTTGCTTTATCTGTGCTGTAGAATTATTAACACCAGTCGGCATGATCATAGCATACTACATGAGCTGCTTATAATTGGACTAAAATCTTATAATATTTTACCTGGAGTTTATATCTAAAAAAGGAAATCCATTTTTATTAAAAAGTCAAAAAATAAAATTGTTTTCCGGAGTCTTGAAATGCGTGTGATATGACAACTATATTTTCTGAGAATATTTAATACTTTTCTACAACATGTTGTCAATTTTACATCCTCGGGCAAAGTAAAGGAAGAATTTTAATCGCAAAAAAATTCGGGTATCATATTTCAATATATCATTATCATATACTCTTAAAGTTCCGAATTCTTTTCGACCCACCAGCGGCCGAGCGGCGAACTCGTTGAACTCTGGTAGTTTCGACTTGGGTTCGATTTCAGGCGAATGGGCTAGCTGCATGAGACCTTTCGTAGTTTTGCCTACGTGTAACATATTACAAGCAAGTTTCGCTTAGAACGTCCTCCACGAACGCATACCTCCCCTTATGTATAAAACACTAGGCTTCTTTCAGGTATCAACTAAAACAAATCGACGACTTTTTTTGCGTGATGTATGTACGCTACGCAAAAGTAGGACAGAATAAAGGACCTTTTTTATCAAGAATGGATTGTAAAATCAATTTAAAGGGGACTTTTTTTCAAGACATTTGTACGTACGTATACATATGTACATATCTCGTATAACTCAAAACCAATTAGCCATAGAACGTTAAGATTTTGTATGTAGGACTGCTATAACATCTAGTTACACATTTCCTTTTTTTATTACAATCAGCAGTACCAAACACACACACATATACATATATATATACAGGGTGTATCAGTACAGCGGTAAACTTTCAGGACAGAGAGAGTACACCCACACGAGGGGAAATCACATAGCAATGCATGGTCGGACACGCTTTCCTTACGCGGTACTGAGAACACAAAAATCAAGAAAGAACGGACACGAACGGGGTGAGAAAACCTGTTTAGTATTCGGAGTAGAGCAAAAACAAAGAAAAAGCAGCATAAAGAGACAAAGATCGTCATCAAAGAGGGTGTTCGAAATTACGATCCGGACCGTGATACAGGAATCGTGTGTCCATGCATCTTCCATGCGATCTTCCATTCGTGATGCAGATCTCCCATGCCCCGGAAAAGTGAGGCCTGCATCACGGTTCGCGGTCGTAATATCGAACACCTTCTTTAATGAAGATCGTTGTTTTGTTCTTATTTGTTGGTTTCTGCTGTACTAAACATTATAAAACACGTTTTGTCTCACTGTTTGTGTCCTTCCTTTTTTACGTTTCGTGTTGTCACTACCACGTGAGGAAAGCTTTTCCGACCATGCATTGCTATGTGATTTCCCCTCGTGTGGGTGTACTCTATCTGTCCTGAATGTTTGTCACCCCTGTACTGATACACTCTGTATATATACCCACCAACTTACCCGGCTTAAAAGTCCTTATCCGGCCTATATTTTGGCAATCTTTGTTCGTAGTCATATGTTTCTAATTGCAGAATTGTTTTAAATGACGAAAATATTAATGTTTTGGCGATATCAAATTGAGAAAAAAAAGAACTAACTTTAGAAAAATAGTACAATATGACTTTTAACGCAGTCTCCGATTTCCTATGTAAATATTTGGGGGAGTGTTATACTCTTTATGAAAAAATAAAATTAGAAATTTGACTGCCGTACGACAAAAGTTGAGCAGGATATTTAATTTCTAAAGTTGAAGTTTTAGATGTTATTTTCAATTTGCCCCAAGGCATCGGTTAATTAAGTTGGAAAAAGTTTAAACTAAATGCTGCAAAAAGTGTGTATAATTTTATAGACCGCATAATTTAATGGGCCACAGGAGAAAGTCATGTGCTGTGCACATGAAATTTGTTTTTGTTTCGTAAGCCAAGCACTTTTTTGCAGTGAAAGAATCTGGTTTATCCCTTTATGTAGAGCTGTATTACACGTCTCTGACCTATTAAAGCAAAATTTAGTTTTCCAGAAATCATCAGCTTCATAACTGGTTGTCTCTCCTGAAAACAAGAAGCAGGCGTTGGAGTCCTTGAAAAATGTCATATTTAGGGCCGTGGATGTTTCAGTTCTTGTTTAACCTTCCGGCTAAGAAATTCCTAATTTTCCAAACCTGCTATGAGAAAGAGGTGATTTCTTAATTTGAACGCCAAACTGCTCCTGGTACGTTTGCCTAAATTTATGTATTTTATAAAATATTTTCTTCTAGTATAGCAACTTGTTTCGCGTGTCCTAGTATCGTAACTTGATAGCACCTCCGGCTATCAATCGGTAAGTCCGCCGTTAGAAATGCAACAAAGATACTGCACATCTTTCACGCTTCCAGTATCGATAAATCTAATGGTTCTATGATTCTTAATACATTGCTTTAATTTCTTGGGCATATTTTAAGAGGCACGCATATCTACTTTCTTAAACATGTTAGAAAAAATATTCTCGCCTATATATATACATCTTGGCCGGCCAGAGGGCGAATTATAAGTTTTGGATTGTAATTCAAAACTTACGTTAAATTATATATTAGGTTTTGGAATGTTATCCGAAACTTAACATATAGTTTAGTTAGTTAGGAGTTATCCCATTCCCCTGTGCATGCTATTCTGATGCAAGTAAATAATGCATCCAGTCATCATTGGAATATCTGTGATTTAAATCTTGGCGAGGCCACAACTGATTTTCCACATTTACTGCTCCGAAATCCTAACAGTCGCTATAGTGGCAACAGAATTAAAAATGCACTGGATCGTCAAAATTTGGATTGGTCAGCACAGTTTTTATGCTTTCCTCAATCACTCTTTAATTGCGCAGAAAGTGAAACGAGTAATAGCATTCGTTCCTGTGTCCTTTAATAGGATGAATAATTAACCCCTCTCACTATAGTCTATTACATTAAAAGTGGAAATTAAAGGTCATTTCCGGCCATTCGATTCAGCTTGTAACCACGGAAGCAATAGCTGCGGAAAAAAAAGCGATTCGCTTAATCTTTTTCCCACTTCATTTCCGTTTAGCGTGATTCACTACATCACGCCAGTGCAGTCTTAAACGAGGTGTCGAAGTTAAATCCTGTGCGATGATGACTATACAAGTGCGATTACAAATGGGGCAGGGGGCTGGCAATAGTATTGAAAGGACTATTTTAAAGTGACAGACTACAGAAAAATGGAAGCTTCGTGGTTCGAATCTCGACAAACGCGAGGTTGAGCTGTAATGTTTTACAGTTCGTATTTATTGCCAAAACAGGTACAGGTATAAGTACGGCCGGGACACCAGTTATTTATGATTAGTAGTACAAGTGGTGGTCACGGGGACGCTAGCTACTAAGCTCCGTTCAGTTTTCATGTACTTCCCCGGGGGGGAGAGAGTCACCCATCCTCCTTCCTTAACGCCAACTACTTGTATTTAATAAGCCCTAGCCGCACAGACGCTATATGATTACGAATAGTCATGCCTTCTCCAGGATTCGAAGACAAGCCTAACGATATAACAGTCATCAGTGAACAAAGACAGCTGAACTAAATATGGTTGATGATAATTCATATCAGCCGACTGGTCCTTGTCGCCCATTAAGTGGCTGAGTATGTGAATAATTATCGCATTCCCTAGTGCACGACTTCTTGGTGTAAGTGGATGGCAAATCAGTTGTTAAGTGCAAGATGCAAATGGTAAGGTCGAATCCCGCTGACAACATAGCTGAGTTTTCATATTTCCCAATATTAGAGAATTTTGCTTGAAAAATGAGTTAGGTTTTTAATAAATATAACTTTCCTTTATCTTTGTATGATCATGTTGTCTGTCTATGTTTTAAGAATTGATTCGTCTGCTTTTGAACGCGAGCTTCACTGCTTTTGAACGCGAGCTGCTTTTGAACGCGAGCTTCTTCAGTATGCTTCACTGTTGAAATTCAGATGATATGCTTTACTGTTGTTTTAGCGTTGTTGCTTCACTCTTGAATTCAGAGGATTCAGATAATGAAATTTGCTTGCTTTCAAACACTGCGTTGTTAAATTAAAAAAAACTTTTGTGTTCTTCTCGTTGAATTTTAATTTGAGGTGACGTAGCGATTTATAGCATATTCAAAGGAGCATTCCTGTCGAAGTTAAGCATAAACTTTAATGGATCCATTCTTTAAGCTTAACAAAACCGATAAACAGGATATATCAACCTATGAAATGTGAGGAAAAAGCATAACATGATGAGGATGAAAGACGGATAACACGTGACTAATACATATACCTTTTTTTGGCTTCTACCGCAGGTCTATATACCGTTGAACTTTACACTTCTTCAGCAAAATTCAGCCGCATCGGAGAGAGTAAATTTCTCAACATTTTTTGGTGGGAAATTATTTTCCGTTGAGAGCTAAATAAATGTGATCAGATATTTATATAATTAATGTAATTTTCAAGAATTAAAAAAATCGGAAGCGTTTCAGTTTTAACGATCGCCCAAAAAGAATTTTTAAGATTTTTTACGCTCTTGCTGAGATCGCAGTCTACCAGTCTGCTGTCGCAATCACTCCTGCTAACAATTTTTTTTATCTTTTTAGCTTTAATATTGAGTATCACTTTATTCACATTAACGCCATACACAGTTCAACAGAAAAATGATAAAAATTTTTAAAGTAGCATATGTTTAAAATTATCAATGCATCGAGAATTCTCGTTCTTCATATCAGTGTTCCGTTTTCTTAGTAAGATACCTTAGAAAAAAATTTTTGGTCATTTTATGATTAACGTTTTACGTGTTAATTTTATTTATTGAATATCCCGTTGTTCGCACTTACGCCACATAAATTTCAACTCAACAGCATAATCACAAAATATTTAAAAACAACACATCTTTAGAATTTACGATAGACAGGATTGCGCGCAACAGACAAAAAGTGCTTAATGCTGTGCAGTGCTCGCTTTCAAATTGTTGAGTTCGTTATTCACTAAATATTTTGCAAATCTTGCTTTCAGGTACAAATATTCGCGTGGAAGCTATGTTATTTAAAGTCTGATGGCTGTAGGTAAAATTTTCATAATGCGGGAAACATAGGTACCTGCATGCACATTCTTCATTATTTAATTCCTTTAAAAGCAGTACGGGGCGATAATGTCTGGTGGCAACAATTTGAAAATTGATATAACCATTTATAATGGACTACTCTAAATCTCTTTTGAGACTAATAGCCCATTCGGGCCGAGCCCTTTGAGCTAATAAAACCTTAGTTTCGAAACGAATTTTAAACGTATGGCACTAAATAAATCCTAATTTATGCCATTTTTTGTATGCAGAGAATTGAAACAGAATATTCATAACATTCAGTTCAGTTTGCTTTCAAAATAAATCTATTGCAAAGTATTTGCAGCTGAACTTTACTTTTTTTTAATCTTAAATTGGCGTTTTCGCTGGCAGCTGCCTAAAATAGCTATCATAAAATGGAAAAAGAAATATGTAATGATTTTAATAAATTCAGCTAAAATATATTTCTAACTAGACATCTTATGGTTTAAATTAATCAGATTAAAATAGAAAAAATATTTTTAAAGACAGCGTTCCTTGCTCTTAAACTCGTTTGATTTGTTACTGATTATCAGACAGATTACATTTGAAAGTTATACCTTACGCTTTAAATAAGGGCAACACACTGCTCAATGGAAATAAAAGTATTTTATTTCGAGCGGAGGCAACATATTGCTTTTTAATAGCGGGGTTTATTGATTAAAAGCGAGAACTAATATCTTCTATTTAGCCGAATGGTAACAGTAACGTTGAATCGAATTTCATGTGTCGTAAGCGCCAAGAACATGATATTTAATTAAAATAGTTAACTCACAAAATGTGAATAACAAAAAGCTAAAACAAAGCTTTGTAAAGCCATCTTAGTTAGGAAAATAAACATTGATATGATAAACTGAGAAACGATTGAAAAAAAAAGTGTATGCCAACACTTACCGCATCGGAAATTCTAAACGTGTACTGCTATGTTGCTTTTAAAATTTTTATAATTTTAAGCAAAAGTGAGTGTAATAGCAGCTTGCAGACTGTGAGGTCAGCGAGAGCGTAAAAAACGTTAACAGACCTTTTATGGGTAACCGTTAAAATCTGAAACCTTTGTGATTTAAAAAAAATTAAAAGAAAATCATTTAAGTAAAGTCTCTTTGCTCATTACAAGCGAAACCAATTTAACTGCTTACGAATTAATGTTTAAAATGTAAAACATTCTAGGATGGGTGAAAACAATAAACAAATGTATTAATTCAGAAAGAAGGAAATTGAAATACAAATACCTTTTTTAACTTCGTTAAGAATTTTATATAAAGCGATGCTGTTGTTGACATTTTTATTTAAGCATTTTGTTTAAATCTGTTTTTTTAGAATATGTTAATGAAATTCTGTTAAGTGTGGCATTATTGCTGTTAGTCTTAAAACAGAAATGATAATTATTAGTGAATTAACTTCACATGATGAAACATTTGTATTAACTTTAATGTTATTATATATCTTAATATATTATTATTAATCATTATAATATAACATGTATTATGTTAGCTTTTAATAAATGTGGGGCTATAATGGATGACTACAGCGAGAAGAAAGTATAAACTAAAGTTCTTTATTAACTAAACTACTGTGATGATATGAAAGCTGTTAATATGAAGCTAATATAATGGATAAGCAATTCCACAGAAAATAGTAAAGTCACGAATATTTCATGTAGTAATTTACGCAGTCTTTGTAATTAATCATCTCAGGGATCAAGCTAGGGATTGGCAAACATCGGCCGGATACCATGACACAGCCGCAAAGTTATATTTTTCAACCTTCTTCGAAGTTAGTGGGATTCTCTACTTTGCGGTTTCAAGCCAGGGAGGTCTATTCTAACCTCGTTTCAAGCGCGTTGGCTTTGCTTACGTGAGAGTACGTCTACTCTCGTCCACGGCTATTGTACATCTGTCCCCTCTCTGAGCTTCGATAAAAGCAACTCGTGTGGTGTCATTATGCAAAAGGCGTGTTTCTCACGTAAATGTATTAAAATATTTTATTAAACTACTTTAATACTTTTATTATACTATCGTAATATAATAAAGCTTGTTAATTTTACTTGATTTTTCTTAAAGTAAATTGTAATAAATCTTTGCTTATGATTAAAAGTATTCCAAATTAAAAAAGAAAATGTGAAAAGTCTCAGATTTTAAATTACGTCCAAAGGGGCGTTTTTTGACATTTTGTGTGTTACCTTTATTTATTAAATATCATGTTATTCGCACTTGAATCATACAATTAAGTTAAAGAACAATATCGTAAAATAATTTTAAACTGAGGATATCTTTAGAATTTCAGATACACAGTCTCACGCGCTGGAGATAAAATTTTTTTTTCTGTACAACGTTGCCATTGCTCGCTTGAAATCCTTGAGTTTGTTAATCAATTATTTGTTAAAGTTTTACAAAATATGGAGTCGATAATAAAACAAATTCCAAATTTCAAATTGGGCTTCGAGATTCCCATATTCGTAGCAGGATTACGTCATTCAAAATTCGATGGCTATAGGTACCTTCGTTTTATTCCAATGCAAGAAACATGCATACATTTATGCGCATTCTTCCTTTAAATATAATATAAGACTGCAATATTTGGTGGCAACAGTTTGAAAAGTGAACCGACATTTAATGTTTCCGACGCAAAATCGCAAAACGAAAACAATTGTCCTTCAGGGACAAAGTCCATTTGGAATAATAATTTTTATTATTAATTTGAAACATAAGAAAATGAGTTTAGAACAACAGTAATTGACAAAATAAATGAGTGTTAACAATATGAAAGTGGACAGGCATTGAAGGGTAAATGTTAAAGATGGTACAGGAGTTCTGTGTATGTATTGTCTTCTGGTTTTTGGTTTTGCACGAATGGAATTTTTTTCTCTCTATAATATGAATATTAAAAAGTGAATTCACATTTTATTATTCCTCGCGTATGACAACTAGATCTACCAAGTTTGAAATATACGTAATCCTCCAAGCAAACATGAGCACCTCGAAGCCTGAAATTTCAATTTCGGGTTTGTTTGTCATTTATTTCATATTTTGTGCAAATTTGTTAAATTCCTGATGAATAAACTCATAATTTGCATGATAATAAACTCATAGTTTAAAAGCGGTAATTTGACAAAATGTAAGATATTTATGTTTTATATTTAATCAGAAAACTCAGCTATTTAAAGAAAATTCGTTGCCACTCGCCAAAGCGCAATTTCAAATTCAATTTTAAAAACTCAGCGACTTAAAATACATGTGTTATCACTGCCCAATATAAAATATTTTTATCTTGCACGTGCTGGTTTGTTTGCCATTCCGTAAACCGTTAGAAGTTTTCATTTTTCTATCAAATTTTATCGATTTCCTGTTAAAAAATCAAGCGCAGTTTTATGGTATACGATTCCAAACTGGACAAAAGCATCAAACAAACCCGTCGTGTGAAAAAGATTTTGTGAGTTGTAGCATGACTTGAAAATGACCTGCAAAAACATTCCGCTTTTTTGCATTTTGTTGCTTTCATGCCATTTGTCTTGATACCAGTTCTCGCAGAAGTCATACAAAATTCATACAGTAATCCAGGGCTGTCTAATCAATCAATAAATATATCGTTCAGATACAGAGATACTTTTTTAAGAGAAAGAGACGCAACTCAGTTTCGTTCTCGCTAGGATTCAAACCACGGATCTTCAAATTGTCAGCTGGGAGTACTAATTCCTTGCACCACAAAAGCACACATAAAAGAATAATGCGAGGATTCTTTACACAGAAATCAGCTTTATTGTGAAAGTAATAAACAAAGGAAATTTACTTTGCTTTCATTAATATTATAATCAGCTCCTGATTAACTGGGATGCGGGGGGACAGATTATTCGGCCCTCGTCTAAAGAAAAGATTTGTATTTATTTCGAAAGAATCGAAAAATCATTACTAAAATTTCAGAATGAAGAAAATTTTCTAAGAGAAATACAGAAAAGAGGAAGAAATCCTCGAGATAACAGCATTGATAGCTTCCCATGTCACAGTACTTAGGAGCTGTTTTCATCTACCACAATATGTAATTTAATTGCCCATAATCTGGAATATATAAAAATTACTAAATCATCTTTTAAAATTAAATTACTAAATCGCAAAAATAAATTAAGCGTACAGTTGTTAATTTTCCATTTCGTATTGATTCCAATCGTAATACAAAAGTAAAGTAAATAAAAAATTTATCTTTCTGTTTTGAAGTGTGTGCTTATTTTAAAAGCTAATTAAATTGCATAACAAGCAGTACTTTTTCTCTAAATTAAGCTATTTAAATACAGGTACATTGCTTACAGTATTCTTCTGTTAACTATGGTATGGAATTTTCTCTGTCTTATCTATCTACTATTGAATTAACTACAATTTTAGGATTTAGGGTTAATCACAAATGGCGTCCCCGAAATAAATTCGTTTAATCAGGAATCGACTCTAGTTACATTTAGCATATAACAGAATTAAAGGTTTATTCTACTGCAGGATACTGCTTGTAATGCACTGAAGGTAAAGGTAAACACCATTCATGGAAGATTCCGGGAATCCTTTAACCAAGCCTCTCAACCCAAAGAAGGCGACGAACCATGAGTTACTCTTCTCTGCTGTACCTGTAATAAACCCAAAGCCTTTTCGTGTAGTGCGGTTACTTCCGCACTGTAGATTCTTACATTGAATGACTTTCATTCACTCTGAATTACTACAGTAAATGGAATGCAGATCTTCTCTCGAAATTTACCGCCCTGGATCCATCCCGTGTATTATATAATTAAGCATTTTTCGTATTAGAAACTTCCCTAACGAAGTCATTAAAAATTCTTAAAGCGAAACATTACCCTGAGAATATATTTTTGCGTGCGTACGGGTTCGTAATGGATTGAATGCAGACAGAACCGATGAACCTTGATAAAGTTATTTTACCAAAAGAAACACTTTGCAGTTCTGGAACTTTCCAAAAAAGCACTTTTACAGCTCTTCTCAGTATAACAGAGCACAATCACTACTTCCACTTCAAACTATTAACAGCGTTAAAAACAATGCAATGCAAAACGCATCTAAAAGGCGAAACACTCACGTACATTTTATATGGTTTTACTGTAATGAAAACGATCACTGGTATACATCGCGAAGCGCGACATTACCAGTCTATTTTATAGGGTATTTTCTCCCTCCTGCCAATTGTGATATAACGGTAGCACACTCTGCGCGCATTCGAGTGGTCCAGATTCGAGTCCCGGCGAGCCCAGTACTCATTTTTCATGTCTCCAGCTTTAAAATAACCAAATGACTCTACAATCTTTATTCCACATGCGGGTCTGAACTAATAACTGAGACTTGAGGCTCTATTTGGGTTTGTACAATTTCTTCACGACCGCCGAGAAATTGCTGGTACCTTACAATTCTTGAAATTACTAGGCGGCATATGTGGTTAAAGTTAAGGGCCGACTATGACTGCAGTTACACAAAGAGTTTTATTACAGTTATTCAATTATAGTACCGCTCACAGTTATACAGGGATCCGACTAAAATTCCACCAGAAGTCGCTAAGAGATTCTTTTCTTTAGACATTTCATGTTACATTATACAAATAATATTGCAATTTCACATACGATTTTACTAAAAATTATTTATATATATACATATATAATTTGTAACAATATATTATAATCTATTTGGGCAAGACTTGATGATTACTTAGCGTCATGGGTTTGATGATCAGCGCTGATTCTCGTTAATGGCTAATGATATGTTTAAGTTTCATTTAATTTTGACAATTTATTAAATTTTTGGATTGCTAAGCGACTTAAGGGATTGATAACAATTACAAAAACTCATCGATTTTCGTCGCATCGGTTACGAGTCTGCAACAGCTTTAACACGCGTTGGTGTTCTTTGGCTGAATTTTATTTTTAAAACTTATTCAAATTTATTTCAATGTCTCATACTGGTAACTATCAATGTGTAGTTTGCTGGCGAGAAACAATCTTGTCCGACAGTCTGGTGTGATTCATTTGAATTTCATCTAAATTTATTACATTGCAATCATACGGTGCTCCAACGTGCAACGCTGAGCAAGGATTTTTGCATAGATTATCGCTGGTATCTATTCTAGGGCCGTCTCCGTCATCTGAACAGAGACCGTTTACTAGTCTAAGTCATTGGACAGTGACTTTTCACTGATCATTCCTCGGTTTGTAGGTTGCCAGTGATAAACAGACTTTCCTAATAAAATTTTGCTAAACGAATTTTAATTTTAAATATAAAATTTTAACTTTAATTTTTAATTTTTATCAATTTAAAACTGATTTAACTATTTAATCTTCAATTTAAATATTTATTCTTATGCAATCGACTTATAATGTTGACCTGTCGGTCAGTGTCAAGTAAGCTTCAGTTTGTCGGTCACCTTGAACCTTGAAAGTAGTGACTATCTTCGGTCAACCTAAATTTGACAAGCATTGAGGAAATTCGATTTAAATTTACTTAAATTTTCGAGACTCAACTATCCAGAAGAAAGATTGTGTTACATATCATAGACTTATTTTAAAGTTTACGATTTCAAAATAGGAGTGCATGTTATCCTCTGATAACAGGATATTATACACGAAACTTTTAAAATCTGAGTATGAATTTTTCTTATGAGGCATGTCTTTCGAATTAAAAATAGTTCCTGCTAAATGCTCCAAGAAAGTCTACAATTTTTTGTGCTTTTAATTTTGAGTTTCATAATTTGCACTTTAATTGGAGATTTTTTTTAAATTCTCATCTCAGTTCACAAAGAAAAAAAATGTATGCGACTAAAAGTTCTTCCTCACGCTTTAACGATTATCAGTTGAGGAAAAAACTTTTATTTGAGAGTACAGGTTATTTATTACCTCAACTCTTTTGCCGGAAAGGACGGTGACGTGAATTTTTGCTTCCAGACGTTGCGGTCATTCTTTCCTTCCAGAAACCTAGAGGGGTTCAGACATATATCTGAAATAAAACCGCAAACTTTTTCTTTTCTTTTGAAAGTTCGGTTAATGGCTTTATTGGTGTTTAATACTCTTCTTCTGCCTGAAGGGCTTAGATATTATTTTTGCTGCTGTGATGCGGTTTTGCTCATTTTTCACATTTCGGAAAAAATGATACCACTGGTGATGGAATATATACAGCATAAACACAAAAAAAATAAGATTGATCGTAGACGATTATAAGAGTGATCTAGGAGATAAGAAAAGGAAATAGAAATAGATTTAATCAGAAAAGAATATTTCTGATAAAGCATCAATACTCTTCGTAATCCTCCTAAAATTTCAGGTTTTAGTAGATTACCGGCATCCCCCAGAAAATGTGGTTAAATTCTTATGATTTTTGTGATCCGCGTCAGTTTATACTAAAATTATACATTTGTAGAATATATTTTGTAAGCCACGATATGGTGTGATAAATTATGGTGAACTTGATTAATTAATAATTTATGATTAATTTTCAGTAACAGTTTTTGACTTCTGAAAAGTTCTAGACAAGTAATTTTCATTCATTCCTGGAGTTTGATAATAATAGTTGTCATACAAGACTTAATAACTATTTATTGAGTTTTATGAGCGCAGAGTTCAAGTATATCCTTCTTTCAGTACCAAAAAGATTCGGGAGTTCCTGAGTAGCATCCTTTCTTACATTCTATTCTTTTAATCCTTTAAAGAATTTGTTTTGGGTTGCCAATGATAGATATCCGCTATTCGTTCACGAACTGATTTACTTTACTGAGAGAATGAACGCCTGATTGGTGAGAGCTGAACTCTTGTTGAAAGCGTGTAGGAAAGTTCGATTAAAGGAAAGAGAATATTTATTATCCCGTATTAACAGCGAGCTTAGTTTTGTCATATCGCAACTTTTTGAAAATTTTTTATTCGAGAATTTTATTGTTTGTTCTGCATATAATGGAGGCTTTAAGGAATTTCCAAACTAAAGATGAAAGAAATCAGTTCAAGAACTAGTATTTGATTCAGTCAGTTTTTCAGATTCTTTATTCAATTTTTTTTCGCTCTTCTCTCCAGCCTTACTAATCAGTCCCGATATCATCGTTCTTTCGATTTTTTCGTTCTTCCCTTCAGCCTAGCTAACTGATTCCGTTCCCTGCTGCTCGTTCGATTCTTTTACATCTTCTCTCCACCCTCGCTAACTGCTCTTGATCCACCCCTCTTTTCGGATATTTTTCTTCAAGGTTATTGTAAGTGAGCAGTGAACTATAAAAGAGAACCGATTTCAGTTTGCGAACGGTTCTGATCTGATCCCATAAGAGAGCGATTTTGCCCATTTCTAATGATAATCAATTCGCTTCCAAACCCAAATTTAATCCGAATTAAAACCATTTTAATTAAATTTAAATTTACCCGCGCCCGACGACCTTATTCGAAAATGATGAATTTGGAAATTAAAGTTTGATTTCTTCCCTATGATAACTTACAACTTTAGTCTCTCCTGAAAGTTTCTGTTATATCAGTTCGTCTCAAGCAAACCTCTTACCTTTTTCTTAACTAATCACTAAGTACACATACCAGTTTCAAGATACTGAAAATCTCGAGCGCCAAACATGTATTCTCTGCCCCTTCCAAGAAATACTGAATCCTTTCAAGCAGACTGGTACTACTTTTTACGGTCAGCGATGTGCCTCAATACTCTACAAAGCATGAATTAACCTGAGTTACTATTAAACACTTTTTATGAGTTTATAGCTTGCATAATCTATTGGTCGAGAGCATGTATGTCGCATGAATCAAAATTAATGAAAAGGAAGATGTGATAGTATTTTAATTGAGCTTAACTAATAGCGCAAGTTTAATAACTGCCAAAAGTTTAATTTTTTTTATTTATAGTATAACAAAATATAGGAATGCGCAAGAAGTAACAGATTTATTGATTTATCACAATTATCTCAATAAAATATATCTTGTTGAGGATTGTTGTGGGGGGTCACACACACATCGAATGTCTTCAAACATTAAAAATTAACTAATTTTAATATATATATATATATATATATACCTACATATATATAAGACTGATTATGCTATCAAATAATTCTTTTTACGCTTCTACTACCCATAATTTTTTCTAATATATTTCTCTTACATTTTATTATTTAAAACTTATAATGAAAAATAACTTCCAAATTACAATAGAAAGCAGACAGAATTGTAAAAGAATTAAGGTATTTAGTGACACAGAGAAGGTTTTGAGATTTCTGAATTCTCGAGACCACAAATTTCAGTTATCGAAAAGATAATATGAAATCACAAATGCTTATATGCATGCGGAATCATAATTTACAAGTTCATTTATGGATTTCATTTATCATATTTTTTAATTATATGTATTAATCAGTGTTTGCTCATACTCTTACAAACAACCATACAGAAAAATGCAACGCATTCCTGTTTGCATACATCAACTTAATATGGAAAATTAAACATAAATTAAAAAACAGATTAAATATTTGAAAGAATTAAGCTAGAAGGCAAGGCATTCAAAAATCATTTTATTGTACATAAATATCTTGCACCCGTATTTGCACAACTCAAAAAATATTAAAAATTTATGTAAGGATTTGTGTTTATTTTGTTGTATTTTAGATTTTATATATTTTTCTACACAGTCCAGTCACATTAATGTGACCACCACGTACTTTCCATGTCAGAGTTAAATAACCAATCACAGAAGGCAGGTGGCAGCACAGTGCAGTTGAGCGTATATAAAGGGTGTGTGAGGGCTTCGGAAAACATTTCAATCTTTGGCGTAATGCAGAAACGAAGCGATTTATCCGACTTCCAAAAGGGCATGATCATTGGCTTTCGGGCCAAGGGTGGAAGCATTTCCGAAACGGCTGAGTTTGTGAACTGTTCGCGTGCCGCCGTGGTAAAAGTGTACCGTGCATGGCAAAATGGGACTGTCCAAAATCAGCGACGTGGCAAATGTGGTGCACCACGGGCCATAGATGACAGAGGCGAACGACGGTTGCGGAGATGCGTTCGGGCAGATAGACGGGCTACCGTTGAGCAACTGACCACCAAAATGAACCAAGGGGCTACCAAAAGTGTCTCCCAAAGTACTATTCAGCGAACATTGCTGCGTCTGGGCCTCCGAAGCAGACGCCTGGTTCGTGCACCTATGCTGACTGCTGTTCATCGACGGCGAAGGCTAGAATTTGCACGCCAGTACAGCAGCTGGACGTCCACTGAGTGGCGACAGGTTGCGTTTTCGGATGAATCGCGTTTTATGCTCCATCGGACAGATGGACGTTGGCGTATAAGGCGTGAAACCTCTGAAAGGAACCACCCTGCAACCATTGCCGGAACGGTCCAAGCTGGAGGCGGGAGCATTATGGTCTGGGGAATGTTTTCCTGGCATTCTCTAGGTTCACTGATCATTGTGGAAGGCACAATGGATCAATACAAGTACGCATCTGTCCTTGCGGACCATGTTCACCCCTACATGCGCATTGTTTTTCCTCAGGATGATGGCATCTTCCAGCAGGACAATGCGAGGTGCCATACAGCTGCCAGTGTACGTGCGTGGTTCGAAGAGCACCAGGATGAGTTTACCGTCCTCCCCTGGCCAGCAAACTCACCTGACTTAAACCCAATCGAGCATCTGTGGGACCATCTCGATCGAGTTGTTCGCGCCATGGATCCTCAACCGCGTAATCTAGCGCAGCTGGCCACGGCATTAGAGTCGGCATGGCTCAACATCCCAGAGACACCTTCAGGGACCTATGTGACTCTCTTCCTGCACGTCTCGCAGCAGTCCGCTCTGCGAAAGGTGGTTATTCTGGCTTTTGACAGATGGTCACATTAATGTGACTGGACTGTGTATTAATGTATGTTGTATTTTTATTTTATTTACTCATTTACATAGTGCGTTTAATGCAAAAATCCTAGTCTGTATTTACGTTTGATCAAATTTTCGGTCACTTACTTTTCCTTAAATGTTCATTTAGAGTAAATAGTATATGTAATAGATGTTTAAAATTTTTTAGTCGAGCAACGCTTACATTTCAAGGTTGCCTTAACGTTTATATTTTAAGGATATCTCAGGTATACAGGCAAAAACACTCCTTCAGTATTAGTGGCATCAGCCACTAATTTCCCGATATTCTGGAAATTTCCAGAAAACGCGTTTGTAATGCCCTAGTAGTTGTTTTTCTCAACACTTCCAGATGGGCTTACCCCACCGTTTGAAGAAATTCGTTAATATCGGCTAAATTGCAGGCTGGAGTCAATTATTTGAAGGTCGGAGACTGTTTTGGTACTCAGCATATAGCTCGGTAATTATTGCTTTAGATTTTAATGATGAGCGACTTTATTTGTCGAATCTGTGTTTTCCCTCAGGTTATTTTCCGATTTCTTCCTATTCATCTCGAGTAGCAATGAAGGACAATAAAATAAACTCGTAGCACACAACGTACACATTTTGGAGAATAATAAAAATAGAATCTAGAATTTTCTACCACCAGTTTTGTTTTTCTATAATATGAAATAACCCTTTATTATACAAACGTTGTTATTGCTTTCCCCCTCAATACCAGAGGTGAAGGATTTGTATATACAAGGGTCAGTCAAAAAGTTAGTTGCACTGCCTAGGAAAACAAAACAGGAGAAAAATTTTACAATAACTTCATTTATATCTTAAAGTTCCATTCAAAATTTACTTTTCAACGTAATTACCTCCGTTATTTAAGCATTTGTCGAGGCGTGGTACAAGTGTTTCGATGCCTTCTGCAAAGAAATCCCTTCCAATATCCGATAACCATTGTTGAGCTGTAGCTTTCACTTCGGCATCCGAATGGTACCGACTCTTTGAAAGTTCTTGTTTCATGGGACCAAACACATGAAAGTCAGGAGGTGAAAGGTCTGGGCTATAAGGAGGGTGATTCCACATTTCCCTCGTAAAATTTTCAGAAGGTCACACGTTTGTTTTGCTGCCTGCGGTCTTGCATTGTCATGCAGGAGCAGATGTTGCACCATTTCGCGATAGCTTGACGTGACATTGCATTTTCACCATACACTTCATGCAACTGCCCATAAGTTTCAGTGCAGTTGCACCTTTTCGCCCACAAAAAACGAATCACTTCACGCATTTCTAATTTGGACGCTATTTGCAGCTGTCGAGACATGTTTCCGACTGAGTATCAGAAAAAAACTAAACTTGCGTTGGGGAAGCCGCTACGTCACGCGATAAAGGTACATACCTGAAGTGTTCCCACGCAGTGTCATCAAAATAGTCTTAAACAGAACATATTTACGCAGTAGTGCAACAAACTTTCTGACTGACCTACGTATATATATACAAATCCTTCACCTCTGGTATATATATATATATATATATAGGTTTGAATTCAGCAAAACCCAATCTATAAAAATCTCTCTTTTACTTATACCTAGCAAGCAAAACATTATTTTTTTCTTAAAATGTTAGGGGAAGGTTGCTATCAATGGGCCACTTTTACAGAATTATCCTTAAAATTGTCAAAGTTGGCAATTTCACAGGTTTTTACATGATAGTTTAAATATTACTTTCCATATTACACATATCTACAAACAGACGTTATAATTATGAAATGTTCAGTAAATATTAGAAAAATAAAAATAGATGCCACTGGCCCAATGAAAGAAACCGGTTGCCTTCATTGAGCCAGGGAGTTTCTATGAATTGGCCGGTAGCTATTTTCTTTTAATACAGTATCATCTTGACAAAAGTCAATAAAATATTTCAAAATATTTTGAGCATGATTCGTAAATATAAAACGATGGTTAGAAACCAACACAGGCCACTGAAGATACATTGAATTGTATTGATAGCTTCACATTATTTACAAGGAATCAAGAAAAATGCTTATGATTATAAAGTTTAGTCTTTATGATCATAAAATAGGCTAATGTAATAATCTACAAAATAACATTGAATTTCGTTTATTAGAAACAATTTAATGAAAATGAGAATTTGAGAGTAAATTATAGTTAGGCAAGTATAAAAAGAACAATAACCATAATTTGAAAACTTTCAAAATAAAATAAAATAATTATTGAGCCTACTATTAATATTAGGCTATAAATCTTACACAAATTACTGCATTAATTATTCGTTCTTGATGAGTTCAGTTGCATTTTTCATAATAATGCATTTTGATCCACTTTCTGATACAGCACACTTATCATGAACCCACACTATGCACGATAGACGTTGAATCATGTCGTCCTTGAAGTTACCACAACAGATAGCACAGAATCATGAATCCTCGTTGGGACTCCCCCCCTTTTTAAGCTTCTTCCAGAATCTGCTTGAGTGGTCTACTTGTTATCAGTATTGTCTTTTGAGCTTTGTTTGAGCCTTTTACAACTGAGAATTTAGATGAAATCGGAGCAATTTCACTCAAAGAAACTTTAACATTTGACAACGATGTTAATGTCCAAAATATGTCCAATGTTATTGCACCAGCTGGAAGTGGTTCTGATTTTGTTTCACTGGTGGTTGCGACAGAGTTTCATCCTGGAGACTGCATGTCATGTGACAATCCACTAGTAGAAGCAGTTAGGCTTGTGTCAGTAACTTCTACAACAGGAACATCATTAGTCTGAAATTGCACAGCTGCAACAAAATGAGAGTCTTGAAACACATTTCTGTTCACTGGTCAAACTCCTGCTTTAGCAAAACCATTCATTGCCGTCCTACTGTTGAAACCGCTTGTCCAAATGCTTTCCCTAACAATTTTGCTAGATAGAACTGGGTGACAATTTCTAAATTTCCTTCTCTGCCGTAGAAACTTGTTTCTTAATCCATTTATTGTACAGACACTATTTTAAAACTAAAAATGGGCATAAATTACTCAAGAAGTAATGAAAATAACGATAATTTCAATAAAATACTCATTTTACATACGAATTTTAAGGATACTCCGGTTTAGATTAAAATTAGATTAATAGCTTATAATTATTTTTATAACAAAGAAAATGAAATCATTATCTAATTATAGACTTAATTACACCTAATTCCATTTTACTAAATAAGATACAGTGACATTCTGTTCTTCAACTTGCAAAAGTTACAAAATATTAGCCTCGGTATGGTTTCCATTGTTGAGCCACCAGGCCATTCTTAGCAACGCAGGCTGGCTCCTTGAAGACAACTAGCAGTCGATATGTAATACGTCCGTGATTTCGGTTATACAAAGTAAACAACCCTTGTTAATATAACCAAACAACTCTGATTTAACATAATTTTAAATGTTATCAGTAACAATCAAAACGCTATTAACGTCTCACTGATATCTGTATTTTCCTTACATTCATGGATTAGAAGATAAGTACAAAAATCATTCTTTCTTGTAAAGCAATCGTGTTCAAGAGTGGCTCTTTTCCTAGTCAAGATTGCGATTTTCAAGCTTCATATAGTATACTAAACAGTCAACAGGTAGTGCCTGCTATCAATAACTTGAAAATAATGGAAGTAACTCAACGAAGGAGTCGGCTCATCGATAGCAACCTAACCCTAAATTTATGATATTTTAAATTTCCAACACTGTTAAATAGAATTTTTCCATTACTTAAGATATACCAGTAATCGGAAGGTGTTAAGTCAACAGTATCGGTAAACACGAAAAACAGTAATTTCATATACCGAAACACTGTAGGTGTTAGCAAAATCTGGTTTCATTTTTTGTAATTCCCTCATAAAAGCCCATGACAATCAGAATAAACTATACATTTAACAAAACACAAACTATACATTTAACAAAACACTTTAGAGTTATTTTGTAAACAACTACAGCTTTTTCCCATGCGGACTTTGATAGAGTAAGTGGTGTAGATTAGCGCGTCTACTGAGTGGAGACCAGAGAACAACGCTCAATTTTTTATGTTCCCCGAGTCCTAATAATTCCTTGAATGATATACAGCTGATGCAACTTAATCCGATCCCAGTTAATATTGGTATTTCGGTCCGGGGTTCAAGTCTCAGTGAACAGGCTGGCTACATGTGGGGGTTTCGTAGTTTTCCCCATGTGTAACGTGGCTACGAGCCAGGTTTCCATTGAAAGTCCTCCCCGAAGGCATTTCTCCTCCTAGGCAGAGAGCCCTCAAATACTTTCTATAATAAAAGGAAAGTATAAGCCACCAGCAGCGGAGTGTGGTTTTCCCCAAAGTCAGTAGACAGAAAGGGTTGTGTTTTTTCAAGGTCAAACCTTTCTCTTTCCGATGTTCGAGATAGCGACGTCAACGTATCACAGATATCAATCAAAGACAGTGCCTTTGCTGATTGGAGAACCCATAGGCTAGACATCATATCGCAGTGATCGAAACTGAAGGACGTTGATGTCGACCGATGGTTAACGATGGTCGAGAACAGCAAACGTTGTAGTGTTTGGTTTTACCTATATGCAACGTAGATACCAGCCAGATTCTCTTAAAAATCATTCACGAATATATACGTTTCCTTCGGCAGATACGTCTCTCGCGATTGACAGTATTCAATGCACCAAACCGAATCACGCTTTTCCAATTTTTAAACTCCGACCACTCCCCCAAACTCCTCCACTAACCAATCATCAAATAAAATAATTTTTATGTTTATTCGTTTTTGAGTGAAATGATTTAAAGTTACAGAAAAGAACTGTAATTTTTACGAGCATTTTTTCTTTAGAAATAGTCATGAATTAACTTTTAAAAATAAGAATAAATGTTTACCCCCCCCTACAAAAAAAAGTGACGTTCTCCTTTAGTGACTCATAATGAAATATATTTAAAAGCAGCTATTAAAAAAAGTAAATTAAAAAATTCATTAGAGACCAAGTATAAATAAACGACATTACATAGGTTAAAAAAAACATTTTTTTGTTTTTTACAGGGTAAAACTTTCATACTTTTAATCAAAACACATTTTTTAACCTAGAAGCTTCCTTTCAAAGTGAATTTTAAAACATGTTTCAGTTTAATTACATCCAGTTTGTAACATTAAAATAATTATAAATCCATAATTAAGAAAAATCTGCCTCTGCAACTGCTGTTAGAATTCCGTTGAGTATTTAAGAAAAAGGTTTTTATTCTTAATTTAGAAAATGGTTTCAAATTTTTCAGAAGTATTTTATTGATTCATTCATTATTTATTTCTACTTAACCATTAAATAAAATCTGAGTACTTTGTGGACGTTATGATTACTTAAGCAATTTAATTTTACTGTAGAATAAAAAGTCGTAAAATATGCGATTAAAATTGTTTAGAATTTTGTTGCAAAGCATTTTGCCAATTAGTAATAAAATTCCTAGTGAAGATAATTGGTCCTGAAGTACTATGACTATTTAATTTTTTAAACCGTCTTTTAGATGCAGATAAACATCCATTTAAGTAAAAGAAGTATTAAATTTAATTAATGAAACATAATCAACTGTAATATCAATTAACTTTAATTGATAACCAAATATTTTAGGGGCAATCAATGAGTAAAAATAAATGCACATCTCTTAAATTTTGGTCGTTATTTAGACCAAATGCTGAACATTTCCACAACGATTGTTTTACATCCATGTTTTTTTTTTCCTATGTGTTTCTACTTTCAAGTTAGTAAGAATATATTTTGATTATGGAGCGGATATACAAGCGTTATCAAGCCTTCGTGTGCTTTCGCTGGGAAAACCAGTCTGTATTTATAACACACACGAAGATTAAAACCACAAAAACCTCATGAGACCAGTTACTTTAATTGCCGGGAACCCAGCTTTGGTCTTTCCACCAGCCTGGCCATTTTTTCCAATTTCCTGGCCTTCAGTGGTATGTCTCTACTTCTTAACAGTCACAGATATATGTCTCAGTATAAATGTTACATAAGGCTGCTAGATACGGTTTTGTTTGGTTGATCGCGACAGACTGGAGAAACGTGATTTCGGAAAAGTTGTCTGTTGCGTCTTGTATCCATACGTCTGATACCTGCTTAAGACATCCTTTTGTTAAGATTATTTTCATATGAATGTTAGAATTATTTTCATACGAAAATTAGAATTTTACCTCTAACTACAAATCAAATAAATCTATTTTACTTACTTAATCTTATTCTATTCTTTATTTCTATTCTTACACAAAATTATTTGCGAAATTTAATGGTCTTATATGAGAATAATCACTCAAATTGTCTGGTCTCAAGCATAAAGCTAAATAAGACGGTTTGCATTTAAAACAAATTTAAAGAAAAAAATAAAGGAGAGTCAGACTAAGGAAGCAAATATCCACACTCATGTACAGTTAGATATGGTGCCGGTGAATTTTGATTCTGTGAAATTTATATTCGCATCTCACGCTTTCTAAACCCATTTCCAATAAATGATGAAAATAAACAATATTCAGTAGCTAAATTGTTTCCTCGATTGAGTAAGATACAGCTGCCGTTACTTGCCTGATATACGCAAAGTAAGAATTTTACTAATCATAAAATACATTAGCGTGTTCGTTGAAAATAAGAGCGAGAGTATAATAGAATTTACAGTTATTTTATTGCTTAGTTTATTTAATTATAGCAAAGTACTCGAGGCCTATCTGCCTAAGCGAAGGGATATATTTATGGAAGAATTTCTAAACGGAACTGGCTCGTATCCACGGGAAAAGCCGTGAAATAGCTCATGCAGCCGGCCTATCCGCCGGATGTGAAACTGAGCTGAATCATCAGTGTTTAGGGAAATTTACAGCTCGATATTATATAAGTAAACGATCTGTCGCTGCATGTAACATAGTAAAATGCTATCTGACAGGTGAAAGAGGGTCAGGATATCCAGGCGGCTTATATAGATTATTCGGGTATTATATGAAGCTCTCAGCAGAACAAGCAGCTTCTGGGGCTACAAGAGCACCGCATCAAGAGTAAAATGGCAGCCCACATCTGTTATCTTTTAACATTAATGAAGTAATATCATAAATTATTGCATGTTGTTGCAGGAAAAGAAGAAAACAAACTCTTCTCCCAGTCAAGATTCCATTCACGGATCTTCATTCTCTAGCTAGACGTGTTAACCACTTACGACACCAAAATACGCATGGAAGAATGAAATAATTACTTTTTCAACTTTTCCTCCACCACTATTTTTATTTCCTTTGTCGAAGTAAGGGAAGTAATATAATCACGAAAAATATCAGGTATCAGATTTCAACGGCTTTATCGATTTTGAACGTTCCCGTATCCATTTTGCCTATATTTTTTGCGTACTGTCTACGTACGAACAGAATAAAGGATTCCCAAAGCGGATTGTAAAACGGATCTTAAATGGATTCAAAAGGAATTATTTTCTGACGTTCATACAAACGTCCATATATACATACGCGTATATATGCACGAATATATTTCACTGACTGATCTACACTCATGTCCATAAATTAAGGATAATGCAAAATCAGGCAAAGGAAGAGTCAGAAGCAAAACAAATTTGACTTATTTGTAAAGCTTATTTATTAAACAAAAGGTAAAGAGCAAAAAAAGATGCTATATGTTTAATATTATTAAAAAAATTAGCGATTTTTTCTCCCTGGAGCAAATTACAAAAAAACCTATTTACAAAAAACCAATATTACATGGTTGGTATGATTGTTAATACATTGTATGTCTCCCAGACGATGCAATACAGTCCGTACAACGCCTAGGCATGCTGAGTATCAAATTATCGATCTGATCTTGGGGGATATTACACCACTCAAAAAGCAATGCTCTCCGAAGTTCCGGTAGACATGTAGGAGGAGGTTGACGGGCTGCAACTCGTCGGCCAAGCATGTCCCACACGTGCTCTACTGGATTCAAGTCCGGTGAGAATGCTGGCCAGTCCATACGGGTGATATCCTCCGATTGAAGGCATTCGCTTACGATGTTTGCACGGTGAGGACGGGCGTTGTCATCCATAAACACAAATTGTGCGCCCATGGCGCCCCGAAACAAACGTACATGTTGTTCCAGAATGACGTCCCGATAGATTTGGCTTGTCATGGTTCCAATTTGAACATGCAGGTCAGTTCTGGAACCCAGAATAATTCCACCCCAAACGAGCACTCCTGCACCACCGTAACGGTGTCGTTCAATGATGTTTTCTTGGTGGTAACGGGTACCTGGAGCTCTCCATATGAAAGTCCGGCGAGAATCAGACTGCAAGCTAAACCTGGACTCGTCGGAAAACATCACACAAGCCCACTGTTGCGGTGTCCACAATGCATGCTCTCTACTCCAGGCTAACCGCAGGCGACAGTGAGTTGCAGTAAGTGGAATGCATCTGACAGGTCTAGAGAATATAGACCAATCTGCCCTAAGCGTCTGTACACGGTCTGCCTTCAAATTGTCGTACCAGTTGCTGAAGAGAGCTGACGAGACAGGTCTGAGGCTGTGCTCCGCCTGTTTCTTTTGGCAGTAACTGATAAATACTGGTTCTCATTCGGCGTTGTAACTCTGGGGCGACCTGTGCTGTAACGTCTACTCACATTACCATCATTATGGAATCGTTGCCAAAGCCTGGAGATGACACTCTGGGCAATTCCAAGTTCGTCTGATACTTCCAGTTGGGTACGCCCACATTCCAGACGGCCGATAATTCTACCACGTAAAAAATCATCCAAATGCGTCCTTGGTGTCATAACTATTCGGTTATTGCACTGAAATGCTTATAAAGCGCCTGCGAACAATTTTACTTCTTTGCCTGTATTCCTTATATATCACTCTCTTACACTCTCGTCATTGTGACGTACCATCGGTGTCATCTGGTTACTTCCTGAAATATGTATATGATTCTTGAATATGTGTGTAGTGATTTTACAGGTGATATATTTATTTTAGAGTTCGATTTCCGCGTGACTCCAAATTATCCTTAATTTATGGACATGAGTGCAAATAAATCGAAAACGATTAGCCGTAGGAGTTGAAATTTTGTGCATGGGACTGCCACAACAAGTAGATGTTCACCTTTCTTTTTATTGCAATCAGTGGTACCAAATGTGTGTATACACAGTATATTATATATGTATATATTTATCTATATACACCAGCTTGACCGGCTTAAAAGTACCCAGCTTACCGACCTTTTTTTTACAATCGTTGATCTTGTCATCACTAAAGGAAAGCATTTGAAGATTGAAAATATTCGTGTTATGATAAAATTTAATGTAAAAAAATTATTTTTAAGACAGATAACGAAATCTAAATTCTAATGCGGTCTCAAGGTTGTTCCTGTACTTATTTTAGGGAAATTTTATGGTGTTTGATGCCCATACGCCAAATTTAGCCGGGGTGCTTCATTTCAATATTTACAATTTTTAATGACATTCTCAACTTGTCTTGAGAGATCAGTTAATTGTGTTAATTCGAGGGAATACGGTTAAACGAAGTGCAGCCAAAAGTATGCATAATCTTAAAGGCCGTACACGGAAGTCATATGGTGTCCATAACTGATTTTTTTCTTTTCTTTTCTTATGACAGTATGAGACCTTGTCCATCAAATGCACCTGGGGATAAATAATTGTTGTAATTTAGTTTGAGCGCTATTGCAGATATTATCGGCTTTACGGTACAGGATTGCCTTTTGCGAAAGAAACGTGAAAAATCAGTTATACCCTCGGCAGTATTTGTACCACAGTTCTACTAGTTACTAGCTGTACGTGCTGTTTAGAGAACGTTCGTGAGATTTTGCATTGATTCCTTAACAAAGTCTGGTAGTGCTTTCGCATTTTCCAGTTGCTTTTATAGGAGAATAAGTTCTTGTTTAGTATTTAAATTTTATATTGAAATATTTGACTTCTCTCTATTTCACATTCTGCATATAAAGTTCATTACGATTTTAAAACATGATAAAATTACTGCATGAAACAGCAATTTTTTGAAAGTACGAAGACAGAAATTCTTTATAAATCGCGGAGAATCAAATAGTGTAGGTGAACGTCTATTTAAATGCGGAAATTTGTGGAATTACGTTTTTTAAACACATGAGCACTGCTTTAAGACAGGTAATCGTACAGGTTACTACGAAATGAGCAGCTGTACCGCAAGAAAGTGATTATCAGCTAAATACTCATGAAGCGGAATTATCTACAAGTTGAGACACCCAGCCAGAGCTAGGCTTAGCAGAGTTGCGGCATTTATTTGAAAAACTCAGAATATACATATATGTACCAAATTGATTAAATTCGCTGAGAATTTTTTAACAAAAATACTATGGGACAGTACATAATCTGTATACAATAGATAACATTTTTTGAGTTCTTACAGTTTTGGTGCTGCCACCAATTAAACATCTATGGAAAACATAATATAATATATCATAACAATGTCCCGTATGATATTCATATTGATATAAATTTCAATGAAGTCTTAAGATAGATCCCCATGAAAGTCAAATGCTCATATTTTTCACAGACAAAAAATGGGAGTAAATAAAAGTTTTAAGAGGTGTCGGTGTGTTTCCATTTTAGGTCTTATTTTTGTTTACTTATAGCATAGCCATCCTAGTTTTCAGGTAAATTCGAGCCCTTATATACAATGCAATATGTTCTGTGTTTCTGAAAAGCGGAGCCGAG
>KK121106.1:48194-61045 GCA_000611955.2 Stegodyphus mimosarum | reverse complement strand
TCGTGTGTTCGTGTGTGATGTCTAGTCATTTGTACTACTTTGTGTATGGTATATCCTAGGTGTGTGAGTATGTCTGAAATTTCTATTGCTTTCATATCAATTGGGAGTCCGCGAATTACTACTTTTATGGGTTTTTGGTGTAGGGTATTGATAAGATAGGGTTCAATGGCGTTCTTTCTGAGGAATTGAGTGAGCGTATTATGGTCGTGTATTTGGAAAAATTTTGAAAATTCGCCACTTACTTTACCGTAGAATTTAGTAGAGGTTACATTGGCCAATTGCTTGAGACATTCATTTTGCTTAGTATTAATGAGTGATTTTACCATTATTGGCGGAGCCGATTTGGCTGGTTTTGATAGTGAAGTTTGAGCCTGTGGTATACTACTAATATTAATCTCCTGAGCGTCTTGGAGTTTGGTGTCTAGAGGGTTTAATTTATTTTGGGTTATGACTGGTTGAGGTTTAGAATTGTTAATTTTGCCTTCTTAGCTACGTCGTGGGTTTGGTAAATCCACCATCTGAATTATCTGAGCTTACGGGTAATTTTCTCTTAACAGTGGCGTTTGGAATATTAGCAGGTATTAGAGGGGAAGTGCTAGCACGCTGTGATAAAAATAATCTCGCTTACCCCTCAGGTGCTCCAATTCATCTTTCAGATCTCGGATATTCTTGGCAAGGATTTCCGTATATTTGTCCGAGGCTGTAACTGGTCGGTTGGAGTCTACGATATGCTTTATATCCTTGGTAGCTTGAATCCTGCTTTCAATTATTTCCATTTGTTGGTTTAATTCCAGAGCCTTAAATTCATAATCCCTTCCATCTTCATTTTCAGAATATCCATTTTCCTTTTCTGTAGCAGTTGCCGTGTCCGAATCAGAATAATCTTCTACCGGTATACTCCAGTCAATTGGACCTTTGTCCGGTGGTATTGCGTCACAGTTAGGCGTAGGATCATGGTTTTCCAAGAAGAACTTGAAGAAAGAGCGACGTTCACCCACAAAGGCTGAAGGCAGAAAGAGTGCTTCAGTTCAACTAACCCACACTACCCATTGGTATTATGAAGTCCGGTTCCATTCAAGTAAGAAATTGAATTTTCTGTAGTTATAGACATGTGGTGTGTATTACAACACGGTCTTTCTGTGGTTATATTACAAATAAGTCTTCTTTTTGTTCGCTTGTTAAGAGAATTTTTACCATTTCATCTTAGCAACATAATCCCTTATCACATGCGTGCCTCGGCAAATAGCTGGCAAAATGTCCACTTTCGTTTTTTACGTCGATGTGCAACAATGCAGTTCTGTCTTCTCTGTCCTGTAAAGTTATGCTATCCCTTAGCTAGATAGCCCACATGTAGTTTAGCCGTAATTTACTAAACAAACACAAACATAATTCCACTGCTACAGATTTAGCCTGTTCTATTTACCGAAACAATATCCGTCATAATTATGCCGCAAACATTTATGCAATCACAGGTCATCCTTGGCCCACTAGTTGCTGAATGCTAAAGAAAAACATTAGTATTTCAATCCGGATTCATATCCCTCTTACAGACTGATTGCAGTGGCGGCTTAACGGTATCTCCATGTATAACGTAAATATCAGAAATTTCTGTTAGAAAGTCCTCTACGAAGGCGTCCGTTTCCTCAGTTAGAGACTCTTCATGTGCTTCGCCATATTTATAATGCCAAATTAAACCCACTTATCGCACCAACTGATTGGATTAGCTGCAAGAATCTTTATTTTTCCTCACTTGTGATATTAATACAATCCATTTTAACCTTCCCATGTAATCAGTATTTTTGCCGGACTGGACGAAGTAGCTGCAATGAATTTTATATCTCTTCCCAGGAGAATACAGAAGTAACTGATAAAAAAAAGGTTTTTACCTTAGTGGTATACGTAATCACTTGTTTCTACCCTATCA
The DNA here is from genome assembly GCA_000611955.2 of Stegodyphus mimosarum. Lineage (NCBI taxonomy): Eukaryota > Metazoa > Arthropoda > Arachnida > Araneae > Eresidae > Stegodyphus > Stegodyphus mimosarum. Next base: position 59,121 of record KK121106.1, on the reverse strand, counting down.
TCGTGCTTCCTTAGGATATCTATCTGAATTATCAATGATTGGGCAGGGACAAGTGCGTAGAACACGCAAGTCATACTATTAGTAATCAAAGTTATGTCCTATAACTTTACTGCAAAAGAAGGAGGAATTAAATACATGAAAATAAAGACACATGCTTAAAAGAGTTCTTGATGTGTATACACCTCTGCAAGTTCATAAGAACCTAAAAGCTTCCGCAATAATTGCGTTGTCTTATATCAAACACATAATTAATGCAAAGTACATCTTACATTCTTGTTTCACTTGACCATATTGCAGAACTTTAGACTTATGTGTTAACTGGCGTATGAATGGCTTTGATGTTTCATTTTGAAACATAGGAATTAGTTGCGTGCTGTATTATCTACTTAAACTGTTTGATGATGTGTATTACAGATTTTTATTTATTTATCGGTTGTCGTATACCTTGTATAATGCATCCTAAATAGCTCTTCACCTATATAACACGGGTATGAGGTATCCTTTAGATGATGTTTTGTGGTTAGAGGATGTTTTGTGGTTTTCCTCATAAAAACAATGCAGAGCAAAGAAAGCAAGGGAAAAACAGACTCTCCTAAAAGGAAAATACGTAAAATTAAAGACACACGATTAAATCTGTTTTTAATGTTTACTAACAATTGTCATCTTACTACCCGTCATAAGCTAAGAGTTGATAACAGCTGTTCTGAAGCATCCCCATATAAAACAAGATGATAGATAAAAAAATGTTTTTGTTCATTAAGGGAAGATATGTGCTAAAAATCTTTTCATTTTAAAATTTCAAAACATTTAAATCTAATTTACGAAACGTCGCTGCTGCACAATGCACTGTCACCCATAAACAGTGTACGTGCAAAAGTTGAGTTGAATAGCTTAAGCAAAATTTAAAATCCACAACAAACTTTGGACCATACAAAATTAGCAATAAACTTTTGACCATAGCGACGAACACTACGAATGAACTAAATAATATCTTGCAATAAATGCGCGACAAAATTTTGTACTTCTAAAGCGGCATACAAGAAATCGCGGCATCCAAATTATTCCATGAAAATAACATCACAATAAAACAATGTTTTTACGACAACTCTAATATACGAACACTATTTCGAAGGCGGATTTCTTTCTACGACAGACAACACTGGAATACGCTTCCGTAATTATCAAACCAACAAAAGGGATATAAAAGAATTTTATTACATGCAATGCCTAATTAACCTCATTATATTTTCCACTTTTCTAATTAAATATTATTTTCATTTTCACCATTAAATAACCATCAAAATACACTCGTAGACGAAAAAAACGACGCACCAAGGAGTTATCCGAATGTAATAAAAATCGGTAGAAGTAATGTATATGTACAGAAAAACAAATGATTACAGTTTGAGAAAAATTGGATGATTTATTAAAGCGATACAACTTCACAAAGTGAAAATGTCAGTAACGCGTTTGTTCACCTCTGGCCCTTATGCAAGCAGTTATTCGGCTTGGCATCGATTGAAAGAGGTTGCGGATGTCCTCGTGAGGGATATCGTGCCAAATTCTGTCCAATAGACGCGTTAGATCGTCAATATTCCGAGCTGGTTGGAGTGCTTGGAACGTGCTCAATAGGAGAGAGATCCGGCGACCTTACTGGCAAAGGTAATGTTCGGCAAGCACTAAGGCAAACAGTAGAAACATGTGAAGTGTGGAGGCGGGCATTATCTTGCTGAAATGTAAGCCCATGGTGGCGTGACATGAAGGGCAACACAACGGGTCATAGAACTTCGTCGATATACCGACCAAAGGGGTCCTACTATGAAATGAAATGGTATCCCTGACCATCACTCCTGGTTGTCGGCCTGTCTGCCGGAAGACAGTCAGGTTGGTATCACACCGCTGTCCGGGGTGTCTCCAGACCCGCCTTCGCTAGTCATCGGGGCTCAGTTCAAAGCGAGACTCATCACTGAAGACTATTCAACTCCAGTCACTGACATTCCAGTGCGAATAAGTCCGACACCACTGCAAACGGGCTTGACGTTGTATAGAAGTCAATGGTAGTCCACGCAAGGGGCGCCGTGACCTCAGCCTCCTTTCTGTGAGGCATATTCACAAAGCCTACAGACCTTTTATTCTACTGTCTGTTCTCATTGGATGAAACGGCTCTTTGGTGGTCAGTTACAGAATGGCGAGTTATAGACTTGTAGGCTTTGTAACGAACGCCAAACAAACCTTGTGGGCTTTCAGTAAAGCGAGGAGAAACAGCGTTTGTGTCGTTAGATAAGTTTTTATTTTATGAATGAAAGTTAATTAATATAAAGCTGTGTGGAATATATTTAAAATAACCTGCTGATTTTAATTAATAGTTTATTTGCATTTGGTTAAAGAATGAATTTAAGCTGTTAAAAGTACGGTAATGTTATGTAAGAAAGTCTTTACGTGGAAATGGCATATGTACCTTTTCGTCATTTCTGTTAGAAAGAGTCTGTTGCGTAAATTTGCATAGCGCTTACTTTATACCAATAAAGGAATATTAAAAAATTTTAATTAAGTTCAAAGTCTGCACCAGCGTATGTTGGGTAGCTTTCAGTTCGATTATGTATTTGAAATATACGTACATAGAGATACGTTAAAAATACTTTTAATTTTGGCACAGACCTTAAAATAAACTCATAGCGTATAGAATTGTACCTATGTGTCCCGGAAATCCATCCATCCAAGTAAATTACATATGATATATATTCAAGTAATACAGTATGTGGTGACAGTAATACTTATCACCAGTTTTTAAACCATTAAGAAGAGACACTGTTGCTTTATATAAAGTATTCAGAGTTTAAATGTATGTTCTTTTAGAAATTATAACAACTTCCCCTAGTCATTTATAATGCATTTTACCTTAAATGTTTTAATTGAATGTATCGCACACAATTATAAACTTGCTAAAAGAAAGTCAGTGTTACAAATTCTGTAAAATAAACAGTAAGTCGACACCAGTCCTAAAATTAATGCTAATCTTAATAAGTGATTTCTGTGTTAAGGTTCGATAAAACACATGATAATCTCTAATTATATTTTTTAAAGGGATAATAGCAACAAATTGCTATAGCCACAAGACACTGCTAGCTTGATTTAGAATTGGATTTTTTTAGCAGAAATGTTTGGTTGCATGGATTTTTTTCTTGAATGTACTGTTAATATGAGTCTATTTAATTAGAATATCATCTATTACTCGAACTCCAAAATGCTTGTCTATACTTAAGTCACATTAGCAATCAATTTAATCACTACAGAAACTCTCATTTTCATGTTTTAAAATTTTTAAATTTATAGAAGTATTTGTTCATATATTTGTATTATACGAAAAATGAACATGAATTGACACACTGGTGAACATTAAAACATAAAGTTAATTGACTTGAACATTCAATTAAAACATTTAACCACGATTATACTATGTGTGGAAACAACTGCAAAAGGTATAGTTTTTTGATTAAAAAATATAATGTTTAAAATTGTGTAAATTGATAAATATTCCTCTTTATTTTATTTCACTATGTATGAAGGTTAATAAAAAATATCTAAATAAATGTTTAATATTTATCACTAAGAGAAGATTATAATAATCTGGAATAAAAATAATATGAGCCATCAGGATACACTTTTAAAAATATGCCCGCTTTGAAGTTTTCATGCAAAACCAGAAAATATAATTAATAAAGAACAAGGAATTCTAATGGAAAATGGTGTCAAGAATTCTAATTACCGGTGACAATATTAATTTTCTCTCATAAGTTTCTCACACTTATTACAGATATATATTGGGTTTCAGCTTCCCAAGAAGGTGAATCCCCATTTTCTACTAAAACACTTTGTTGTACACTGTTTCCATCTTTTATTATTGAAGACTGATTGAAAATTTTCTTGCCGTTGTTATAAATATACTCTGCTCTTCGAAAAACACAGATGGTGAAATTTTTATTTCCTCTACCTTTAGATATAAGATTTTGGATGAAGATCATAATTAGTCATCCGAAACAAATACGTTTGCATCTTGTTCATCTTCTGCATCATTTTCAATGTTTCTTTTTATCAATTCTTCACAAACTAAGATATTACCAAGATTTGATATCTGCATGTAACATTTCAGTGAAATTTAAAAACAAAGATCCTGAAACATGTCATTTCGCTTTATTATTTGTGTAATTTAAATTTTTAAACACATTTTCTTTCTAATAAAATTTTACATAGACTGAGAGACATTTTCAGAGGCTGATTTAATGGATATAAATGTTATGAAAAGAATGTTTACATAAACACAGTGTTAAGATTATACTTAATTAATTGATTTTCCTGCTTTAAATAACTCCTAGACTACCTACATTGCTTATATTTCCACTGGTGATTCACAGATATCAGTATCACCTCTCTCCCATTAGAACAGATTTCTTTTCAGTGCCCTTCAGCAGTTACTGAAAGTTCATTTCAGATATGCAAATTCTATCTTCTGTCCTTATTATAATATTTATTTACAACAATATTTTGCTTCTATTACTTTTCAGTTTTGTACTGTTATGACAATCAGATTAACCACCTTTGCATTTCTAAATACAGACACTTAAAAATTTCAAAGTAAGGATTTTTCTTTGTTAATTTTACATGTAACTCGCATGTGAGTAATTTGAAAAAACGTCATGTAATTTCACCTTCAGAGTTAATAGCTATGAAAATTTTAAGGATGACTGAATTTAACTACTGCCAAGAAAGTATCCTATTCTAGGCAGATATCACTTAATGTCATAAAATTTTGACTAATCAAATTTCAATAACCATCTTTTTAATGCACTGAATTTTCTCATCATTTTGCAAAACTTTCTTCAACACTCATGTGTAGGAGGTTGAAAGCACAGTAAAATTTCTTACGTTAAAAATAAGATGTATACAAAATTGGAAATGTTTTCCTGTGTTAAGATAGATTGCCAACTTCTTTCATTACATGACCTGATTTGATAAAAGAAATTCAAATGGGAGTTTTATGTGACCAACCAAAAAAAGTCTTATGAATTATGTTAACACAGATTTCAATTTACACACTGTAAATGAAAGCCCATTCATTCTGGAAATTATTATTTGAAAGAAAAAGTTATTTAAATTAATTACATATGGTAAATGTGTTAATTTCTTACTAACACTTTCAGATATATTCAGATCTTCACGAATTAAATTTTAATTTTCTGAGGTAGAATCATTTATAGACATAAAAGAAGTTTAATTAATAAACTGATCATTAAATTTAGATCGTTGGAAGAAATATAATTTTTATAGTGGTAATAAATAAAGGTTACATTGTGACAAAAATGCCTTCCCAAACTGCAGATCTATTTGAAAACATAAGATTGCTAAGAAGTAAAGAGGGGGTATATGTAAAGTACTCAATACATATACCCCCTCTTTACTTAAATAAGTAACAAAACGAAAGCATCTTTCTTAACCGCTTTACTTTTGCATAAATTTTTCATTCTTTAAAGCATTGGCATTACCGTAACATATACTGTATATTATACTACCTAATGATTATAGCAGAAAGCATGATCAGAAATATAGGAGAAATTAGACCGTTGGAGCCAAATGAAAGATTCAAAGCATCCTGTTATAAATGTTGATTAAGATTTATTACTAGGGCTAATAGGAGAAGAAACTAAAATTCTAAAGTGTGGTTTTTCAGTTAGAAATATTGTCCTAGTTTCACATTCACCACCATTATTAGGGGAAAAAAATAATAATCTATTTGTATAAAATAACACGACTATATTGCTTTTATGAATTATATAATTTCTTGTAAAATAAATCTTAAAATTTAACAGTCTGCAAAGACTGGTCTTGAAAATCAAATTTAAATCACTACAGTATTTGGTATGTTTTTTTGCTGTTGCTGATTTGCACACTTGGATATGCTTAGCTGTGGAGCAGCTTCATGAATGTTCATGAGTGGAGCTAGAAAAGAACTGTCATTCACCACGGCCTTAGCACATATCTGGTAACAGAATAATTTACTAAATTTTATCTTTCAACTAAGAACACTTTACGAAAATTCAAGGGTTTCTTTAATCCTTTTCTTCTAACACCAGCCTCTAAAAGGAACTTCGGCTTCAATAAGTTTTAAATGCCCACATGCCAGAAAATCACTATACATTTACAAAGCATTTGTACCCTCTCTGAGATTTGAACCCAGCCTAATGATGTGATAGCTAGCTTTTCAAACCACCATATAGGTCTACTATTTTATCATCAACAATTGTGGATGCTTTTGCACAGAGCAGGTGCTGAATATTGTTATACTGTGTTCCATAGCTCTGATTGTTGTTTTGTAAGAGATTAATTTGTGGCAACATATTCAGATGAGGAATGGTCGTATTAAAATGGATATGTCTGTGACCAAATTTGCAAAGTATGAAGCCTTGAAAACTTGCACTTGTTTATCATTCTTCTTTCCATCTTTGCAAATATTATTGTTTGAAGTGCCACATAAAGGCAACAAATTACTGAGTCGGTGCTTTTTAACACAATAATAAATGCTGAACCTTGCAAGATACTGTCTATTAATTCACTGTTTCATTGCGGAAGAATGTACTTCATTACTGAATGTTAACAAGGTAATGCAAAATGTTTCAGAGTTGATTCCACCAGGAAAATATTGAAGGAGGTTTTAGAGGCAGAGTTATATCTGAAGACTATGAGCATCAAGATCTCTACTTCTTACCAGTTCAGATTATTTTTAATGAAGATGTTAAACACAAACTAGGCTCATAAAACGTACACACACCTTAAAAAGAATTGAAAATGAACATCACTGAAGCAATTCAGAATATAACAAATGAAAAAATTCCTTTTGTCACTAAAAATATGTAGACAAATGGACTGGATTGTGGCATTATATTAACATATAATGTGGCCCACCAGCAGCCAAGTGGTAAAGTCATTGAACACTCGTAGTTTGAACTGGGTTCGATTCAGACAAGTGGGCTGGCTGCATGGGTGTTTTCGTGTTTTTTTCCCATGTGTAACATGCATACAAGCCAGTTTCCCGTACAAAGTCCTCCACGATGACATCCCTTCCTTTAAGCAGACAGCCTTCAAGTGCTTTGCCGTAATTAAATAAACCAACCACATATGATGCTTACAAACAAGGTATGTTTCACAAATATGCACACATACCATTTTTATGAAGGGTCCACTTCTAAAATGAACACCTTGTATTATAAACAATGAACAAATTTTAAATTGCACAACAGGTATTGCAACCGTAAAGTAAAGCACATGTATGAACACAAGTCTTTTGCAAAATGAGGAAACTAGTTTTGGTATGATAATTTTAAAATGTAACATCAATTCGAGGAACAGAAAATAAATCCATAACTATTTCAACAATTTTTTTAAAATGCAGTGCAAAAACTCATTACTAAAACGCAGATGAAAATCAGAAAAAAAGTCAAACTAATAATAAAATTATTTTTTTTTGTTTCTGGAACAAAACAACTTGCTGATCAAGAATTAATATTACTGTTAATTATATTACGAAAATAATTGTATCATTTTTTTATTTTTAACAGCTAGTACAAAGAAAAAATACTAAACTATATTGCAAAACATCTGGATGATCATATGTAACTTATAACATTAAATCAACATTTAGCGATTAGTGATTTTTTAGCCTACCATCAGTATTATGGCACAATTAATAGTCACAACTCTAAGGTATACATGGGATAAGTTACACTTTTCATAACACAGTGTGTTGCGGAAACATAGTAAGTATAAAAAATGTGGAGTACAAAATGTTGCTTTAATCGTGGATGTTTAACAAAAAAATGTTTTATATTTGAAAAATTGTTCAAATAAACAATTATTAAAAGCAACACATGCATCATAATGATGGCATACACTTTGAAAGATGCCCAGCATGTCACATTCCTCAGCAGCAGCAATGCTAAGTCTAATGACAGGAAAGTCGATCTACATCTCGTAGATGAGATCCATTGTCCTTGTGATGCATATATTGTAGCTGCTGGTCATCCACTTTAACAATTCTTTTAAATGTAGAACAGTATTTCTTGTAAATATCTGCGATTAAAATGATTTCTCATTTTCATACTCGCTTTGTTTTTGCTCTCTACCACTAGCAACCTTAAACCCGTGACCATCAGTGACACCCTCTATATACGTATACTGTTGGTTTAGCTGACATACAGCATGCAAGCTTTGATAATAGAATAATATGTTAACCAATATCTCTCAGAAAGCTCTCTCATAACTATATATATAGCTCTCTCTATATATATATCTTTCCAGGAGTTCTCATATATATAACTATAACCAACTACGAAAATTTTCAGCCAATTTCATTAAAATAAATCATATAAAATAAAATGCAGAAGATTAGTTATATACATTGTAAGTTATAAATGATTTAGGCTCAGAATTAATTTTCATTGAACAAACAGTAATACATAATTTAAAATATTGTGAAGCTTATCTACTTAATACACTTAATATAATATGAAATTAATATGATTCTTTGCTATCGTGGTTGAGAGTAGACATACGAGTGGAACGGTTAAAATGCTTTGATGTTGAGAGTAGATATATGATTGTAAAGGGTTAAAATAAGAAAATGAAACTATTTTATGACCAAATGAGTGAACCAAACCAAAATGAGTGAACTCATTACCGAAACTAGAGAGAAACGTTTGGAGAAAGTTTATTTCAGTGACGCATCCAGTGCTGCCTATTTTTTCACATTCTTCTTTTTACCATATGAGACATTTACGCTTCTTGTTTTTTTTTGTGCTTTAGCTCACCTGTGTATGCAGCAACTAGTTTTTGCTTAAAAAGGCATTTAATGAACTGCATAAATTTGCCATTGCATACAACCTCAGCACCAAAATCCTAAAACGAAAGGTAAAAATGAGCCCACTAAGCCTTTAATGAGACACAGTGTGCTATACATGTGCGAAAGAATTCAGAGATTTTGCGGAAAGTGGCAAAAACTGTAGATGTGCTCCCCTGCTGTAAAATTCCTATAGGAGGGATTGAAATCTGCAGTCACACTGACAAAAATATCTAAAGAAATGTAAAGCTGTGTGAGAAGATGCTACGTGTTGACCAAGGTTACTTTACTTTTTGCAGTTCAGTATGCAATATAGATGTGAGATGCTATAAATAGAAAGATGAAATTTTTAATGACAAATTGTTCCTTCCGTTTCATATTATTAAAATTATGTTCAAGATACTGCAAAATATATATGCTTTTAGAAGTTTTAACTAAATGTTTATTTCATGTGCAAAGTGAAAGATGATAACATTGTATTTTATAGAATCTGAGCAAACAGGAGTTGGGATCATTAAACATGCTAAATAGCATACAACGTTATTGCATATATATATTTTTAAAATCTATTATTATAACTATTTCAGGATTGCAAACTCTTAAAAAATTAAATGTGCATTAACTTGTGTTTGAGTTTCAAATACACTAATAAATACGTTTATTTTGGTACTTAGCACTACTTAATCCAGATATCTCTAGGAATTGCAAAGCAACACTGTCATTTCATGCTTTACCACTATTATTAAACACGATTATTGTACCATAATATGTTATGAAAGTACTCAGCAGTGAGAAAAGATGGATATCATGTTATCAGAGAATTGCGCACGAGAAATGTCTGAAAGTTTAATAATACTGTTCTTAATATCACAATACATTTTATACTTCTTGAGAAGCCTATCACATCATAATTGAAATATTTATTAGAGGCTGAAATGTTTAATCTCACCATCATGCTCTTAGGCGTATGATAGCATGTCGTATTACATATACATGTTCCTTAGGAAGCCGGGTTATCAATGTATTTACACTGTGTGAATTCAGTATGGCTACGCTAATTTAGGCATCAATGAAAGTGTACATCGAAAGGAAGGAAAACACATAATAGCCTTATGCAAGGTTTAGCCTTATGTAAGGTCTAAACTAAGGCATTTCTGAACATCGTGGGAAAATATAGAAAAATAAATCAAAACACAAAATAAACCAAATGGAAACATTCAATAAACATTTAACGGCGTCGGATACCTATTTACTTTTACTTAAATTCTGAGTAAGCACAAATAAAATTATATTTTACTCCAGTACGCACTATTCCTATAATAACGCTTTTTCGAACACGACGGTCATAAACAAATAGCAAAGGCGATGAAAGAAAAGTCGCCAAGCAAAAGATTCTGCAACCCTACCTTTCCTATTTTAACCAATCGCAGCAAACCGTAGAAGAAACGGTCTGTAGGCTTTGTGAATATGCTTCTGTGAGCCGTCTATGAATAGTTGCACTAGTTGCACGTACAATCGATGATACTGATGCATCTGGGGCTGTGAGTGCCGCTCTGACGATTGCTCGGTCTTCATCTTCTGTCGTTTCTCTAGGCCTTCCTTCCTGACGCTGTGTGGGGCCATAGTTTACCCATTCCTGCCAACATCACCTAACAGTGGCATCGCTCCTGCTGAAATATCGAGCTATTCGCCGATAAGACCAACCAGCTTCTTTGAGCCTAACTACACAACCTCTCTCAAATTCTGACATTTGCGCATATCGTTCGCGCACCTGTATGCGAGGTTACTGTCTACCAGAGTGCACGGAATGATATTCGTGAAGAATTTATGGCCTAGTCTAGTCTAGTCTGGAAATCTATCGCCGGGATACCACATAAGATGCGGTGTATCCGGCTCACTGAAGTTTGCAACAAAGTGCTCCTAATGTATTTTTCCTGACAAGTAAGCAAGATAACTGAAGCAAGAGAGAAGAAAGATGAGAGTAGAGAAAAGAACAGGGGTGCCAGACACCGCAGTGCAAGGAACCAAGACCAACGATGG
>KK121106.1:0-47854 GCA_000611955.2 Stegodyphus mimosarum | reverse complement strand
TTTTTTTTTTTTTTTTTTTTATTTTGTCTAAGAGTGTATAAGAATACCACGAGTAATTACTTATCAGTTTAGATTTAGAAGCAAAATTATGCTCTGGCGTGGCAGCACTTTTTTTTATTTCGGAATTAATTTTAACTACATAAATATTATAACCCCGTAATTATTCTTCGCATGTTGGATTTTATCATCGTACTTAACTCAAATTAATTTGATCTAAATTCTTATTACTTTAAATAAACTAATTAAAAATTTCGCAAAAATAATTACTTTAATTCTATGAGGGTTTTCATAATATTAAAATTATACTAATGTAATCTAATACTGTGCCTTAATAGGCAGAATGTCTCATTCTTTGATGAAGTTTAGTCAAATCTTTTACTTCATGACGATGAAGCTAAAATCTAAACTTAATCACCTCCCTTTGTTATCTTAACTATTCCAAGAAACGTATCAATATAAACTTTTGAATTATTCCTTCCTAATTAAGGGAAATATACATAAAGAATTTTTTTTGCTATACTCTGCAATTTAAATAGAAGGTAAAGAAGTATCTAACATAATAATAAAATTCTTACTATATTTTCAGATCTTTAAATAATTTAATAAGTGTAGAAAATATATATCCTCAATAAATGTATTTGAATGAAAACGATATAAAAAGAGTAATTTTGTTTTATATTACTTTTAGTATGAGTAAGAAATAATAAGCTTTAAAATATCATCTCGCTGACATATATACATGAAAACATAGAAGCTTTCAAAGGCATATTTTCTCGGATATGCAGACAAAAACGTAGAAAAATTAAACGCAAATAAAAGCCATTGACGAGGCCGAATAGAAAGCCTAATAAAGAAAATCAATAAAACATTCAGTATTTTTAATAGAATATACTTCCATATTTTTTGGCATTTTTATAAGCTTGTATGTATTTTTTTAATAACTTTATTTCCTCTAACTGGTGGCATAGAAATGTGTTGGAATCAAAGTTTCTGTTATACATGTTAAATTTCGTTTTGCGAAGACTTCATAAAATTCGACAGAAATTATGAAGAAATATTTAAAAAAATCAGTTTCTGACTCAGAACTATGACACAAATACTGAACACAAGGAATTATCTTTTAGACTTCGAATTTGAAATATATTATACTATTTCAAATCATTTTAAGAAATATAAATTGGTTACAATATTATAAAACCTAATATTTTCTGAAACACAGGGTAAGTATAATTAAAAGCGGCCCTAAGTTTGACGTTTTTGGTTAAAATTTAATTATGATAGATTAAGTTGTTTGAATACGGCAAAGCACATGAAACTGTCTGCCAAAGGGGAAGACAGTCTTTGTAGAGAGTTTTCTACGAGAAAATGGCTTGTATTCACGTTATACACTCTTTTGCCAGAAATGCGAAGCACCAAAAAGGACATTTGCGATCGTGACGAAATTGGTACGCAAAAACATCTTGATCGAACATGCAAATGATAAAAGTTTCAAGGAAAATGAGCAGGAATTGCCATCATAGCGCGCATTTTTAGTGCGCAATTCGAAAAGTATAAAACCAGTAACAGAGGCGGAAAATTTATCTTTTTTTTATTACTGCCATTGTAATTCCGTAAAGAAGCAACTAAGATGCCATTACGACGCTATCGAAGACCTTACAGACAATTAAACGACTTCGAACTACCGTGTTCGTGTCTGGAGAGGACGGGGCCAGCGGTCCCAATGAAACTTTGTTTTAAGGCATGCAGCCATAACTCCTGGTGTGATGGTGTGGGACACTATTTCTTATGACAGCAGGTCATCTTTAGTCATCCTCCGTAAATCTTTAACAGCTCAACGATACATCATCCTCGGGCCATTTTCCGACAAGATAATGCCAGGCCACATACCGCTCGCGTATCTCTAGACTGTCTCCGTGCGTTTGATACTCTTCCTTGGCCAGCAAGGTCACCAGACCCTTCACCAATCGTGCATGTCTGGAACATGGTAAGCCGCCAGATTCGGGCACCACAAAATATCGCAGATCTGGAGCGACAACTGATGAATACTCAACCAGAACGGGCTTTACATAGGTCTAAGATGGTTAGTTTAACAAAAACCACCTTGTGAATCTGTTGCTTCATTCTTTGAAAGGAGGAATATACAATACCTGCAGAACTTCACAGTGTAAGTTTCTGAATTTTTGGATTATATTAACGAGGTAATTCAATGTAAATAATTTCTTCGATAAATGCTATATCTTGTAAAAAATGATTTCGTGGCGACTATCAATAGAAAAATTCGCGTCGACATGTACTTTAGGGGTTTTCATACCTTGCCCAGCAGCCTCAGTAAGTCTTTTGCACCTTGTTGTTTCTAAAATGGCTTTCTGAAGAACACAAGATAAACGGCTTGTTGTCGCGCTCTAGTTTTATCAATGGATATCACTAGAAAAACGTTGCGTTGTTGAGGTGCGTTAGTACATGTTACGAAAGTTCTTCAGTTTCACAGTTACGTTGTTGCAAGTTGCATCATTACGTAACTAAACGCATGCAACTGAATAATATTCATCTGATAATAAAATAATACTCCCAATATTAAGATTAATTCCAATATGTAATGTTCCTTGCAGATCTAAAATTAAAGCAACAAACCTTGAAATGCAGATAATTTGGAATCATCGAGAACTGAAAATTTAAGGTAGAAATGTCAAAAAAATAAAATTGGAATTTAGTCTAAAATGGAAATCTATTTCAAGGCAAGGCTAGAAATAGGAAACATCTACTCTGAGACTTGAAAAAATACGCTGCATCGAACAATTCAAACCTGCTTATTCAGAATGTGATATTGCTTCATACACTCGGCCATTCATTCATTCAAGCCTTCACTAAGTTCCAACAAACTCAACCTCTCAATAAGTCATTTAACTTTAATCACTGATTAAACAGCTGTCCTGTGTATACGTAGTCATTTGTCAAGCCAATGGTAATGTACTTCCCTTTGGTTTTTTGACAAAACTTTCATGTAGGATATTCTAAGGAAACTTCCTTTTCAATACAAATTTAAAAAAACATTGCAGATTTTCACTTAAAGCAAAGAAGTGATAGTTTTGAAAGTATACGCAATTAGAAAACTCTCTTTGAATTGTGCATTTGAGTGTTCTGGAATATCAAATGTATGGTTTAGGTTAGCTTATCTGAAGTTTGTTATAATGATAAAATATGTTGACTCTCATGCAGGTCATCAAAACTTCACTGATTTACAAAAAATAAAAAAGAAAGAAATGAAGTTTGTAGCTTTTGAAATAAAACAATTAATTTTAGTTATCTGTTTCTGTCGCTAGTTACGTTTGAAATACTAAATCACATACAAGGAATGTCATTTTCAAAGCAGTATAAAAAAACCACATTACCATTTACCACGTTACTACTATCTTGTATTAACCAGTTATTTATAACTTCAGCCTTTACTCCGTTCCGGTTTCTCACTAGAAATTTAAAGGAATTCAGAAAGTATTTAAGCTGAGGTTTCTGGATTATATGAGAGTGTGGGTTTCTACTCTAAGAGGACACGTTATTAGTTTTACCAGTTCTGATAAATTGTATTTATTCAGCTTTTCTATATAGCTGTCATCATTTAAATTGTTACGCCGGTGAACAGTTCAGAGCCAAATTAGATTTCAAGCTAATTGTGTGATCATTGATTACAAGTCTATATACTTTAAATTGCATCGCCACAAATGGCGGCTGATCTTGTGAGCATGAGATATGAATTTATTATTTAAGTTCTGCTAAATAAAACGGTTGTTCGTTTAAAAGCTTTCATAGGCTCTGTATCTCATTTCAGACACAGCGATAATTTGCTTAACGTCTGTTAGAATTTTGCTAATAGTTCATGCTCCCGAAGAAAGTCAAACTCTATACATTTCATGAAACATTTCAGGATGTTTTAAATTACTCAATCATTTTTCATTTGTATTAATTTAAGAAATCGAACAAACTTCTATGCTCTTCACATACTTTAAAACAAAATAAACCCAGCGAAAATGTTTGCATCGATTTTTTGTTTCATCTGAAATGTTTCACGTATGACTACACAATAATGATGTGCATATTAATTTGCTTTAAAAACTGAAAAACAAATAAAGGAAAACAAATGTCCTGTTTATGTTTAAAATGATATTTTTGCTTCTTTTGCTAATATTAAATGCTGATAAACCAGTTTTTCACGACTTTCCGCTAGACACCCTTTCCGTTTTACTACATGCATTTTTTACTTGTATCGATAACTTTCGCTTTTTATGCTTAGTAAAGCAATGGACGGAAAATTTGCAAATCCGAAACATTGCGAACATGACAATTTTTCAAATATTGATTCTGTCCCTTTTTTCCTCCTCCGAAAATGCATTCTCAGTAAGAATGTTGAAATATTATTAACATTTGACAGGAAGACCCGTAAAAAATGCTGATGCAATCTTAACCTTTCCTTATATGTATATCATGAGAAGTTTTACGTGATTTCGAAAATCCTGCTACTGTTTAAAATGTGTTGCAATATATTCGACTTTCAAAAATAGAATTAGAAGATATGAATTCAGAATAAAACAATGAGGATCTCGAAATGGAAATTATTTCTATAATTCCATTTTTTTTGCTATAGATTTCTGAAGAATTGTTTATTTCATTAACTATTTGACTTCTAATTTTCCTTTTATTACCCTTCTTTCTCAATTGCTTCTCTCAATTTTAAGAATACTAAGATAATTTAAGAATGTTAGGAAGAAGCTTTTTAAAGAATAGGAAGAAGCTAGGAATTTAAGAAGCTTAAAAATCCATAAAATATCTCTTCAGTATTATGTGGAGTTCTAGAGTCATTAGGTTATTTTAAAGCAAGAGTCATACAAAATATGCAATTTCTCCGCCGGCAGTTGACCCTGGCCTCCCGATTAGGCGTATACCAAGAAGGCATGCGGAAAGGATGGAGAAAATTCGCGATATACTCCCTCTTTTAAAGGGCGACTGAGGGGAAGTACCCAATCGCCTAATGGTGACGGATTATCATCCACGACATTTTATTTCCGGCGTTGTTTGTAGAGTCATTAGAATTTTTTGGATGTCAGGAAATTGAAGAAACCCGCAGTGCCTTGAACCCTAGACCTTTCAGATACGCTTCCAATTACACCACGAAAGCATGCGGAAAGGATGGAGAAAATACCTTATATACGCCCCCTTTTAAATGGATAATGAGGATTAGGGAACCCAATCGCCAAATCCTAGTGCTGATGAATTATGGTCCATCTCCCTTTTAGTTCACTGGCCTCTGTAGATTCATTGAGAATTTGTTTCCCTCCAAATGTTCATAATTTTTACTAGAATATTAAATATCATCAAAGCACTATAATTTCAATTCAAAATTAGAGGTACGACCCGCAGTAAAAGCATGCATATCCAACTCATACTACGTTTTTATAAGAATTAGCAAGCGTCCATTTCTATGACTAGTGCAACACCGGAGTACATGATCGCTAGGACCTACCTACGTCAAGAAATTAGGTACTTTCGAGTATATCACGAATGAATTTGTAGAGACATTAGGTTATTACGAAGTAGGAGACATAAAAAATAAGCAATGCCTTCGCCCGGAATCGAACCACGGACCTCTCGGTTACGCGTCGAGCATGCAGACCACTACACCACGAAGGCATGCGAAGAAGGCGGGAGAAATACCTTATATACTCCCCCTTTTAAAGGGCGACTGGGGTTTTGGGGACCCAATCGCCAAATCACGGTGGTGGAGAATCATCATCCACCACCATTTTAGTTCGGGCGCCAGTGTAGAGACATTAGGTTATTACGAAGCAGGAGACATAAAAAATAAGCAATGCCTTCGCTGGGAATCGAACCACGGACCTCTCGGTTACGCGTCGAATATGCAGACCACTACACCACGAAGGCATGCGATGAAGGCGGGAGAAATACCTTATAAATTCATTAACGATGAGACTGATGTTGAAAACTATCAAAAAGAAACATATATATGCTGTGCTAAGCACACATAATAAATATACACATGCTGTGCTAAGCATCCTCATGAAAAACAGAAAAAACTGTCTAGCCGGTGAGAAAAATATCGAGCTGTTAACTGAACAGTTGAGAGCGAAACATGCAGGCAGAATGCAACGTATTTAGCAGTACAAATCTCAGTGAGGTTCTGTAACCAAAATATCGATACGTCTAAAGGGAATTATATAAAAAAACACATGAAGCAACAATAAAAACAACTAAATATAACATATCTTCAAAACTACGGAAAACCGGGAAAATGCATTACAAAACTACTCATTGCAGAATTGATTATTCCTGTGATTACAATAAGAGCAAATATTTCTTCGAAAATATTAAAGATTGTGAATAACAGTTCATCTGGGCATTACGAATTTCATTCACTCCTCCTGATATTGTTATAAATGCATCAAATACGGAACATTAAAAAAATATGCTATTGATTTCCTTAATAATTTTTAGGAAACCTCCGAAAGCTCCATAGATGTTTTCGAATGGGTTTCTTAAAGAAGCGAACTTTCTGAACTAGAATTTGAGTTGTTGTATTTCAGAGTTCCTGGAATATAGAATTTTCAGTTATACACAGTTCCCGGAGTGTTTTATCCCAAACAGGGTTATTAGTTTCGAAATGGGATTTTGCGTTGAATCGCTATAAATGCATCTTTTCGCTTTCAATTCGAGTCTATTTCTATTCGGGAAAATGCAAAATATTTATCTTTCAAACTGAACTGCCTATTGTGGATTAACAAACTAAGCTATTTGAAAGCAATATATACACTTATTAAGTTTCGTACTTTTGAATCGGATTGACTTAAATAAGAAAAATGCATTTAATTCATTATCTATCTAATTAAAAATATTCGGTATTTTCATGGAATGAAGCTATATATTTCTTATTAGTTATTTCTTATTTTGTAAAACTTTTGTGAATTTTTGATTACCAAACTTAATGATTTGAAAGTCAGCAGAAGCACACTGTGTACGGAATAAAGCATTTTCATCTCCAGCACACGAGACTGTCTACTGGAAATTCTAAAGATTTGTTGTTTTTAAATATTTTGTGATTTTGCTGCTGTCGAACTGAATCTGATGTGGCGTAAGTGCGAAGAGCTGGATATTTATTTAATAAAGTTAGCACACGAAAAATTAATAATAAAAAGAGAAAGAAATGTTTTGTACGCCATCTTATTAAGAAACCTAAACACTGATATGATGAATTCAGGAAAGACTGAAAAAATGGAAACACTTAACAGTGCATTGTGAGTTCTAACATAAGACGCTAGTCTGCGGTTTAATATTTGTGGCTTTGCTGATAAGTTGTATATGGCGTAAGTGCGAAGGAAATTATGCTTAATGATAAAGCTAAAACAAATGGTTATCAGGAGTGAGCGCACTAGCACACTGGTAGACTATGCTCAGCGAGAGCATAAAAAACCTGAACAAACCCTTTTGGGCTATCGCTAAAACAGAAAACTTTCAGACACTTTTTTCCAAGATTATCTTCACTCTTTCGTAGTTGAGGTTCTTGTCAAAATGGTTAAAATGTCTGTCATGAGCATTTGACGCATTAAGGTTATCACATGGGCACGCCGAAGTTCGAGGCCAGCGGCCGGGAAAACTTAAGGATTGTGCGGAGTTTCTATCTTGAAATTAATAGGGTTATGGGGGAATTTCTTACTACCTGCCTTCTTGAGGGAATAATTTGCATTATTTTCAGGCGGCCTTTTTTCGTTACTTTCCCACGAAGAAAAATTAAAATGTCCTTGCTTATTACAACAACCTAACCTTTTGTACCTGCAGCGGAGTAGAGGGGACTACTTTACAGAGCTTCAAATTAGTACATACAGGGTGACTAAAAATTAGAGGACACACTTAGAGAACTCGGAATCCCACAGCAATGCAGAGCTGGAAATGCAACCCTAACGAGATAGGAAGTTGTTATGGGCTGTCACAGGAGAATGAGTTTTAAAGACCATAAGCTTAAAATGCATCATGACTTTCCCTATATTGAAGTTACCTAAAGTTTGAGAAAGTCGAGATTTATTTTTATGGTCTTGAGATGTGAGTTTGCGAACGCTATGAATTCATGTTTTTTTCTCCTAACATCTCTGTGGATGACTGTCAATGATTTTTCCGTGTCAGCCTCTAACATACTCTCTAACTCGTTAGGATTACACTTCCGACCCGGCACTGCTATGGGATTCCGACTCATCGAGGCGTACCTTACATCTGAGAAGTTTGTTCTAGGTTTGAATAAACCTGCATAAAAAATTTTTAAATAAAATATCCTTAAATTCGCAAAACATATTAGACAAATATAAAATAAATTCGAAGGTGTCGCTCCTCGAGTTGCCCATGTTGGTGTGCAGTACTATGTGTACTCAAAGTTCAGCGACTCTAGCTTGCGTCATTTTTCGTAATGCCATTAAATTTAAAAGACAAGTATACTGCGTTTTGTTGAGTGGCAACACACTTATTTGATATCATTGAGTTTTCTGATTATGTTTTAAATATAAATGAAACAAAGTGGAACATAAAGCTCTTAAATCGCTAAGTTTAAATCAAAAGTTAATTAAAATGGCACAAAATGCGAAATAAATAATTATTTTTTAAAAAAATTCAAAATTCCGGTTCCGAGGTGGGCTTTTTTGTGTGGAGAATTACGTGCGTTGAAAACTGAATAGCTCTAGGTGACGCCATTTTTATAAAAGGAGAGAGAAATTCATAGATACATACAGATTTTTCATTATTTAATAGAAGAAACTGCAACAGATGATATAATATGCTACACACGTGGTGTGCATAATTAGTAAACTAAAGCACAGTGTGTAAGCCATTTTTTTCATAATAATATAAGTTCAGCTTATTTTTGGTGCATCTAACATTTTGCTGTATACAGATTAATGTTGGAGTATTTTGACGCTATAGGTAGCGAAAGTTATTTGCATTATTGGACAGCCGCTTCCTCGTAATTAGGGACAGAAAAAGAAACTGGTTATAAGAACAAAATTCGAAAGTTAACTGAACACTCATTATCACCGCTTCAGTAAATGGTTAAAAGCTGGAAATTAATGAATTTTTTTCCACCTAGAACATGAAAGGATTTTCTTTTTTTTATCGTAAATTTTCAAAAGTTAATTGCAGTCTTTTTCTCCCTCAGGGATAGTTAGAATGAAGATATTGCTCGTAAATTTTAATGGCTTTGGTGTCGATAAATTGTGCGGGTGAAACACACTGATGGAACATTTGCAGAAATATCAAAAACACGTTAAGAAAACATATTTTCAAAAATAAATTTGTTATTGAAATTTTTTAGATGGGTTAAAAATGACGATTTAATTGAAATTATTATTGTATTTTCTAGCTAAGATTAATTAAACCAACTGTGTTTTATGTACGAATAACAGGATGCAAGAGACCTGTGTAGTTATTTAAAGCAAGTAATGAATATCTAATTTATGAAAATAAGCTACAAAGCTGTTAGATATGTAGTATACGATGTTAAAATATAAGAGAAAATATCTTCATTTATGACAATATTTTGCATTCAATTGGAAAGAAATGAGTAATTATGAGAGCACAGTACTATGAATTTAAAATTAAAGCGACTTTATCTGATGACAAAGAAAACAATGATCGCGAACGACAAATAAAAAACAGAGTCGAGCTTTGTCGAAATGGCCACTTCAGAACAAAGTTATACAAATTTGATATAAAATTCGTAAGATTCCTTATGCTTAGGATGGAATAATCGTGCTTAAGATGGAGTATTTATATGTTTGCGTTTTCAAAAGCGTAAATAAAATTTCTCAATGTTATTAAGGATAGATTTTAATTAAGAAGAATCTAGTTTTCACTTTATTTTAATAAGTCGTGGGAGGTAAAGTTTCGAAAAAAATATAAAACCTTACTATGAGGTTTCATTTTAATGCCGTAGAGTCGGAACCAATTTGCTCCATGTTTTGTGTGTGTGCCACTTTCTCATGTAGAACATGTTAAATTTTGCATTAAATAAAAGAATTTATTGCTGAATTCGCATATTGGATAGACAGAGTTAATGATACAAACAAGGCACAGTCATTAAAATGCCACTGCGAAAAATTAGGATGGAAAAGCAGTCGCAACTATAAGGAAATATTTTTATATTTACAAAATCCCCATTCCTTATTCGATTTTCATAAATTTATTTAAAGTTTTTTCAGAAGTACTTTAATCAGAAGAAAACGCAGAATCAATATACAAGTAAATAAGCAAAGTACACAACTTTTGTGAACGTTTTATTCAGGGTATTTAGAAAATCGGTTGCGAACTTTCAGAAGAAACAGAGTAAATCTAGACGACGGAAAATCATACTGCAATGCATGATCGGAAACGCTTTTCTGTCACGATAGTGACGATAAATTCACAAGAAAGGAAGGATATAAAGAGGGTGAGAAAATATGTTTATTATGCTCAGTAGAAACCAGAAATAAGAACAAAAACAGAGAACGATCGTTATCAAAAAAGGCGTTCGAAATTACAACCCCGAACTGTGATGCAGGAACAGTGCGTCATGCATCTTCCATGCATGATTCAGATCTTCCATGCTATGGAGATATGAGCCCTACATCACAGTCCGAATTCATAATTTACACATTATCTGAGTTTCGATTGGTTTTAGTTTTAGGTGGATTAAATATATTACGTTAAGTAATTCATTAAAATTTCCTTTTCACATTCTTGTGCGAAGTACAGGATGTACTGTAATCGAAAAAGATTTTGGATGTCATATTTCAACGAAAACATCAATTTTGACCGCTCTCGAATCCATTTGAATGATATTTTTGGGGTGACATCTATACTTACGGACAGAATAAAGGACTCTTTTTCGCAAAACGGATTGTGAGATGGATTTAAAATGGATTCAGAAGACACTTTTGGGTGACGTTTCTACGTACGTACAGATCTCACCCAAAAAAATCATTCAGACGGAATCGAGAGAGGTCAAAATGAATATTTTTTTTTGAAATATGATATCGGGAATTTTTCGCAATTACAATACTTCCTTGAAAAGCATCTATCACGACGTATGTGTGTATCTCATATAACTGAAAAACAAGTAGCCGTAGAACATTGAAATTTTGTAAAATTTCGTGGAAATATATATATATATATATATATGTATATTTCCATATATATTCTACATATAAATTATTGAATTATTTTATATATATAGCGTGGGCTGTTGCCCGGCTCGGTAAGCTGAGTATTTTTATTCTTATATGTTGGTAAACTGTAAATGTTTTCCTTTAAATGTGACTGAATTATGTTGTTCTTATATTCCGGTTAAGAGTTTTATGTCTCTACTTAATTTGCATGCATTAGTTGCAGAATTATCAATGATTTAAACCTGGTGATAGACTTGACGAGGCCGCCATTTATTTACATTTGAAACCGTTAGTAGAATAGTGAATCAAGTCAGCATCAAATTCAATGTCTTTTTGTCCAGTGAGACAAGATGTCCACTTTCAGTTTTGTGCACTTAAACGTTGGTCTTCCTCTATGTTGGCTAAATTGCAAGGTTTTGTGTAAACTTTAATTTTAATTTTAAAAAAAATGTTTTAGCTGTTTTCAATTATATTTATTGTTTTAGATTTTCTGTATTTACAATTTTTAATGAAGATGTTTTGAGTTTTTATACATTTCTTCCCTTGCCGCGAAATAAGAACTGATATGATTTAATGAGAGAATGTATTTCTGATGAAATTCGAGGAAATAAGTTTAGATAAAGCGCAGCAAAAAATGTAAATAATTTAATAGGCCATGCAAGGAAGTCAAGCGATGTCTACATCAGATATTTTCTTTCAAAAGATATTGAAACATATTTTTATCCTAAATAACAGTTGTTACGCTGAACTACCTTTTTACTACTTTTCAATTAAATTTATTTCATATCGAGTTATGTCAAAAGATCTGTAGTTTGTCAAATCAAATCGCGTTTCCTTCTAATTATTTTGTTACTTCTGATACGGAGTGATCTTGATCGAAGCGGGCATTTAAATACGGTAAATTCTGCTCTCGTTGTATAGTTCTAGAGCTTGTGTTATGGCACAATGTTTCAGAGTAGTAATAAGAATGAAAAGCCCAAACGTTCATTTTAGTCATTCAGTTTGAAAAGGGAAAACGTTCTGGTCAAATTGAGTGTTCATAATTTGTACTGCATATGGAAAAAATGCCGTTTCAGATGGCAAAGTTCGAAGATTGTCTGAGAAGTTTAATTGTGGAAATTTCAGCTTCGAAGATAATTAATGCTCTGGACGATCATTCTCCATAAAAAAGGCCTATAAGAAGAAGCTACTGTTGAAAATCAAAGTTATATAATTCAGAAACTATCACACAGAATACATATTCCAAAAAGTAAAGTACATCATTGGGTATGTAAACTGCCACGAGGTATGGTACCCCATAATTTAATAGAACATAAAATTGCTTTGACAGAACAGAATAATCCAGGTTTGGCATATAATTCATTGCTGAAAAATAAATAAAAAAACACCTTTTTTGAAACGGCTTATTACTGGAGATAAGAAGTGTATCATATACAATCATTTTACAAGAAATAAAAGAATGGAATAAATCAAAATAGCCTCATTTAGTAGCATTCGAGATGGATGCTGCATCCCAAAAAATAATGCTTTATGTATGGTGAGACTACGAAGGAACTGTATATTAGGAATCGCTGTTATAAAAAGTCATGCAAATAAATCAGAAAATTACTGTTCCCAATTCGTACTTTTAAAGCAGAAATCCAAACAAAGCTCCCAGAACTGGTCAATAATTGAGATGTTGTCTTCCATAATAAGAGTGCTTGGGTCTACATTTCGATATGGTTGAGATGTTTTGTGGCATGACCTATATTCAGTAGATCTTGCCCTCTTGGATTTTCATCCCTTCAGCTCACTATAGAACTCTTTAAATGGCTTGGAGTTAACTTCTTTGGAGATTGTCAAGCAGCATGTGGATAAATAATTAAGGAATAAATCTAATTACGCTTTTAAAATAGGAAATTTTCAGTTATCTGAGACATAGAAAAATGACATAGAATAAAACGCTGCTTCTGTGATTTAAAAAAAATCTATGTTTTTGTAGTCTTCATTTATATTTATCATAAAGAAACCACAGAATGTTTTGGATAACCCAATATAAAAGAAGATACAGCTGGAATAGTTGGTTCGTTTCAGCTCACTGAGAAAGGCTTTGCATCGATAATCATAAATTTCGTTCTATATTCTTAAACTTTTGTGGGGTTTAACTCTTTAAATCTAAAATTCTAACTCCTTACCTCAAGAACACTTAACAAACGAATAATCGCTTAAGTGTGTGAACAGAATACGTAACACTTGAGAAGGGTTTGAAACCCTTTATTACTCAATATATTTACAATCAGTTCCGGCTTGGAACTTTACAATAAAGCCGCCACTTGGGCTTGAACTTAAATACTAATAAATTGAACTAAAACTAGCTTAACTAAAGCTCTTAAATAATATAGCCGAAGCTATCAGAATCTAACTAGTTGGTCCCTAAGTATTAATTAAATTGGCGAAGCCTAGCAAGGGCCTAAGATATGGCCGAGCGTAGTAATAGCTAAGAGAGATGTAGCCAGATGGCAAACGCGCGCTAGTCAGGAAATCAGACTCTCTCTCTCTTGAAGTCGGTTAAGTCACGACTTAAATAGTACTCATTCTCATTTGCATTATCTGCATTTCTGAATTCACATTCTGGCAGGAAATTGTGAGATGAAATTAGAATAAGATAGGAAAGATACAAAACTTAAAATAACTGTTAATTAATATAAGGTAAACCTTACACTTTTATACCTGTAGATGCTCTTTAAAATGGCCTCTCATTATAGTGATCATATTCTTGACCCTATTAACTTAATATTTAATTATTATCCTTTATATATTTATAACAAACATACATTTTTAAAAATGGCTTTTCATTACAGAATAATGGCTATTATTATGACCTTGTGAAAATGGTTTCTAATCATTAATAATCATACATTGTTAAATATGGCCCCTCATTTATCATACGTTAAAATGACCTCTAATTATAGAACACTATATTCTTGCCTATTAAATTAATATTTAATTAACACTGACAACAACTAATGCAAAAAACCTCCATCTGCGAATATTAAACTTCAATTTCGTTGTAACTACATTCGTTATAAAGTTCTTTCCTACAGAAAGCGCACATTCGTCATAACTGGCGCTAATCGTATATTCTAATTTTTTAATATTTTTACATTTCGTAACCACATTTTTGCTTCCTAAGTTTTTATATGTTTTCAAATTTTGACAGTTTTGGCCAGTGTCTAAATTTTGAGCAAATATAAAAAGAAACTGTTTCTTATTTCCAAACAGTGCTCACATAATATATCATTCACACTTAAAAAATCGGACGGCACATAGGGCACTCCAGTCCATGTATTCTAATAATTATTAGAATCATCGCCCACGCATTCGAAGAGTGCAGACTTTTTGATTATTCACTTACTACTTTAGAATTATTTCGATTATCCTGTGATTAATTTAGAGTTTGTTGAAAACTTTTCTGCTCTTTCAATCTATTCTTTTAGCACAAAAGGCACTATTTCTGTCGATTCTCACTTTTTGTTCCGTATCTCGTTTTGAATAAAAAATTATTGCCACCAAATGTTGTCGCCATGTATTATTTTTAAAGAAAGAGTAGAGTGAGTTGAAGAAAATTGCGCTGCAGCACTTAACACTGTATCGGAAAGTCTAAAGGTATGCCGCTTTTAAATGCTTTGTGATTTTGCTGTTGAATTTTTTGTAGCGTAGGTGCGAAGAGAATTTTGTTTAATAAATAAAGTTAAAAATACAAAAAGTTAATAATATTAAGTGAAAAATTAATAATAAAATGACAAAGTTGCATAAGTCAGCATACTAAGAAAACTGAACCATTGGGGTACAGGATGAACTGAGAAATGACTGAAGAAAAAAATTAACGGCAACACATAATGTTGCATCGAGAACTCTAAATATATATGTTCATTTTAAAAGTTTTGTCATTTTACAGTTCAATTTTATATGACGTAAGTGCAGAGAAAGCGATGCTTAATAATAAAGTTGAAAAAACAAAAAAACTATGTTAATTATATTCTTATGTTGTATTAGCAAAAGCGAATTTAAAATGACAGTAGTTAATTGCGAGTTCAGCTAACAGCATGAAAAACCGTAACGAATTCTTTAGTACGACGTTAAAAACTGAATACTTTTTCTTTGTTTGTTTTGTTGTTATTCATAAGCTGTGTAATTTTAAGTTTTCGCTAATCGCATAACATTTGCTTCGTTTTATTCATATTTTAACAATATTTGCGTGAAATTTGCTATGTAAATTATGCTTAAATGACTTGATTATAGAGATGTAGTGTTTCAAAAGTGTAAAGATGATATCAAACGGTATATAACTCAGTGAAAGGCAGAAGAAAACTGGTTTCGTGTCTGTCCTTTAAACACGAAACAGTTTAGTTATTTACTTTCGTCAATAAAGCAGAGTACAGAACAAACAGTTGACTGACAATGACACTGAGAGTGTGGAATTCCTGATTTTTGGAGTTTATAAATAATATAATGAGTGCAATATAAAAAAATCTACTTAAAACGAAATGGAAAGAACTTAATTAAAAGAAAAAGACACTGTATGATAAATATGAGTGAATCAAAAGATTTTAAAAAGCGAATCATAGTGTAGCAGCAGACGGTATCCTAAATATCAACGAAATGATGATAAATATCATTGAAAGGCATTCGTACCTAGGTATGCTTATATGCAGTATTTGCTACGAGTAGGATGACGAAAGATTAAAACAGGTTATATTCTGTGCGAACCACAAACGATTTTTCAACATTCCAGAAAACAGCATCTGGTTAGCTATCTGATTAAATAAAATAAGCATTTTTTTAAAAACATTTCATTATTACTTTTATATTGCAGTATTTAAAATATTTCACAGTTAGTCAAAGGAAATACGCATTTGTTGAAACTCAATTGTTTTATCAAATTTGTTTCGTTACTCTTTAAATTATTTTGAAGAGAGATATGTTGAAATAAAAATTTGCTTTACGTTATTAATTATATTAAATAAACTAATGCCCTATAAAATAATATTCTCAAACAAAAGTTGCCATTATTCGAAGAAAGATGTGTGACTGACTAATATTGAACAGTGTAGAGTTTATATTTTAAGGTTTTTTCTCCCTCATTTCAGCATGCCTTCGTGGTGTAACGGTAACAAACTCGGGGTGTATTCTAGAGGTCCAGGTTAGAGTCTAAACGAGGGCACTGCTCATATTTCATGTCTCCTACTTCAAAAGTACCTAATTACTCTACAGTGGCGCTCGAACTAAAAGGTGGTGGTTGATGCTTCTTCACCATCAGGATTTGGCGATTGGGTCCTCTAATCCCCAGTCGCCCTTTAAAAGGGGGAGTATAAAAGATATTTTCTCTCTTCTTTCTGCATGTCTTCGTGGTGTAACGGTAGCACACTAGGCGCGTATTTGACAGGTCCAGGTTCGAGTCCCGGTGAGGGCAATGCTGATTTCTCACGCCTCCGGAATCAAATAACTTAATGACTCTAACAATATGAACGTTAACAAATGAAATATCTTGTCTTTTTACTATAGTTAAACATAGAATTTAATTCTATGGCATTCACTTATTAATTTATAATGATGCAATTTTTAACCATGTGTGATTATTACAAAAATATAAAGGATAATAATTAAATATTTAGTTATGAATATTAGTGAAATATTGACTTAAGGTTTAATAGCGTAAAATGGTCAAATGTTAATTAATAATGATACGCAATTATTAATACAGCCGAATATGGATTTTCATTAAATTTTATCTTGTATAACTTATAACAATAGGAAAATATTTTAAAAGTTGTAGAGTCATAAGATTTATTGATGCAAAACACGTGAAAAATGCAGTGCTCTCGCCGAGATTTATACACCAAACTTCCCGATTGTCAAGTGGACGTAC
The DNA here is from genome assembly GCA_000611955.2 of Stegodyphus mimosarum. Classification (NCBI taxonomy): domain Eukaryota; kingdom Metazoa; phylum Arthropoda; class Arachnida; order Araneae; family Eresidae; genus Stegodyphus; species Stegodyphus mimosarum. Next base: position 30,760 of record KK121106.1, on the reverse strand, counting down.
TAGCCAATAACAACACGAAGGCAAGGAGGAAGAAAATTCCTTATAAAGTAAATTGCATCAGTTATAAGTTTATTTGCAAAGTAATCTGACCTTTGAAGACTTCATATTAGCTCTTCTTTTAATCATTATGAAATGCTTTCTAACTTGCTGTCCAATTTATATTGTACATTTCATATTTTTTCATATTGTTTTACTGTGTATATTAATGAAATATTTGTTCTTCCAAATTAAATAATTTTATTATTGTGGGCAAGAAAACATAAAATTATGCATTAGTTTCAGTGTGCAGTAGTTATGTCACAAGTTTGCAATAAAATACTTTTCATTTAGCAGAAACTATTTTAAAAAGCAATCTTAGTTATTTCCGTATTATACGGCATTTCCGTTATCTGGATTATATCCGGTGCCATTTAAATCGAGTAATTGGAATCCTGCTTCAGTTTGTTTAAACAGGAATTTTGTTTGTTATAAGTGTCTTCTATAATAAGAAATGCTAAGAATTCGCGAAAAGGACCGAAAGTATTCTGAGTTAAGGTAAAGGAGTTTGTGTTAGAAAGGTAAAGATTATATGCAAAAATTGCTACATATTGAAGAGAATTGGAATTAAAGAAGGAATTACTAAAAGAAAGTGCATTTAAAATTAAAGGATTAGAAATTAAAAAAAGGGAATTTAAATCCCAAACATAGAAACCAGCCTTGCGTAAAGAAAAGCTTTAGCAACCAGAAATTCGGACGGAGTGATTATATATAATGTTTAAGCACGATGAAAGTAATTATGTCACTGGTTAACTTCTATTATAACTTCTATTCTTCTGTAAAATTCTGAAATATTATCAACGTAAAATTATTTTACAGTTTTAAACCAACAGAAGTCCTTTGTTCTTCGGTAAAAGAATTCGAATAATTATCCAAAAATTAAAGATGGATTATGAAAGAAATTTCAAGTTATTCTTAAATAGTATATATAGAGAGAGAGACACATAAGTATGGGGGAAGTGCAATGATTTAGTTCTCAATGAAAGAAGGCAGCAACTAACTTTACGGTCATGAATGGAATAATAATAAACATGGCATACATACAGATTGCGTATTAAATGATTTTTTTTAATGGCCGGGGGCTGTATTTAATATTCATTAACATTGCGCCACTACAAGGGTCGGAAGTGGGGGCCATTTCATTACGGAAGCACCTTATAGGGGACCATTGCTGCCTCCCGTGAAGGAATGAAGAGTTTCGAACTTAGGCCCATCGCTACGACAGTCAGGGTCACTAACCATTATACCAGGTGGGCGGCGTATTAGATGATTAGAACTTCGGGAAACACAACTAGCTTAAAAATTATAACATGACTTAAAAATAAAAAATCTGAAAACTTTCATATTTTATATTACGCCCAAAAGGGGAGTTTTTTTTTAACGTTTTGTGTATTACCTTTATTTATTAAATATCATGTTCTTCGCACCTAAACCATAAAATTCAGTTCAAGAGCAATATCTCAAAATAATTTTTAAATTGAACCTATCTTTAGAATTTCCGATACACAGTCTCGCGCGCTGGAGATAAAAATATTTTTTCTGTACAACGTTGCCATTGCTTCCTTTGAAATCCTTGAGTTTGTTAATCAAAAATTCGTCAAAGTTTTACAAAATATAAAATCGATAATAAAACAAATTCTAAATTTCAAATTTGGGCTTCCAGATGCCCATATTGGCAGTAGAATTACGTCATTCAAAATTCGATGGTTCTAGGTACCGCTGTTTTATCCTAGTGCAAAAAACATGCTTACATTTATGCACTTTCTTCACTATTTGATTTCTTTAAATATAATACAAAGCTGCAATATTTGGTGGCAGCAATTTGAAAAGTGAACCGAGATTTAATGATTCCGACTCAAAATACCGAAACGAAAACAATAGTCCTTCAGGGACAAAGTCCTTTCGGACTTTAAAAAAAAATCTTGGAAATATCTTAAGACACTAAGGATGCTTTACGTAACTTTACACAACACTATGCGTGCAATAAGAGTTTCCCAGTTTTATGTACACTTATCACATCTTTAAACAATAGATGAAATAAGCAAAGCGATGAAACCGGTGTTAGGTAGGCAAGAGACGAAAGAAAACGTACGTGAATATTTAGACCAACTTATTAATAAGTTGAAAAAAGGATGAAAATCCTTTCTTTAGGTTCTGAAAGGTGAGTGGAGAAGTACAGATTTTTTAGGAGGATCTAGCCAAATTAAAGCTACTAAATAAAAGGCCTATTACTAAAGTTAGTAATCTTGAGTTTCATATTGTTTTATATACAAGGAAAGTTATGCTTATCAAATATATACCAAATCTTGAGACAGCACTCGATTTTCATCTAAAAGTCAAAGAATGTTACAAATGTTGATAATATAAAATAGCATTGACTGTTGATCAAATAAAAGATTTATATGATGTAAATATTTAAAGAAGTGTTGAAAGAAGTTAGTTATCTCCATCAAATTTGTCAATAGCCTCACTAATTACAAATATCAGTAATATTTAAAAATCATAATCCGGAAGTACTAAGACTATATAAAATGAACCATGATATGGGCATCTACAATAAAAGGGAATTTCCATTTGTAAAATAAATACTGTTGATGTCAACACAAGTAGCAGATGGACTCGGACTTCAGAAATACAAAATTACAAAAACGTTACGACACAAAGAAGAGCCTTTCAGTGTATTAGAAAAGTAGAGAATGTTTTAGTGCAAGGGAGTGAGATATATCTGCCCCATATAAAGGGTTAAATAAATTTCTATATAGGTGTAGGAGAGTCTAAGCATTCAGAGAAAATTAATTGAAATAGATTAACATTTATGTAGGTTTATGAACAAATCATTGGAATTCAGTGGACTCATTGAATTCAGTGGAATTATTGGATCATTGGAATCATTGGAGTCTTAAACAAAGAAGAGGCGATACTATTTTGGAAATATGGACGCGTGAGATAAAAACTTAGAATCTGGAAAGAAATTACTTTTAAAACAGGAATTATTGTAGATTGAAGAAATTTGTTTTCGTTATAAACAGAGTCCATATCACATCTTCGAATTCGAAACGCAAGAAGAAACTTTTATTAGAAACGCATTTGGATGGCAGGCTTTTATCTGCAATGTTTTATGATTATGGCGAAAAAATTGCATTCACTGCTGTACATCGCGTAAGTCAACCAATCAGAAAGAAGGAAGGATTACGGGATCTAATAAAGTAACCTAGCTAAAAAAAGATTCCTCGAAAGGCTATTGTTCGATAATATATTTTAAGATTTTTCTCTCCCATCTAATGTATATCAACTTAAGTCTTAAAAAAAGTCTGACATAAGTATTCACGCAACAGTTATAAAATACTCTAAATAAATAACGTTAATAATATTTTGAATTTTGCATTTCTTTTGCAGCAGTAATGAAGCATATTTGAAGGCATTTATCGCAGGAATGATTAGCATTGAAACTTTCAGACTGCTGTGAATGTGACCAAAGAAAGTTTCTAAAATAAGATTAGAAGTAATTAAGAATCCCTGGCTGAAAAAATAACAGTTTAGTTAGTTTGTACTGTCGAAAGTTGGATTTCAGGAAAACGTCAGTTGGAAGAACAGCATGAAGTGATGAAATTGACATCGGAGGTCAAAACAAGAAAATAACTGACAACCAGCTTTGTCGCACGTGGGACAGTGGTTTAGGAAGAGAGAAGGAAAAGATTTCTCTTTTAAAAATGCTTTCATGGATGAATGCATTAAAAAGAATGTATTTGGGGCAATTAGGTAAAACAATAATCATTTATCGGGAAAGAATTTAAAAGTTCTTTGACTATCATCGAAGATAACTATAAAATCAGATAAAAAATTTTAGATCGTTCATGAAAGGCTATACGTAGGGCCGATCATAGCAACATCAACAATAAATAAATAAAATAAAATATTATTAAATAAATAAATAAATAAAATAATATAATATAAAATAAATAAATTTAAGAAATCCAAAAGGGCAGTTTTAAATTTTTGGCATAGTTTACCTTTAGAGATTATCGATACAGACTGTTCAAGTAACGTAGCGGGACATTTTATAGGATACCAGATGAATATACATTAAAACTAACATAGGTACTCTGTATATCTTCTGTATACTTCAAAAGTGAAAAAATACATAACGTCATTCTATAAAAATATTTAATCTTAATTAGATATATCTTGAAATAAATGCATTTTTATTTAAATGATTCAGATAAATAAAAAAATAAGATTCTTAAGAACTATATCTGTTGCTTTTAAATAGCTCGGCCAGTTAACGAATAATAAACAAGTTAAAATCGAAAGAAAAATACCTTACATTTTGCAGAATGGCGACAGACTCGAATTAGAAGTGAAAGATTGAAAAATAGTGTTTCTAGATTAATAGTAGTTTTGGGCTAAAAGTATGTTTGAAATTAATAAAAATATGTAACGTAATTCTATGAAAATATGTAATGCTTTTAATTAAATATATCATGAATTGTATTTTTCTTTAAATCGATCAAATTAAAGAAGTAAAAAAATAACATATTTAAGAACTACAGCTGCTTTTCTAAGCAGTTCGTTTATCAGTACAGACAGATTAAATACAGAAGAATAATATCTTATGTTTTTCCGAATGGTAACAGACTCGAATAAAAACTGAAAATAGTTAAAATCGCATTTTGAAGCTAATAGCCTGTTTGGGCTAGAAAAAAAGGAAGAAAATGAAATTTTATTTTGGTGATGAGAACTTGTAAATGAATTTAGAAAATTTACAGAAATATATGTAGAAAGTTAATTGTAGCGAAAACTGAAGCAAAAGCATTAACGCATTAGAAAAATTTTAATTTCCATTCTATGGTTTGAACTCTGATACTTTGCATATGTTGTCAAAACTGTTGCTGGGCATGATGCGCGCTATGAGTGTTAGATCCACGTCATTAACTCTTTAGGACGTTCCGTGAAATTTTGATACCTGAAATTTTGTATGAGAGATTTAATACAATTGTTAGACGAAAAGGCCTATTAGTCTGGAAACACCATTTTGCACTGTTAATGCTATCAGTTTGTTTCTGTTGTCATTCTGTTGTCCGCATTTGATTCTGTTGTCATTCGGCAAAGATATTTTATCTTTCAAATTAGATCTTTCCGTTACGGATTAACAAATTAACATACTTAAAAACAACATATGCAACTCTTGTGAATATTACCTTTTGATTTTGCAATCGGCTTGATTTAAATGAAAACTGATTTCATTCATGGTATATCTAATTAAAACATTCAATATATTAACACAGCGACTTTCCATATTTTTTCACATTTTTAAATATGCACAAGATACATAACGTTCTCATATTAGTCCAAATGTATTTTCATCTAGTATCCTCTCAAATGTTTCAATATTTCTCCTGGACCATCTCTACCAATAATCTCTACTGATAAACTGATGTCTTAAACTTTAAGCCCTTCTAGCCAATAGTTAAATTTGAACTACTAAAGATTTTATGTATGTATGTTTCTGTACAGATGGGTCTAGATAGACAACAGGTCAAATTTCAAAGCTAAATTAAAAAACATTTTTATGCACTGGCTAAGATATTTTCCAAAACGTTTTCTGTATGTTATTTTCAGTCTAATAAACAAGCAAAAATAGTCTCGAATATTTACTACAAAGTATCAGAAGTTTCGAAAGTACAAATATCAGAAGTTTCGTAATTCAACAACTAGTGTTTTATGATTTTCATATTAGTATAGTCATTTACCATTGCGTCATTAGCAATACTCAAGTCTAGAAGTTGAATCTATATTACTTACTGAGTGGCAGGATCCGTTAACTCGGTATCGACAATCATTTAACTTAAAAAGTAAAGAGAAGTTCGTTAAAGAAATCTCTAATAGCAGCAAGAAGGAAGTAGATTACTATAATTGAGGTCCCTTGAATAGGTATTAGCAATAGGCAAGTAGTCAATTACTACACTCTCTGTCCTATAATAACAGTAGCAAATGAATATTTAAACGGGAGGTATTGGCGAATGCAGCTACAAGTTATGTTTCAGCGCAAAAATGCGAAGCCTTAAATCAAAATCAGTGTTCATGACATCTACCATTTGCTTTGACACATCTTTCAATTTTTAGGTTAAATAATTATTACAAATTACAGCCGTTTTTCAAATTTCATCTGCTGATCGGAATCAGCTGTTTTATTTTATTTGAATATCAACCCGTTATAAAAGTAAGATAACAAAACAAGAGTTTTAAGTAAAGATCGAGTTGCGATGATCCAGTTCTTGATGCATCAAAAGAAAGAGAAAAGATTGCAGAAAGGTGCAATTACGTTAGATGTAAAAAAATTTAAGTGCAAAAGAATGACCATATCAGTAATTTGGAAACGTGCTTTCGAAAATAACTGTCAAGATGAGTCTTCTGTTAGTGTTGATTCTTTGAAAAAACAGATCTGTGGACGTAACTGCAAAGATTACGGAGCAGAAAATCTTAGACATATTCCTCTTAGTAGAAGCGGCACCATAAAAGCTGTAAAGTTAGCCTTTGATAATATTTCTCCCGAAATACAGGATACTACGTTTCTGTCACTTCAACAAGTTATGCTGATTGTTTATGTAATTATGGCAAAGCCTCGAGGGCTACTTGCTGAAGGGGAGTATGCCTTCGTGGAGAACGTTCTAAGAGAAACCGGTTCGTATGCACATTACACATGAAGAAAAGCACGAAAACGCCCATGCAGCCAGCCCGTTTGAGGGATTCGAACCTCGGACGACACTACCAGTGTTCAGCGACTTTACCGCTCGCCCCCTGATGGGCCTTGGAAGAGATGAAGAAGGATAGCTCCAATAATTTTACGCTCATGCATGTAGGAAAGCTTCAGGTAATGGATCCTACCTACAAGTTTAAAACGCAGTAAAAAAAATATTGAAAAATCCAGAAACTATCTGAACACTCAAAAATAAATTAGGAGTAATATTTAATTTAATCTATTTTGTTAATAATAAATTCTACCTTGCATATTTACTTTCTTTTGCAAATATTATTACGGAACAGAGGGAGTATTTCATTTCAAATTTAACTGGTAAATTTGTTCCAAATGAAACAAGCCAATGATATAGCAGACAAATTTTACTATATTTTTATTTTTCCATACTATTGTATAAAATATCAGAATATTTTATTGAACTGCGTTGTGAAAATATATTCAGCTTATAAATAGGACTGCACGAATATATCTAAAAGTCATTGTTATGTTGTGCGCATAGTCAATTAGACAGCTGACGGTGCAGAATATTTCTTATGGAAAAAATTGCATATATACATATATATAATGAATGATCTTAGTAAGCAGAACTAGCTTAATTTAGTAACCATATTTAATGTTTCTAATTAGACATCTCGCGATTTAAGCGCATTTTTATTTAAATCAATCAGATTAAAAAATAGAAAAAATATTCTTAAGAACTGTGGTTATTGCATTTAAATCCCTTACTTTTTTAATCTACATCTGACAGATTAAACTTAACAGTTAAATATCTTTACCTTATGTAATGACAACATACTGTTTTGTCGAAGATAAAAATATTTATTTCAGGAAAAGGCAAAACAACGTTTTTAAATAACCAGTTTGTTGATTACAGATGAAAGTAATCTCAGAATCTTATATTTTGCCGGAAGACAAAATTGGTACGTCGGAAATAAAACTGTTTTATTTCGAGCAATATTGCTACTGCTCACTTTTTAATCGCTGAGTTTTTTAATAAAACATTCATTGCATTCGTACTAAATGCGAAATAAATTTAGAACAAATTCGAAAATCTTCATTTCGAGCTGCACATATTCGAGTAGCGGATTAAGTGCATCTAAAATTTGGTGGCTGTAAGTACTGCTTTTTTCCAAAGCGCGACAAACATCCATCCGTCCATCTATACATATAAACAGATTCTTCAGTATTTAATTATATCGAAATGATTCATCAGACAGTAATTATTCTACCACTATTTAAACAGAACTACAGCAATTAAGATATTTAACAATCAAAATTACACTTTGAAAGTGTAACGCATATTAATGTAAGCCAAATTTAATATGATATCGTAGGGACTTTATAACTCATTTTTGGCTGGTAAATATAACTTAACGCAAAAGTAACTCTACTTCGAATAAATGTTCATAAAATGAAACTTACATTCTTAGTTTATAAAGACATATGCCTCAAACAAGATTTATATATCGGATCATTTATTTCGACGCAATCTATTTTTTACTGAGCAAATTATCCAAATTATACTTCCTATATTCAGGAAGTATAACTTTCGTAAGACTTACTTGTTACCTAAAACTTAACCTTTATGCGAAATAGATAAAATACCTGTAACATATATTAATTGTTAATGATTTTTCTTTCATAGATAAATAGGTAAAATTAATAATTTAAATTTATAGCAGTAAATTGTTGTTGCATATATATGTGCAATATATATGCAATGTATATATAATATATATGCAATGTATTGCATATATATTAATTCACTTATAAAGCATAAATGCTTTTGAATTTTATTAGAAATATGAATTTCAGTTTCGGTCAAAAAGAAGCTACAGACAATTTACTAAAGAAAATGTCTTTTAGGAAATTATGAAAAAATTTAAATGTTTTTTTTTTTTCATTTCGAAGGAAATAAGCCAAGAGCAACTCAACGGAATTTTAAAAAACGTTAAATGCCGAAAAACTGCTCATAATTCTATACATTTACTTAATACCCTGCACTTTCATCCGAGATTCAGTTTTGAAGATAAAACTAGCATGAATCGTGTAATTTTCTAAAAACTTTTATAAAAAAGAAAATTCTAATTCTAGGAAAGAGGTAAAAAGTATCTTCTTCAGAATCAGATAATGCTTCTTGATTTTCGCTCCTGTTTAGTTTTCGTTTTGAAGTGGGAATGTATTTTTTTCTAGATTTATTTTCGGGGTTTAGATATCCAGGTCCAAGTTATAGAAACTTTTTAATACATAGAATTAGAAATCTAATTAGTCGTTATTGAATGAACAATACTTCAAAACAAGCTATATTGTGTTGATTTGCAAAAATTTAATCACTTTCCTTAGATGTGAATGAAAATGGAAAACTAAATAGCTATGTAAGCAAGTTTCTTGAAACATATAATGCTAATCTGTAAAACATTTGAAAAACGGGTACTTATGCGTTATCACTCATCGAACCATGAACGCTGGCGGAGATCTCATTAGAATTTGGCCAAACAGTCCTGGTGAGCTCTGATTCGTAATTCTATCTGCATCTCCTATGGTACAACATACTTCGGTCTCTCTGCATAATCCAGCAAACAGCAACTAAGCAGTTAACTCAGTTTTCTTTTTGGTTTTTCTTTTTATAAATATGTATATGTGAGGACTGTAAAAGTAAACAGCTTCGAAAATGAAAGAAGATTTCATTGTTTGTATATGTCATGTATTGCAAATTTCACTGTAACTGTAAATTTCATGGATTTCACAGTTATTCCTCATATGTATATATAAGTATGTACGCAAGAAATTCTTTATTTACTTTTATACTTTCAAATCTTATAAAGCAGCTGCATTAACGTAAAAACGAATGTTTAGATTTCTAATATTAATGCTGTTTGTTTGAATAATTTCGATGACATTAACAAGTAGTAGTTTTATTAAAATATATCCTTTACTATAGTGGCAACAATTAGATTCATCGCATAGTAACGAGTTGCCATAGTGATGATACGCTCATAAACTTTGGAACGACAATTATTATATTTTTGACTTTTGAGTTTGTATTAGCATAAGTTTCGTTCATGTACGTTATTAACTGGTAACTACCTAGATAAATAAATAAATATTTAAATACTAATGGAGTCATGTTTTAAATACTTATCTCTACCTCCTAAATTGGCTGAAACGGATATTTGAAGACGTCATGTTAGAATGGTGACCAACGGCAAAATAGAAACCAGCTAACAACTTTTATGATCGCCGGTTCTTAAAAACGTAAGATCAGTAATCTTATAATCAGTAATGTTATATATCAGTATCTTACAATTTTTAATTGCTCAAGTTTTGTGTGTTATTTTATATTTAATTCTATTCAGCAAGTTAAAGTTTTTTTGAAAATTAAATGCCGCATAACAGCGAAACTCAAACTATCGAACTCTCTCGTATTGCTTTCCGTGCACCTTCATTTTGAGAAAATAACCTAGAATTATGGGTCATGCAATTAGAATCTAATTTTAATTTATCTTGTATTACATCAGATCAAACGAGATTTTACACATTTAAAGCTGCATTAGACGCAAAAGTTCTGGCATATGTATCTGATATTGTGCATAATCCTCCGACAACTAATATGTATAATCAACTGAAAGCAAGAATGTTAGAGCAGATTTCTCAATCAGAGAACTCTAAAATGTGTGTACTTTTACAAGAATTACAGTTGGGAGATAAAAGACTGTCGCAACTTTTATTTGAAATGCGCAGTTTATCAGCCGGTAACGTAAGCGAGGAAGTGTTAAAATCCATTTGGTTTCAAAGACTTCCAATTTCAATTCAAAAGGTATTATCAGTATGCAGCGATACATTAGACAGTTTGGCTAAAATAGCTGATAAAGTTAATGAGTTATCTGGTTACCCACCTGAAACAGCAGTTTAAGTTCTGATGCACTTTCTCTTCAAACCTTAAAAGATGAAATCAAGGCATTGAAAGCAACAGTAGAGCGCACATCCCGTAGTAAATTTCGGCAACGTAGTGAAAGCAGAAAGAGAAATTCTAGCAAATCAAGAAGTCAAAAACATGTTAAATCTCAAACTCACGATTTGTGCTGGTATCATAGCCGTTTTGCTCACAGAGCTAAAAAATGCATTTCCCTATGCAAATGGCAGGAAATCTTCCAAACACCACCGTATTAGCGGCGACGGATGGTAGTCAAGCGCACTGCCGCTTATTCATTTTGGATAAAAGTACCGGTTTTCGATTCTTGATTGATAGCGGAGCTGCAGTTAGTTGCATTCCTAAAAAATTTACAAAATGTAAGACGACTCAAGATTTGACTTTATATGCTGCCAAAGGTTGAAAAATATGCAGTTATGGCACAAAAAACCTCGAACTCGATTTTGATTTAAGAAGACGATTTCCCTGGCATTTCATTATTGCTGATGTATCTCAACCTATCATTGGGGCAGATTTTTAAAATAAATTTGGAATTTTGATAGATATTAAAAATCGACGTTTGATAGATAACCTCACCAATTTGACTTCCAAAGAATATAGGGCCCTAGGACCTTCTTTGGGATTAACTCTCTTTTGTGACAATGCTCCTTATAGTGAAATTTTAAACAAAATTCAGGAATTATTTAATCTCACAATAAGTGCAAGCTCAATTCTTCATAATGTACAACACACTATCGAAACTAAAGGCCCTCCTGTCTATTCGAAAGTCAGACGACTATCACCTGAAAACTTAGAAGCTTTAAAAAAGCAATTCAAATCCTTAATGGAACAAGGAATCATTCGTCCTTCGAAAAGTCCTTACGCTAGTCCTATACATTTTGTCAAAAAACAAAATGGTGATTGGAGAATTTGTGATGATTTCAGGGAATTTTTTCCAGATTGTTACCCTTTACCATATATGCATGACTTTTCTGAATGTTTAACCCCCCCAAAAAAAGGATTTTCAGCAAAATAGATCTGGTCAAGGCTTATCATCAAATTCCAACACAGCAATCTGATATAGAAAAGACAGCGGTAATTACTCCAATTGGATTATCTGAATACATAAACATGACATTTGGGTTAAAAAATGCAACTCAAACATTTCAAAGATTTATTGATCAAGTTTTACGAGGTTTAGATTGCTGTTACGCTTACCTCGATGATGTAGTCATAGCATCAGAAAATGAAATCACACACAAAGCCGATTTGAAAATGTGTTTGAACGATTGAAGAACTACGGACTTAAAGTTAATTTATCTAAATACGTTTTGAAGCAAAAAGAAATCCGATTCCTAGGTTTTCTAGTTTCTTCGGATGGTATATCCTCATTACCAGAAAGGATAAAATCTCTATCCGAATACCCGCTACCTAACACTGTAAAGGATCTAAGGCGATTTATTGCAATGCTTAACTTCTGCCATCATTTTATACGAAATGCACATGAAACCCAAGCTTGTCTTTATGATTTGGTTAAAGGAAAAATGAAGACGGACACGTCAGAACTTACATGAGATGTTAAAACAAAAGATGCATTCAACTTATGCAAGCAACTATTAGCCAATGCTACTGTGTTCGCGCATCATGTTCAAAATACGAAACTTTCGTTGGTTACCGATGTTTCAGAAATAGCTATGGAAGCTGTATTACAACAACATATTGGTAATAAAGTTCAACCCTTAGCATTTTATTCCAGAAAATTAACACCTTCTGAACATAAATATAGCGCTTAGATAGAGAGCTTTTGGCAATATATTCAGCAGTTAAATTTTTTTGGCACATGGTCGAAGGTCAAGATTTTGTGGTATTCATTGATCACAAACCTTTGATTTATGCTCTGCAACAGAAACATGATAAAGCAACACATCGTCAAATTCGTCATTTAGAATTTATATCACAATTCACTACCGATCTGATATACGTTTGTGGAAGTAAAAACATAGTAGCAGATGCGTTTTCGAGAATTTTGCCTCAAATTATTGATTATGATGAATTGGCTCGTGCTCAGGAACATGATACCGAGTTGCAAACCCTTCTCAAATCCGCGACTGGTCTTGATTGTAAGCAATTAAATTTCCCTTTAACAAATCTTCCAATTTATTGTGATATATCTTCAAAAACCATTCGACCGTATGTACCTAAAAAGTTCAGATTTCAAGTTTTTGAAACGTTACGCAACTTATCTCATCCAGGAATAAAAGCAACTACAAACCTAAACAAAACTCGATTTATATGGAAATCACTCAATAGTGATAGAGAACTGGTGCAAAAACTGTTTAATGTGAAAAAAATCTCAAGTTCACTGGCACACTAAAAGTCCTCTTGGTACATTTTCGTTACCTGATGTTCGGTTCAGCCATATACATATAGATATAATCGGCCCACTTCCACCCTCAAAGGACTACAGATATATTTTAACCTGTATAGATAGAGTCACTAGGTGGCCGGAAGCTTTTCCGATGCCTAACCAAACTGCTGAAACTGTAGCTGAGACTGTTTACTCTGGATGGATTGCTAGATTTGAAGTACCTGATATCATAACAACTGATCGTAGTACCAATTCCGAAAGTGAATTGTTTAGATCACTTACAAAATTCCTAGGAACTTACAAAACAAGAACTACTGCCTTTCATCCAATTTGTAGAACGTATCCAATTTGTATTGTAGAACGCATGCATCGACAACTAAAAGCATCCATTAAATGTCATGCAACAATTAGATGGAGTCAAGTGTTACTATCAGTTTTGCTTGGAATGAGGTCATGCATTAAAGAAGATAGTGAATCTTCACTAGCTGAAATGGTCTATGGACCTTGCTTGAAACTTCCAGGAGAACTGTTTCGCAAATCCTTTTCTAATGTTGTTCCTTCAAAAGACTTTGTTGACAATCTTCGTCAACAGATGCGACTTATTCGACCATCTCCTCCTTCGCGGCACTTTTCGAGCAACGTGTTCATTCATGATGTTCAGTGTTCATTCTTTACTTACAAGCTCGCATGTCTTCCTTAGACGAGACACTGTGCGAAAACCTTTAGAGCAACCATACCAGGGACCATTCAAAGTATTAGCTAGAAATGAAAAATCTTTTACGACCGATATAAATGGCAATAAATCTACAGTATCAGTAGATTGCAGTAGAATAAGCAGGTGGCCTCCATTGATATAATTAGACACCCACCATTATTTTATACATCAGTCTGTGCAAACAATACTGAATCGTAATGCTGACATAAAAAAGGCTTGTTATGGTGCTGTTCAAAAACATGTAGAGCAAGGATATGTTTCCCCGAAATACATATCTGTGATCACCTTCAATGTATATTCTTATTTTAGGCGAATTAGCTAATAATGTATTCTTATAAAATGTATTAACAGTTGCTTACCAACTACTTCCAGTTGTCTGGTGCTCTGCACGCAGCGGAAATACGGCTTGTCTGTAGATACTTGGCACGTGTAGTTGCCGAAGCTCTCCAGACTTAGGTTTCGTAGGTAGACTGTGCTATTGTCAGACTTAGACATCTGGAAAGAAATAAAAATTATTTCATTAAGATGTATTGGAATATATCTTATGCATAAATAAAAAAATTTTTCCGATCCAGATAACCCATTGTCCGAATAACGGTGCTTAATTATTGGATTGATAAGAAGGTAATTTCGGTTTGCACAAGTAGACAGCGTTATGTTCGTTTTGTTATCCATCTGTCATTCTAATAATGTTTTCTTTTGAAATTTGACAGCTGATACTTGTAGGTTACTATAGAAATAATTTCAGTGTATTTTTGTTCACAGCTCTTAGTTTACAGCCATTTTAACATGAGGTGAAAAAATAAACATTTTTGACATATTTTTTATTTTCATAAAGGCAAAAAAGAGATATGTGAAGTGTACGATGTAGATTGCCTAAAAGAATGCAGACATTGTTAAAAAAAATTCCGTTTTAAAGATTTTTAATTTGAAGATGACCAACGTTCTGGCCGACATTCTGATGTTGATAATGACAAAATTAAAGGTATAATGTAATCGAAATATCACATAACTGTACAAGAGGTTGCATTAAGTGTATCACACACACCAACTGAACGCAAGATGTCTCGGACACGTTAAGAAGCTCGATATCTGGATTCTGCATGTCTTGAAGGAAAGTCACTAATTGCATCAGATAAAGATTATACTGTCAGTTTGATGGGATAACAAAGTGATGTTATTTGGAGCTGCTTCCAAGTAACCAAACGATCAACTCAGATATTTACTGCCACCTACTTATGAAATTGGAGGAAGCAATCAAACACAAAAGGCCAGAACTGGCAAACTGTAAAAGAATCGTGTTCCACAACGACGCTTCTAGCGCCACGTAAGAAATTATTGCAGCTTGGTTGGGAAGTGATGCTGCATCCCCCATATACTCCCGATTTTGCACCATAAGCACTTTTTTGAGTGTTTTGCTGATAAAGACTAGAAGTTCTACGAAAGCGAAATTATGAAGTTACCAGAAAGATGGCTAAATATTTTCGAACAGAATGGAAAATATTTAACTAAATAAAATTACTTTTTGTATAGAAAAAAACTGAGTTTTATTTCATACTAAAAAACCCAAATTACTTTCTTGCCAACCCGATACTATCATCTTGGCGCATTTTGACAATTCTTTTTACAAATGAACAAAGAAAAAATGAATAGTGGTATATTATACGCAAAGAATTATTTATTACATATATACGTATTATTTTATGCATACTTTATGTATTAGCTAAGTATGCCTCCCGAAAATCAATCAATGAAAACACTTTCAAATGGGGGTTCTTACTCCTTTTATATTATGGTGGAAATTTTGTGGCGATCGGTTTTAAACTAAATTTAAAGCAATTGTTTACTTCGGCGATTTTGCAGAAAAATAGAGGACACTTGCACTTATTGCAGTTTCCTCCAATGCAAGCAAATATTTCATAATAGAAAGAAATAATAGTAATATCCTGGTTTGCATATAAAAAAATCATTGGATTAATAATAATAGAAAACGAAAGCTCATACGAAAATGATGACACTGCTTGTTAAATCCGATGAATTATTAGGCACATGTAATCACTAGAGTATGACACATTATGAAAATTCGGAGACTTCTTCTAAAGTTGTTGCGCTTATACGTAAATGCTAAGTAACGTAGATTAAAACAATTTCTTCATGAAATTCCATTTTGAGTACACAAACGCACACGAAAAAAAGCAAGCCACGAATATACACTATAATCTGTTACTTTTAAATAGAAACATCAGATTACACCGCCGCCTGATTTGACTCGAAACCGTGAGAACCACAGCTGCGGAAAAGAAGGTCGAGTCACTTCATTTTTACCCTATTTCATTTCCGTTTAGCGCGCTTCGCTTCGTGCAGAGCTCAAAAATGAATTCTGATTTAAACCACAGCCTCAAATGTTGCGCAAAAAATAAACACTACGCAATGATGACGATATGAGTTAGGAACCTAAATGGAAGGGGACTGGCTACGACCTTGAAATGCCAGTTTTAAAGTAATAGACTATAGTACATTCAGTCAGAAACAACAGAATATCATCTCAATGGATTAGGTTATTTGAATACGGCAAAGAATATGAAGGCTATTTAAGAGCAGGGATGCCTCCGTGGAGTACTTCCTAAGAGAAAATGGATCGTGTTTATATTATACAAGAAAAAACCACGAAAACCGAATATGCAGCCAGCCCGTTTGTTTGGAACCGAACCCTGGATAAGCAGCTAACATTCTGCGGACTTTACTGCTTTGCCACGCCATCCTGTTGGAAGAAGTTCTTGACGAAAAGGGTAGAAGAAAAAAAAGAGCCTACATACATTTTAAAATATCTAACACAGCAATGATGCTAGAAATTTAAAATAGAGTTTTTACTTGAAAACTAGATAGCGATTTTGAGAGCGGCTAGATATAGAAGACATCTAATTCGGAAGAAAGCAATAATATTTCAAGAGCAGGAGGAGGGAAAAGACTTTTTATGGAAAGCAAATGGTAAAAAAAGTGAAAACGAATGTAGCCTGATCTGCAGAGAAAAACAGCGGTGTAAGGTGTAAAGGCTAAAATATTTGAATTTTCAAAGCATTGAGAACAACTACATAGGAAAATTAACAATAACTAGAGAAGAAAAACAATTACTGATATGAAAAAGTTCAAAGAAATCCAGTTTGCTAACTGGAAAAGTTTTACGGATAATTATTCCAAATACAAAGTAAATATTATAATTAAGACCCAGCTGCTATTCGCTATCAAAAAGTTGTTCATCTCACTTTTTCAAACATAAAATTATTGTTCTTTAACGAAGCATTTCAACACTCATTCAGTTTGCCTATATGTGTCAAATCATATGTACATGATACGATAAAATTCCACAAAAATTAAAATTAGGAATGGAATCTTAAGGATCGAACAATTAACTCCACAGGAACTTTTATTTAACAATTCAGCGATATAAAAGCTTTCTTTTGCCCTATCGCAAAGCATAAGATATTTATATTTCAAATTTAATCAGAAAACTCAGCGATATAAACGAATTGTGTTGCTATTCAGCAAAACGCAATATATTTGTCTTTCGAATTTAATCACATCGCAAAAAAAAGCGACATCTACAAGAGCTACCAGTATTTTGATCAAAATTTTGGCAAAGTTTCAAACAGGGAACGTTTCATAAAGGAAATGGCAGAATGAGATAAAAGAGTTTAATTATCATATTACCTAGAATAACTACTAATCTTAATTTAAATATATTATAAATTTCGCACAATGAACCGGAACTATAAATAATAATAAGTAAACCATAAATATATAAATGTGTATACATAAATACATAACTAACGTTAATTACAAAGCTGTCACTTTAAGAGAATTCTGTAGAAACGCTCATAATTTAGGATTCTGTTCCTTGGAATCTCTGCAATTACTCATTTAGTAAATTAATTGACAAATTTGATGAAAAATGTAAATAAATAAATAAATTTGTTATTGAAAATACAATGATTAATGCATTTATCATTTAAAATTCATTTAAATTCATTTAACAAATTTAAAATAACTATTCATTTTTTATTTCTTAAATTTCCCATAAAATGTAGAGTTGTTTATATTCGAAAGTCTTATTTTCAAGTAAATACAATAATTTAATCTAATGAAAAGCAAAACATGACTCCTGAATTTTAAAAGGATCTATTCCTGAAGGAAGGCTCATAAATTAGCTTTCTGTTTCTTGGAATTGGTGCAGTTATTAATTTAATAAATAAATTTGCTTAAAGAGGCAATTGAATTTATAAATTTGTTTTTAAAATTGCCGTAATTAATAAATTTGCTATTTAAAATTAATTTTAATTCATTTAATATGTTTAAAATATTTAAATTATTATTTTTTTTATTTACTATAAAATGTAAGGAGTGATTATATCTGAAGGTTCTTATTTCAAGTACATACAATAATTTCATCTAATAGTAAAACAAAAAAAAATAGTTCGAATTTTAAAAACTTATGAAAAGCTTCCATTATGTTCTAATAAATGAATGAAGCTAAATAATCATCAATTTCACCAGGTCGAATTTAATTTAAACTTCATCATCAGTCACTTAATTTTATTAGAAAAAGACACGCATACGCGAATTATTAGAAATTTTAGACAGCAGAAATAAATCAGGCATACCCCTTACGGGCACGCCCATTTTTATTCTCTTCTTTCAAATTACCAAGCTTACACAGGACACTGAAAAAGTTGGAAACTAGCGAAAAAATGTGCATAGCCTCGACGTTCTATCTTCCGTAAGATATATCTCCTGTCTCCCGAATAAAGGCTCGCATTTCATCGCAAATGTTCGATCCCTATTATAAGGAGAACACTAGGACGGCATAGTAATCGGAATAGATTATCTTAATACTGTCGATATATCATGTCGTTTTTATGCAAATTGCTGTCCTACTACCTGATATATGCTCTGGAAAAGAATGTTACGGAAATTTATTTGTGTTCTAACTATGCCATTATCTGTTCTAGAACAGAGCTAGTTTACATTCTTTCAGAAATCGGTTTTTTCTAAAATATTATGATTGGAGGATGAATGTAGCACTTGGCTTCTGTTCAATGATGAAAGCTTTATTATTTAGCGCCTTATGGGTCCAATTAAGTGATGATATATTCAAAACTGCGCGGAGAGGGTACAAATGAATTAACTCAAGTTAGGACAAAGTAAGAACAACGAATTTATCGAAAGCATTTCATGTTTGAATGTTTAAAATACGAGTCATTTAACTTCTAACTGACAAAGTTGTAGTGAGGATTTATACAGTATTTTGATTGAAATGTACAATTTATAATGTATTTATTACTTTGACTGAAGAGTTGGATCTCTACAGTATGCATTAAATTTATTGTAGAAAGAACTTGGCAAATTAGATTATGACTTCAAATTTTAAGACAACCTTTTAAATTCTGCAATTCCTCATCATAATCATATGTATTCCTCATAAAATGGGAACATGAGTATTTGAAGGCCTTTGAAAGATTGCTGTGGACACAGACACCAAATTTCTGAATTGGTTACTGTTATATAGATAAATAAATAATAAGAAAATTTAATTTAATTTAATTATATCGCTTTGAAAATTAAATCATGTGTGTAATATATATAAATTTGTTTTTATAAAAAAATATCAGTTATAGCGGGTCATGCTGTACTTCATGTGTTACTTTTCCTCTTGTTTTTTAGCATAAGATTTTGACATTTTTGTTTTAATATTTAAAGCGTTCAGGAAACGAATTCCCCTAAATTTTAAAATGGATTCGTCTACATAGCAGATGCTATCCTCTTACTAATTGGTTTGCTCTTGGATTTTGCTTGGATGGCCTCTAATTGATGCAGCAAGTATAATGGAGAGCTTCGTGGAAAAGGAGATATGCTCTTGACGGTTCTCAAGTTCCACTGCACGTGAAAAGTGAGGAAGGTTAAGACAGCGGTAAAGATGGTTTATTTGTTTAATTTGATTATGGCAAAGGGCTATATGCCTAAAGGGAGGAGACCATCCTGGAGTATTTTCTAAGGGAAACTGGCTTGTATACACTTTAAGCAAGAGTAAAACCATTAAAATGCCTATGCAAGCATCCCATTCCGCGAGATTCGAAACCCCCAGAAGGAACTAACAGAATTTAGGGACGTTACACTCGGCCGCTGGTCGGCCTCGGTTATGACGGTGATGACTTACTGACGAGCGTATCAGATGACACAGACAGCTGTTCCAACGACAGCGAATGATTTGAGGCTTAGGGAATAGCAGTGGAGAACAATAAGAGTATGCAAGATTCAAGATGCAGAGAAGTAGAAATGAAGGTATGTTATTCGATATTGCGATATTAATATTACTGTGGATTCTTACAGAATATAGGTTTCACTTAAATAAATAATAATATGATGGTTACCTGTCGTTTAGCCCTACGAGGTTTTCATTCGCTATATTCTTAATGCAACCGCGATTTGTATAACTTCCTCCCCTTCTCAATTTTCGTATAATCGAATTAGTAAACAAAGGGAAGAGTATATGTAAATATTTAATAAATAACAAAAATAGCGAAAAGCGACAAAATAATAATTCGATTAATGAAAAAATACCATTTAACTAATTTAATAGATAAAATAATGAACTTGGTGCAAATGAGCTTGGAGCAAATGGAATAAAAATGAATTGAAGAGAAAAATTTTATTACACTTTTATTTCCATCAAAATCTTTATGAATTGCCCCCGATCTCCGCTTTCAGTGTGTTTTTCTTTTTTAAAGCTAAATTCCTTACACACATCACTTATTTCAGTTCTCTAAAAACAATTAATAATAGCATTGTAACTATTATAAATGAACAGATGAAAATATAAGGCAAAGCAAATGTGCCCGAACTTAAATTCGAGTAACCTTTGAAAAGTATAAAAAATTTTCATCTCCTCTCATTTCGGAATGTTTCACAATATATGTGCATACATTTCAATGAATTATCCATTTTCATATTTTGATTTTGCTACCTAACACCTTCTTAACAATAATTATCAATCATTCTAAAACCATAGAGACAAATTTTGCAGAGCGGTGTAATAAATTCTGTTATATGTATTTATTTATATGTGTTAACTGTAGCGTTTTTGGAGAACGAAAGAGGCAAACAGTTTTCCTTTTCATGTTAGGAGGGTAGACAAAAACTTACATCTACCTGATGAATAAAATATTAAAAATCAGATTAATTAAGTTTTTTATTAAAATTATAAGGTATTTTCTCTCTCCTTACAGCATGCCTTCGATGTGTAATAGTAGCGTATTCGAGTGGTCCAAGTTCGAATCCCGGCTAGGGCATTGCTCATTTTAAACGTCTCCCGTATAAAAAAACCTAACGTCTCTGCAAAACAAAGAATTTTATTTAAGGGTGATGTTTAAATACAGGTAAACAGGTAACTCCGAAACGCTTGAGACAGGAGTATTCAATATATGCTACAGAAACAATTATTTGTTATATATACGTAAATTCGAAATCATTTATACTTGCAGACTTACAAGTTATCTATCGTGGAAAAAATTTTGAAAAAAAGAAAAATGGAACAGACCCAGAATCATTATCACTTGTTATTATATATGATTTTAAAGAAAGACTAAAGCAAGAAAAATACTTTCAATATTTATAGTTAGAATATGGAAAAAAAGTTCCATTTCGTGATACAGTAATAAAATAATTTACAGAATTTCTAAGAAGTCGACATTCTCTCCTGAATTAAGAACATACACGAAGTCCTTATCAGTCACACACCGATAAGATGTGTTGAACATAGGAAAAATATTAATCCTTTGCTCTGAAGAGGTGATGCGGTAACTCAAGATGTGATTCTGGGTCACCACTTGATTTGACGAAGTAAATAGATAAGTGACTCCCGTTCACCGCTCAATTTGAAGCGATAATTCAAGCGTTAATGATGTTTATTTAGGTTTGATTTCGGCATACCGCTTCATGAGTATATTCAACAATCCGTGGGTATAAATCTCTGCCAATCGTTAATATTAAACACGTTTTTTGATTTATTGTTATTTATGCATCTTCGATGTTAATTCAAAATTTACCAAATGTTTATCCATCTGGTACTCAAAGTGGGTTTTAATGTTTATCGTTTCCCAACTGGCTGAATATTCTTTTTGTCTTGGATTTCTTTTAAGTTATATGTAGAAGGAATGCTTCAGATAATCTCAAAACTACAGTTGAAAAAAATCAATTCAGGGAATTAGTGATTCGGTTCAGGGAATTACTGATTCTTAGTTCAGGAAGTTAATGATTCTTCCGAACCTGCTACTGGTTCGATTCATCCTGCTCTTCGCACACAGACCTTGATGGATAGTCCATTCTCGGCCTTATTCATCAAGGCCCTTTTTATTAAGCAGTGAGTCGTAAAAAAGAGCCTATTTAGCTCATTCAGCGAACGATTTTGATCTGATCTCATGAAAGAGCGTTTGTGCCCACCTTTAGTAAAAATATGCATTCGCTTACTTAGTATATTAAAGGACTTAAGGTACTTCCTTTAGTAGGAATTAGTAAAATATATCATTCGGAAGCTTTAAATACTTTCTTTGCCCTCAAGGTAAAACTGAAGTAATTTCGATGTGTTTCATAGCTTGGTTAAAAGCTCGTTTGAAAAGTTACTTTTTAATTGTGAGTAACCACTCAAATTTTGTGAAAAATTCAGGTTTGAAATGTTTGTTTGAAATATGTCCCGATATATCTTGTTCAGCATCCGCAAACTTTCGAAAATTCATCAAGTATTACCGAAAGTATCTTCCGAAATACTGAATGTTGTACTATTCGAATGTAAACCATTCAAATGAAATTCGAAACTGAATGATTGAAAAAAAATTACCTGAAATGGTCATAAATAAATGACAAATTTGTGTTCACTTCTAACTTTCTTAACAGTATTTTGTAATTTTTCGTACAAAATTTAATTTTAAATTCTTACTCAGTGGCATTACTTACTAAACAAATAATTGAAAATATAGCTATTATTGTTAAAATCACAAGATGACTTTGCAGGGTTTCCCTTTCATAACAAATTAATTTTAAGTTTGATACCTTTCCTAAACCTCTCAACTTCCCCTTGTGTTTTCTCGCCAGGATGTAAATTTAAAGTGAAGTAAATAGTTAAACGGGTAAATCTCCGAGTGTACTCAGAGCGTGTTTTCGCTAGCCAGCGCACGTTTCATTGCTGTCTCGCTGTTTCGTCAGTAAGCCTTTTGGCCGTTTCGGATTATAAATCAAGCTTGTTAGGTTTTTGAGAGTCAACCTGTTAGGTGTAAATTAACGTGCTAATCCAGCACTATTCTATTTTAGATTCGACTTTAATTATATTCTGCATTTAGGTTTCCCACCGCAAATTGACTGTGTTATATAACGCACGAAGATCATGCTTTTCTGTTAAACTTTGAATTAATAAAGGGTTACTTTTCGCTCTACTCCTGTGCTGGTATTTATTCACGTCTGTGCGAATAATTTGCCAGTTTCATTGTAGGATCTAGAATTTCTGTATGTGAATAGCAGAGAGATCTTACAATTTTTTTTACGAAATTAAATAAGTGAACTCATTAACATCATAACAAGTTAATTTCATAAAAATATTTACTATTTCTAATTACTGTTCTTCTAAGTCATTCTATTAAAATGTGTAACATTTTTAATCAGACATATCATGTATTAAATGCATTTTTACTTAAATCAATCAGATTAAAAAGTAGAAAAACTATTCTTAATATCTGCGTTCATTGCTTTTCAGTTGCTTAATTAGTAGCTCAATGACAGATGGGTTAAATCTAAAAACTAAATATATTATGCTTTGCCGAATGGCAAAAGGCTATGAGAATGGAAAACAATAGAATATTTTATTTGAGGCATTGGCAACATATTTTCCTTTAAATAGCCGAGTTTATTTATTAAAATTCAGAAGTATATGTCTTAAATTTTTTTCGAATTGCAACTCCAGAAATTTCGAATTTTCCGGAGTTAAAAATGCTTTATTTTGAGCAGAGTTGCCACTGCTTGTTTTCAAATCAGTGAATTTGTTAATAAAAAAATCGTTAAATTCGTATGCAAAATATGAAACAAATTAAAAACAATTCAAAATTCTGGCTGCGAGTTTCTCATGTTCGGGTAGAGGATTATGTGTATTTAAAATTTGTTGTCCCCAAGTGTTGCCGTTTTTCCACAATGCGAGGAACGTACATACACATATGCAGATTTTTCAGTATTTAAAGGTAGAGATTATAATGTTTGATTAGCTGCTGCCAAATAAAAGATGTGTATTTTTCATCTTTCCTTCTCATTGCCGTTTTGTTTGCGTTAAGACTTTGATAGCTTTGTTCTTGCTATTAGTTTTAATTTTGATATATTGTATTTACATTTTTTTCGAAAATAGTGTACTTAGAATATCTTTATGACAGTTAAGACAGCAAACGACATGCGGACAATAAGCATTGCCATTTACGAAAATAACAAAAGATAGCTGTACAAAATTTTTCAGAAAAGGAAACAATAGGTATGAACAAATGAAAGTGAACAAGAACATTCTGACCTCCATTTAAACGTTTTAGGAATGTTATGGAATACCGATTCTGATACCTTTCAACTGGATGCTCAGCCTCTTATAGATAACCTAGAGAGTATCAAATCTACAAAGCGTGCTGTTTTAAAGATTTAAAAGTATACGATGCCGCAGGGTTTATATTTCCATTCACCACACGAATTAAAAGCTTATTGCAAGAAATTTGGAAAACAGATTTGGCCTGAGATGATGAGTTACCCTTAAATTTGCAAAATGAATGGAAAGGTTGGTGCTCTGAAACAGAACATCTTAAGAGATTAGAGATACCTAGAAAGTATTTCCAACAAAGAATGAATTTGATAAAAGATCTACGTACTACAAATCCACATTTTCTGTGATGCTAGTCCTAAGGCATTTGGTGCAGTAGCCTATTTTAGGTACTTCACTAAAGATAATGAAATTGAAACAAGTTTCATCTGGACAAAAAGTAGAGTCTCTCCTGTGAAACAAATAACGCTTCCCCGATTACAATTAATGGGAGCCGGAATTTCCGCGACCATGTCTAAAACTTTAAAGATGGCTTTAAAAATTAGATTTTAAAAATGCGAAGATAAAGTTGCGGACGCTTCATTGGATAAAAGGATCTGCTATGAATTGGAAGCCGTTTGTTTCCAACAGAGTCAAAGAAATTCAGTCCCTTACGGATCCTGAAAATTGTAACTATTGTAGCGGAAAAGAAAATCCAGCTGATTAAGTGACGCAAGGAACACTTATAGGAAATAACGTCTGGTGGCAAGGTCCAGTTTGGTTATCACTTCACGAACATTCATGGCCGTCAAAATTAGTAACTGAATTAAGCGCAGATGAGTTGATTGAAAAACAGTTTAAACCTCAAATTACTCAATTTTGTTGTACCGTAGTACAGAAAATAGTTTTAGATGTTGAGAAATTTACCAGTCTCAAAAGACTTTACCGTATCACGGCATGAATAATGCGCTTCATGCATAATTGAAATAAAAGAAACTCTAAGTCTCCGGTCCACTGACAGCTTCAGAACTGGATAAGGCAGAAATGTATTGGATTAAATGTACTCAAGAATCGGCATTTAACGTTGAGAAAGACCAACTAAAATGTGAAAAATCAATCACTAAGGAATCAGATTTACATAACCTTAATCTCGAATTAGATGAAAATGGATTGCTTGTGCTGAAAGGTAGACTACAATTCTCTGAATTCCAAGAACGAGAAAAACACCCATGGGCATTTTCTGACAAATCTAAATCTGTCAAGCTGTTGATTATGGATATACATGAGAGATTATATCAGTTTGGAGTAGCTCTTAAATTATCACACAACTTCGAGAGAAATATTTTATCATCACAGAAAGAAGATGCGCAAAATCTGTTCTGAAAACTTGCTTAATTTCTAAACAATTTAATGCTACTCCAAGTAAGGAAGTAATAGCACCACTACCTAGACATAGGATTATTGAAAATGCACCATTTGAAACCTCTGGCTTAGACTTTGCGGGACCGATTTATATCAAAACTTTATCTGGTCCAGAAAAAGCTTATACTTTAGTATTTACTCGCGTGGTAGTTAGGGCTGTACATCTAGAATTGGTAACAAATTTGAACACTGACACCTTTATTCTAGCTCTTCGAAGGTTCGTTGCACGAAGAGGACTTTGTAAAATAATTACAGTGATAATGCAAAAACATTTATCAAAGCTGATTCAGTACTGAAAGAAATTTGGAAAAACATTTCAAAGGAAAAGTTCTAGATTATTTCTCAAAAATCAAAATAACATGGAAATTTATTGTGCCTAGAGCCTCTTGGTGGGGCGGTTTTGGGAAAAGGATGGTTCGCACCGTGAAAACACCACTGAAAATGGTCCTCGGTAGGACTTGTCTTACGTTTGAAGAAATGGAAAGACATTGGCTGAAATTGAGGCAGTTATCAACTCTCGACCACTCTAATATATCTACGAACAGCCTTAAACTCCCGTCCATTGTTTAGCAGGAAAACGACTAATATCATTGCCTCATGGATTGCCTGTAATCACTGGATCTGAATCCAACAGAAAAATGCTTACAAAAAAATTAAAATACCGACAGCAAGTCATTAACCGCTTTTGGAAACGCTGAAGAAAAAAATATCTTTTCTGTTAGAACTCTGCTCTGCGTATCGAATCACTCCAACAGAATCCTCATCATTTGACGTACGTAGGTGACGTAGTGCTGATCTATAACGAAAAGTTACCGACGCATCTTTGGAAATACGAATGTAATAAAGAGTTGTGTTTAGGACGTGATTCAAAAGTTAGATCCTGTGTGCTTCAAACACCAAAAGAAATTATAAAAAGACCTATTCAATTACTATATAAGTTTGAACTGGACTTAATGGACTAATATTTGAATGGACAGTTATAAAATTATTTGCATTGTTTTCATTTATTCGTATAATTCATTTATTATTTTTATTATTCCAGATTCCAGCCTTAGATTGTATTTTGAATTTGAATATTGTTTGCTTACCGTATGTAAGTATAATTTATTATATTTATTTTTATCCAAGAATTTGAAATGTCTGCCTACTTTGAAATACCTAACTATTAATTTAGTTTTTTACATTTTGAATTAATTATTTTCTTTTAATGATGATGAACAATAGTGATTCTTCACCCGAGGGCAGTGTGTTGTGAGTGCCGATTGGCCGTTAGGCAGCGCTGAAGTAAATATTTGATTTTGCATATTTTTGTTGCAACCCTGTTGCACTCTGATTTGTAGAATTGATTCAAAAACCGACTGACTCGCTAATAATGATTTTGAACTCTCGTTTTGAGAGTAATTTTAAAATAGCTAATTTTGTAAATAAACCTGTAAATAGGTTTAGTTCGTGTGCTGATTTATTCACATATTGAAGTGATTTTATTGAACCGTGTTTGAATCCAGTAAGAATTATATGACTAACCTGCTTGGAAGTGCAAATGGTGCTTCAGCAGCAAAGGAAATAGGAGTAGACGCTGCATGATTTGTGTTAAGTGTTGGAATGAAAATAGTTTAGTGAGCAAAGCGTTTCAATAAAACCGTCCAGAGCGAAAATTGGTAAGAGGAAGCTAATCAGAACGATGCTCTGCGCTTTGCAAGAAAAAAATGTTCGAAATTTAAGACTTGCGTGAAAGATGCTTCAGTGGGATACATTCCCAAGAGTAGAAGAAAAAGAATGAACTTGTTGCTTCACATTAGCTACACATACGTCACGGGATCTCTGAGGTCATCTACTTTGTTTGTTTACATTAGCTATGCATACGTCAAGTCATATCTGAGGTCATCGGAATGTATCTCATTTACTAAAAGCGTTTTTGCATCGATTATGAACGATGATATTAATAATTTTAGGCGGAACGTATCGATTCATTCTGAAACATTGTTGCTTGCGTACGGGTTCATAATGGACTGCAGGCACACAGAACCGATGGTAAGTTGATAACATTACAAAAGACACTAGTTACAGTCCTGGAACTTTCCACAAAAGAATACTCTTACAGCTCTTCTCAGTATCACAGGGTGCAGTATACTTCAAACTTCTAAAAACGTGAAATATAGCGCAATGTAAAGCGCATCTAAAGCGCGAGACTTACACAGAGATACCTCCACACTCTGAACTCGAGCTGAACTGACAACTAACAACAACTGAGAGCAGCTGACCTCTCCAGTTTCATGTAGTTTTTGTTCGGCCGCCGAGATATTTCTAGTACTTTCTTCTCCTTAAAAGTACTAGAAAGCATGTGAGGCAGAATACAGCTACACATTTAATTGCACTAAAATCATCTACCTATGTACAAAATTTGTAACAATGTATCTATTATATCTTCATACAGAAATGTTTTCTTATGTTTTTGTCATTTTAAATTATGCATACCAACGCCATATGTTTCACGTGGCCGCAAATCTTTATGTAGAAAATTCAAATATATAATAGTCTTCTGTGTATAGCTCGTCGAGCAGTTCTGAATCTATAGTTTTCAAGGCCTTGCCGTTAACCTGAGTATAAAAATATTTAAATATTTATTAATCAAAACGCAGAAAAACTTTTACCAACACAAATTTTCTCTCCGCTTACTGGTCAAATGCATTCAGATCCAAAAAGTATGAAAATTGGCAATTATATTCGAGGAAACAATGTGTTTGCCGAGAAAATGTTTTCAACCAGAGAGCCATCTTAGCCACTTTGTAATTCAAACACGGCAGTTCACTAGAGAAATATCGAATTCAAATATTAAACATTTGTGGTCACTCGTCACATTCCGCTCGAAAATGGAACTAAAAGCGACGGAAGAATGCACACTTTGTTCCGAAACAACCAAGCGCGAAATTTCCGCGAATAGCAATTCGAAAACGAAGCGGAATCGTGACCAGAGTTGCAATGGCGGCTCGAAGTCCATCTGGCAACTATTGTACACCCTGTTATGTCACATGCACGAGAACTGTAATTGACATGACAACTCTTAAGAAAGGTGTCACGTGATTCTGGCATTAGGAGTGTGCAGAGATGTGATTTGAATAATATCCGATTTACGATTTCCGTCCGTTTGCGCTCATGTAGCTTACGTATGATGTTCATTAGATTGTTTTGGTAAAAACCAACGGAGATACATCGAAGAAATCAATATCATATATGTAAATAACTTTTCATGCTGTTTGGAAAAAGCAACACTGGCTGATTGCATAAACAAACATTCGAGAAAATTACTGTAATTACTTTAATAATATCATTTAAATAAAATCTATTTCCAGCTTTTGAATTCCGTGCTGAATGTTGGCTGATCTGTTTAAACCCTAACAGAAAATTCTTCCATTTTGTCACAAGTGCAATAAAGAAACACGTAAACTTGGTTGAGGCAATTTAAAAAATGCTCATAACGTATAATAGTTAGAACTTCAAAAATGATTTTAAAACAGAAAAAAAGTGTTGTAAAGCTAACTCAAGGATATATTAATGTTTCGTGCAAATGGAATTCATACGTGTGTTTGAAAGTTAGCATTTGAAGGATAGCTGAGATATTAAATTTCTGAAATAAACATATAAGTTTCTGGTAAGACAAAATAAAAAAAATAAATATATACTATTCTTGAAATGATGTCACCACGAAAAAGTATGCAAGCAAGCTGCATTGGAAAAACTGGAATTTCAGGCTTCCACACAGGACCTGAATTTTCCAGTGTCTGCCGCATAAATTCCACAAACAACTGCAGTAACATTCTTAAATTTTAATACTCAGAAAGCTTGAATGAAGCTTTAAACACTGAAGTAGTACGTTTAACATATTTATGAAATACAAAGCACCGACATGTTCAACATAATTTTTTAGGAAAGACATACTTTTTACCAGATACATCTCAGCTAATTTAGACAAACAAAGGTAAACTACGAATTTATTACTGTTCTCATTTACCTCGCTTGTCTGATACTAACATCATCAGAAGTTCACAAATTTTTCATGACAGGAAGCAAAGGACGGCGTGAATCGTTGGCTTGAGTCTTGGGAATCTTACGGATAACAAAATGACATTGCCCTTCAGTTCCAGTTTTGATTGAGAATCCCCCAGTAGACAGGAACAAGGTTTTCCCACCAATCCGATTGAGAGAACTTCCAATTAAACGTGTATTTTAAATGCTTCCATTCCGCAAGGGCACTATAAACTCAAAAAATATTTAAGCCTTCTCGGGGATTCGAAACTGGGGCCAACAGTATGGCAACCAGCAACACCGTTCACTTTGCTGGTCACGGCAGTATACATATTTGTAAAGCTATTAAACTAAGATAAATATTGTAACACACATCTATATTATTTAAAGCAAACTGTGGCCAACTTTGGAGGTTTGCTATACGAAATAAAATCTTGACAAAATCGTAAGGTTACCATGCTAAACAAAAAATCGCAAAATTTGGCGAGCACATCTGTACCATAACTTTACTTTCGTTTAAAA
Source organism: Stegodyphus mimosarum (assembly GCA_000611955.2). Taxonomy (NCBI): domain Eukaryota; kingdom Metazoa; phylum Arthropoda; class Arachnida; order Araneae; family Eresidae; genus Stegodyphus; species Stegodyphus mimosarum. Next base: position 419 of record KK121106.1, on the reverse strand, counting down.
ATGAATCTTGAATTATTCCGATTTATTTATTAATCGATCCCTAGATGTAAATCGAAAATGACATCAAAAATTCCAAATTTTGAAATTAAAAATCATATGATATGATAAATGATAAATTTTTCTGTTTAAAATTCATGATAAATTTGTCTGCTTTAAATTTATTTTTTTAGGAATGTTATTATTAGATATTAATATCCGTTTTAAAACTGTATAAGTTCTTATTTGGTTGAGGCAGGATTTAGTCATATCAACAGTTTCTTAAAAAAACTAGAAATCTATTAATTATTACAGAATGTGGTAATTTAAGATTATTGTTGACTAATTTCACATCTAATATCAAAAGTATTTTCGAAAAGCATCTGTTCGGTGTCTGAAAAGAGCATTGCTTGGCAGCGTTGTTTTACGCCAAGCACAGTTTG
>KK121105.1:413102-516136 GCA_000611955.2 Stegodyphus mimosarum | reverse complement strand
AAATTGTTACGTGCGTACGGGTTCGTTATATATTGAATGCACAAGTCGTAAAAAAAAGTTAACAAAAATTTATTCTTTCCACAAGAAATAAATTAAAATGCTGAAATATTTCTTCACAAATCTTCGCACAATATCACAATATCTCAAACGTTTAGCAAAAACTCGGTTCAAACAGATAAAATAGTTCTATCTCACAGCGAAATCGCTACAATCAATACAGCATTAAGTAAACAAACAGCGGTTCGCTTTTTACAGCTACAAGTATAACAGCAACAATAACAACAACTAACTCACTAACTGAGATGAGGTGTTTCACCTCGGCCTTTATAAGCTTTTTAATTATCAGTAGAACAATCACGATTTTTCTAGATTTTTCTAGATTTTTCTGGATGGCAACAGTAATTACGAGATATTTATTTATTAAGCATTAAATGCACGCGCTCTTTTATTTTTATTGTTATTTTTTTTTTCGACGTAGCTTTCTCTTCAAAAATCGTCTGCGTTGCTAAGGCAACATGAAGCAAATCTAATTACAATTCTAAATAAATAGCCAAATAAATGTGAAATTCGTAACAATATCATAACTATACAAGGTGATGGAGGGATTATTTAAATTATATAATCCATCGAAAAAACGTCTGGCCAGGCGAACACAGAACGACCTGACCAGTTCAATTTTTAATTCTTCATGAATTTTAGCATTCCTAATGTACCATGGGGCACATACAATCTGTCTCAGAACACAGTTCTGAGCTGTCTGGAGTTTTGATCGACTGGTCTTATTAGAATACGCCCATACCTGGCATGCATAACAAAGACTAGAACGCAACATGGTTTTGTAGATAAGCAACTTATTATCTATAGATAAAACACTGTTTCGAGCAATTAAGGGGTTAAGTGATGCTTTACGTGCTCGAAACGTTTTCAAACAACGTGTAATATGTGGGTTCCATGAGAATCTTTTACTGAGGATCACCCCCAAATAAAGGACTTGCTTGGCCCAGGGGATGGTCTCTCCATAGAGTTTCAGCTGATTTGGAAATTTTTCTTTTTTGGTGAACAAAATTGCTGTGGTCTTGTCCACGTTGATTTTGACCTTCCATTTGGTCAGCCAAGTCTCAAGTAATTGTATGTGATTTTGTAATCGTTGGATTGCTGAACCAACAAATGCAGTTTGAGTCAGGATCGCAGTGTCATCAGCATACATTGCGAGTGTAGTGTTGTCTGTAGTGGGGATGTCGTTCACGTAGAGGTTGAATAAAGTGGGGCCCAAAAGGGACCCCTGGGGGAACAATTTTAAAAGTGAACATTGGCGACGTCATATAAATCAATCTCTTGGCGAGTTTATAAGAACATTTGGCGACGACTCCTGCCCGATAACAGAAAAGTATTCCCGCTATTCTAAGGATGCTTATACTCTAGTTTCAGTTGCTTAACTAGTAATACATTAATCTTATTAAAAATTCATCAAAGCTTTATTAAAAATCATTATTTTTATAAAAATGTACTATTATTTATTATTATCTTCATTGCTATTCATTTATTTAATTTTGATTATGACTAAGTTAAAATATTTAAAAAAAATATGCAATTATTAAGGAAAAGCTATTATCTCCAAAAAAATTCCTCGAAATCATAAAAGTGATTTAAAGCAAATTTTAACTGCCAATTCATTGGCTGTGAAACTTTATTTCGGAAAAAAAAACAAATCTCTAAAATGTATATGCATTATATTTACTTTTCTAGCCGGAATCTGGACATTCAAAAGTGTCTCAAAAAGGAAATGAACGTGTGCCCTAAAAACAGCACAGATTTCCAGAATGAAGTCATCGATGCTTATACAAGCCCTCACAATGCCCTCTGCGCCAACTACACCAGTCTTTGCAACAGTGCATCTGTACATGTTGCGTCAGCAATTATTTTGCTCCTCGCTATTAAAGTAACCTTTATGAATTCTGTTCCATGAAAGGAAGACTGAGCATTTCATAAATTGAGAGCCATTTACCAAAGCAGTTATTGCTAAACAAGAATTTAGTTTTTGTAGCAAAAAAAGAACTAATGAATAATACATAACGATAGATGAAACTCAAATTGTTCCTGCTTAATAATGTGAATTAATTATTTATATCATTAGATGATGATTGTAACTAAAGTTCCATAAAAATTATCTTTTCGTTTATCTCCATATTAATACTTTACGTTCGATCTTGCTCAGAAAAGCAGGAAGTACGTGGGAATAATCATTGTAAATGTTGTTACTTTTAATTCATCTTGATTATAAATTACTGTAAAATTCAGATCCTCATAGTATTTAAACTGTTCTTTTCGAATAAAACGTACAAATTGTCATTTTTGTTTACTTAAAATTAAACTTCTGAATGAAATTCACTCAACGTTTCAGATTTGGAAACTAATATTTTGCTGTTTTATTCAAAGTAAAATACTGCACAAATCTCAACACATCAAGTAAAAGCATAAGTTTAAGGATATTTAAGTTACGAAACTTCACAGTACATCATATGCATGAGAATATGCCTTGTTTTATTTTTGTTTCTTGTCTATTATTGTTTTGAATTCATCAGTTTTTCAGACATCTCTTTGATAATGAAATTAAATTTTGGCGACGTTGGAAAATAAAAGATTTGTTGACCTTGCTCTCTCTTATTTTCAGCTTTCTATCCTGATTAACGTAAAAAAAAATTCGTAATTTTTCATTATCCTTCTCATAAAATTCAAACAACACTAAAATATCATGGTGTTGGTTGAAAGTATTATCACCGCGCATTCAAATAATGCTATAGAAATGTATGTCAGAAATTAGCAAAGAAGCGCAAAATTAGTATGAAGTGACATATTTTATGACCGAGTGATGCAAATATAAGGCTGTAAAGGTCAAAGTTTTAAAATATTGCCTATTGAGAAAGAATCGGTAGTACTTTACTTTTTTAAATTAGTACTTTTTATAGCTCATAATATGCTCAAAGTGTTCAAAGATACAAAATTCCATTGTCTTAAAGAGTGCCAATGTATGGAATTGTGTGTGGGCTCAGATTTATGGAACATCATATTAAATGAAGTTCTTGAAACACAATTGTCCTTCTAGACTCGCACATAAACATTTGAAGATGAAGCAGGCTTTATTTAAAATGTCGATTTTGATGATTGTCGATAATTTCGAGCTAAATTAGGAAAGGCCTTTTAAATTACGACAAACCGCTAAAAGTTTTATGTGATCACTGCAGCAAAATCGAGCTCGCAATCCCAAGATAAAAAGGAATTATATTATCATTTTAAAACAACCTAGAAACTCACCAGAAGCCTAGTCTTTAACTCCAAGGTAAGGTCATCATAAATGTAAGACTGTTTTTTTACCTGCATTGCCTTCAGAGGCATAAACAGGGTTTAGGTGAATCCCTTTATAGGATGCATCTTTTACCGAAAACAAATCCAGTACAGAAACCTACCACTCAGACGTTTCATCTGGGCCAGAAAATAGAAAGCTACAGCCATACAATCCTTTCATTACGGCTTTTCATAAATAATTGTGTTACAGTCTTCAACCAAATAAATGCTAGCTATTCTAATAGACTGGAGGACCCGCTGATCTCACAACATATCAACTTTTGTACATTACACAAAAAAATATACATGCCATTTTTCATCGAAATAAAAGGTTACAAATTTAAATAAATGCAGACTTTTGCAGAAAATTAATTTAAGGGCGAAATCACTAATTCGAATATAGTTCTACTTCATTCATAGAAATATATTTTACAAAAGTCTTAGTCTTAATCTAATTAAATTATCCTTGCTCATGTCCTTGAAGTTATGATATCTATCAGTTTTTGATATATGTATGTAGCATGGTTCTGATAGAACTAAACATGAAAATACTAAATATTCCAAATCTACTTCACCGGAAGGGTACAGGCATTGCTTTACAAGGGAACTTTTATGTCAGATTTGTACAAAAATTACTAGCGTTTTTAACGAGAATGTATATTTTTAAATAAACAGTATCTTAATCATGACAGTATTTTCCTTGACGTTTTCCTTTTAGCCCATAAATAAGGTAATTTTCGTACTCCTTGCTCAATAAGAAGTGTGGGTTACAGGCTATGAAGTTGTCAGTGCAATTTTTGATATTATAAATGTCTGAAAAGCACCGCTAGAAAGTGTGTGCGATAGGGACCTGAACAGATGATAAGTTTGAGCGAAATTCGAGGAATATGCTGCATATGAAGACCTTCTCTGCCTACGTTGAAGATTTCTTTTGTTGAAAAAGTAACATGCGGACGAGGATTTACATGCAGCAATGACAAGTCTCATTTAGACAGCAAAAGATCGCTTCTCGATTTTAACCTTCATGTAGAGCAATTGATTACTGTAGTGTTCGACATCATTGGTGTAACTGCGCTTTAGCTGTTCGTAACAATGCACAACTTTCTTATCCCGCCAGATGCACAAGAAAACATTTTCGTATGGGTATTTATCTCAGTGACGGAAAATGACGAATGGCTAGGATTTGGTCCTGATCTTCGACATTTAGTGTTATCGTAGTAAATCCATTTTTCATCTCTTGTTATCTGATATTCCATAGAAAAGAATTTCTTCCATGGAGAGAGGAAGTGACTCTAAAGTGTTTGGATGACTCTAGATTTGCGTTCTGCAAGCTCGTATGGGATACATTTGCTTGTTTTCTGGATCTTGCCAAGGAGATTTAGACATTTAATAAATGTCGAATGGTCAACTCCAGCTTATTCTCCAGTGCCTTGGTTTCTTGGCACAGATTTTCTCTGAATAGTGTTTCCAGATCATTGTTTTACAATTCTTGCGGTCTTCCATTTATTGGCTCATCGTGCAGGTCGAAATTTCTCTTTTCGGACCTAGAGAACCATTTAAAAAGTATATCAAGCAATATCAAAGGGCATCTTGTCGACAACCACGCCAAATGAAGTATGAATTCCTTTTATCGAACAGATAGGTATCAGGCTATGTACGTTTGCCAAGATTTCTTACTCCATCTTCTCAAACACACTGGTGAAATAAATTAAGAGAATTTGCATATTTTACCGAATTGAATGAAAAGAACTGAACTGAAGGAAAAACCGCTGCTTCTAGATAAAAATGCAAATTTTGTACAGCAAATACATAAGCGTACACGTTTGTGTAGGCGAAGCCAGCAGAAAAACAAGTTTTATAAGTGCGTGGAAGGTAAAATGAATTGCGCTCGATAGCAGACCTCGGCGAATTTCTTGGTGTTATCTTCCGGAACAGTAAAAATGAGTAAACTACCAAAGTTTAGATGATGGAATGAGGTGGCGAATTGTGGGGAAGCTAGAGGCAGGCCAATCGCAAGTCCACATATGCAGAGAGTTTAATTCAACGCCCAGCGTCGTATGCAACCTATGGAAACAGTTCCAGGATACTAGATCCATCGAGAGAAAGCCTGGGCAAGGTCATCCAAGAGCCACGACGCGCAGAGGAGATCGCTATTTATCCATTTTAGTGAGGCATAACAGAAAGGCTACAGCTTCTCAGCTCTCTCAGGATCTGTAGGCAGCCACAGGAACCCGTGTAACAAGGGTGACTGCTTCCAAAAGACTGAATGAGAGAGGGTTGTTTGCTAGAATACCGGCTGTTTGCATCCCACTCACGTCTACGGAGAGGAGAGTCCGATTATCATGGTGCAAGCAGCATAGTGATTGGAATACGGAGCAATGGGCGACCGTTCTGTTCACCGACGAGTCCCGTTTTAGCCTAAACACCGATTCTCGCCGTTCTTCTATATGGAGAGAGCCAGGAACCCACTACTAACCCTCCAATGTCCACGAAATCAACAATTATGGTGGTGGCGGTGTGATGGTGTGGACAGGCATCATGCTGGATGGCCGCACACCTCTCCACGTCTTTCACAGAGCCTCTATGACTGGTATGAGGTATAGGGATGAGGTCTTGAAGCCCTATGTTCGCCTTTTACGGGATGCAATGGGCCCCGAGTTCATCTTACAGGACGACAACACGAGGTCACATAGAGATCTTCTGGTCGACGAATTTCTCGAAAGTGAGGATATTCGCCTAAAGGATTGACCAGCCAGGTCTGCAGACCTCAACCCTATAGAGCATGTATAGGACGCTCTGGGAAGGACAACTGCAACTCGTAACCCCCTCCGAGAACCATCCAGGAACTGAAAACAGCGTTGTTGAATGAGTGGGACCAGTTGCCTCAGGCACTGATAAACTGCCTTATTTCCAGTGTGACATCACGCTGCGAGGCCTGTATGGCTGTAAGATGGGTTGAATGAGTCGTTGCTGAATGACTGGGACCATACCCCCTATTAACCCATTTCTTTTGGTCTTCTGCAACCGCTGTTCCAGACCTTCAGACTCACATGAGTGTTACACACGAACATATGTATCTATTATAACTGTTGAATGTTTATTTTGTTTGTATTATATCAACCTATGTTCCACCAAATTATATTAAAATCTGTTGAATAGTTCTGGCGATCGTAGATCAAATATGAAAAATCTCTCAATTTATTTTGCAAGTGTAGTTTAATAGAGCTTTTTAAAGGTAACTCTAGAAACATCTACACACGCCTAATAATACACCGATTAATGACTATGATCAGTGAAGACTTTATTTAAGTATTTGCCAATGCTACAACGTTTTTCATTTGCTTTCAATAACAATTCAAGCGCATACCTACCCAACGAGTTTGCCAAAAATTTCAAACTTTTTAAACAGGGTCATCATAGATCTGATTGATGTCTATGTGATACTAAGTTCATACTTACAGCTGACTTAGCAAACTTATCTGCAAGCTAACTACTTTTAATGCGCAAGAGACATTTCAGTGCAGTATAACATCTTGATATCTTTTAACATATACGAGATCTTCTGGTCGACGAATTTCTCGAGAGTGACGATATTCGCCGGATGGATTGACCTCGTAGAAACATATCCTTAATCTTTTTTGAGAGTTTGTTGTCTAGAATATAATCAGTTAGAGATATAAGTCCGCTTTGACTGTCCCTGTAGGTATCTACTGGGTCTTCGATAAAATTAGAAATAAGCCATACTGACGTTTCTGTAAGTGTAATCAGCTCTGCTTGGAATGCATTTACGTTACCTATCAGGTAAAACTTTTCTGAATACTCAGTTCCCAATTGGAAAAACAGAAAAATACCAATAATACACTATAATGAGAGTTCGACAAACCCAGACCTGGCTATGATTACTTCAAGTATTGTTCATAACTGTGAGCAATTTGTGTTGCGTGACCTAGGTAATGGACACAGGTGACAGGTGAAAGCGGGTCAGGAGATCCGGAAGGCTTAATCGGGTATTGTTCAGATCCCGCAACTATTTAGTACAACACCCTCGGCGCCCCACAAAGAACGCATGGGGAATTTATTACGATGTTACATATGGTGAAGGAGACATTAAACTATACATTGTACATATTACTACACAGATAATGGCTAAAATATAGATACTAATTAAATTAAATTTCACAGATATGCTGAAACAGATATTAAATACTAATGCAGATATTACGCAGATATACAGATACTAAATACATTATTACACATATATTAAATACAAATACACTAATGCAAGTCTTTATACAAATTCACAAATACTAAATACAAAACTCCATGCTACACTGATACTAAATACTGAAACAGTTACACAGGTACTATATTACACTGATAAACAGCTACTATATACACTACTATTTGCTTCACAGATATTAAATGTGAATGCAGATTCAGATTCTAATTATTAATGCAAGACATTACGCAGACATACAAATGCGATAAATGACGAAAGAAAGTAGATTTACAAGTACAATAAATGACGAAAGAACGCAGGTATACAGATTCTAATTACACTATTACACAAATATAAAATAAGAATCACAAATATTAAACTGGACTACATAAACTATACAGATATTAAACATACTACCCAGATTTTTAATATGAATGAAGACACAGATACTACATATTAATACAAAACAGCACACAGATACATAAAGCCTAAATACACTACTACATACTACACAGATACAGAATACTGATACGGACATTATACTTTGCATTATGCCGACGTTACTGAGATATAAAGACACTGCATAATATACAGGTGTATAAATATATTACAGATGTATAGATACTGCATAGACAGCAAACAATAAATAATCGATAATAAATTGGTGCACACTAATCTGCCCTAATGCTTCTAGTTTTTCCATTATACTCCTTAAAGGAGGCCGGGTGCTTGATGAAGAACCGCTTAAATGGGTCATCAATGTCTGGAAACAGCATGTCCCACGCCTCTGTGAGTGGGCACGTTGTTACGTAATGGTCTGGGATCCAATCTAGCCGCATATACAGAAGTTAGAGGAAACAAAACCCCTTTTCCAGAAGTATTCCGAAAAAGGACTATGGCCTGTGACTACCATCTGGGTGTTGTTGTTTAAGAATGGCACCAACAGCTGCTTTAGATGCATCAACAAATACACTCACGTTTGTGAAAATTGCAACACCATGAAGGACTTACGCGAGTGAGCTGAAATTTTCAGGAAATGCAAAGTAGCGCATGATATGCAAATGATTAGAATTGCAAATCCGTAGCGCATGCGTATGCTGAGCAGCGCCCTCTGAACGGCTGATGGATCGGAATAAATAGACGGCTGTAGCGAGGCGTGTATGGTTATCGGTGGTTATCTGCTAGTGGTAAACGTTAACTCAATCTGTACTTATGCCTCGTCGACGAAAGAGAGCGAGATTTGAACAACTTACAGAGTTTGAACGAGGGAGAATCATCGGCCTTCGTGAAGCTGGATTGTCGTATCGTGCAGTAGCCTCTCGTGTGCAGCGTAACAGCAGCACAGTGATGCGCGTTTGGAAGCAGTGGACGGACGAGTGTCGGACAACTCGGAAATCCGGGAGTGGACCCCGAAATGTGACGTCAGCTCGCGATGATAGACACCTGGTCCGCATGGCGCGGACGGACCGTACAGCTTCCTCTAGACAATTGGCAGCACTGTGGTCAATAGCTACAGGTGTTTCATTGTGTGCTTCATCAATTCGTAGACGTCTGCTGCAGTGTGGACTGCGCGCACGGACTCCTTTATACAGGATCCCCCTAACGCACGACCATCGCCGCCTGCGGCTACAATGGGCCAATCAGCATAGAGACTGGCGTGCTGATTGGCAGCATGTCGTGTTTTCTGACGAATCCCGCTTTAATTTGTGGTACCATGATGGCCGCATTCGTGTCAGACGCTATGCCGGTGAACGCCACCTTCCGGAGTGCATTATCGAACGCCACAGTGGACGAACACCCGGAGTTATGGTCTGGGGCGCCATAGCATATCATAGACGATCTCAATTGCTACGAATTGTGGGCAATCTGAACAGCAACCGGTATATCCGTGAAGTTCTACAGCCCGAAGCTGTTCCCTTCCTTCAAAGCTTGCCAGGCGCTGTATTTCAACAGGACAATGCCCGCCCTCATACTGCTCGGATTGTTAAATCCTTCTTTGCAGCGCAGCAGGTACAGCTTCTTCCTTGGCCTGCGTGTTCCCCGGATATGTCGCCAATTGAACATGTGTGGGATGTCATTGGTCGGCGTCTTGCTCGTGATCCTCGTCCTGTTGCGTCTGCAGACGAACTTTGGGTACGCGTACAAACGATATGGAATGCTCTTCCTCAGTCAGACATTCAAACTTTGTTTGACTCCATGCCACGTCGTGTAGCAGCACTTATTGCGGCGCGTGGTGGCCACACAAAATACTGATTCTGATCTCTTGTTCTTGTTTGTTTGCTTCGAACATTTAATCATTTATTTGTACCACTACCACTCAACTGTGTATTAAATTGCATTCAATTATGACGATTCCTTCTTGGTGTTGCAATTTTCACAAACGTGAGTGTACATGACATGGGTATTTTGGATTAAACAAATTTAAAATAGGGCTTGAAATTAATGCATCTTTCAATTTTTGAAAAGCTATTTGACATTCATCAGTCCATTTATAGGTGGTACGTTTCTGAAATAGGGGGGTTCTAATTTTACCATAATTTTGAATAAATTTATGATATACCTTTATACTTTCTAAAAAATCTTTGCAATTCTTTAACATTTTTAGGGGGTTGAAAATACTTAATAACTTCTACATTTGCATTGCTGGGCTGGTATTTGCCTGCTTGTATTTCATACCCTAGAAAATTAGAATAGAAGAGAAAAAGCCAATGTGACAATCAAATTCGCTGAAAAACCTTGTACTTGGCGTACATTTATTAATGTAATTTTAGTAACTGTACGCCAAATACAAGGTTGTTTCAGCGAATTTGATTCCTAGAAAATTAAGTTTTTCCTTAGCAAAATGACATTTAGATTATTTTAATTTCATATTTTCTTTCTCACGTATATCAAATAAGGTATAATAATCATCTTATTATTCTAAGGTGGTTTAAATCTTCATCAAAACTTGAAGAAAATACTATAATATCATCAAAAAATTGATCTAAAACAACATCTATTCTAGCGATTGGTTCAGAATCTGTTTTGGTAATTTGCTTAAGTTTTCGAAAATCAGTACATATTCTAGATTTTGATTGTTCATTTCTTTTGTAGGCTAAACTTACAGGAGCAGCATAAGTACTAAGAGAAGGTTTAGCTATACCAGCTTTTAACAATTAATCTATTTTTTCTTAAAAATTTCATTACTATCTTTAGGAGATTCCGGATATGGTCTGTAGGCTATTCGTAATTCAGAAGTTAAAAGAACTCCAGGGAGTTCAATATTAATACTAACAACACCATATTTACGTTTAGCAAATATGTGATTATAACTATTCAACAACTTTTGTAATTTACCATCAAAATTGTCAATACTTTCAAAATAATTACCAGATTTTTTACTACTAATATCACTTTGGCATACAAAATTTTCCTTATTTTCAAAATATTTACCAGAATTTTTACTACTTATATAACTTTTATATACAAAATTATTTGGAGAAACCTTATCTAATTTAACATTTTTACTCACCTGGTGTTTAAACTGGTAGGCTTCATAAGTATTAACATCTATTGTAATTTGGACAGTGAAACACAAGAGGAAGACAGTAATAAATAATTTAAATTAGAATTCACTACATAAAACACTACACCCAGAGTTATTTTACCTATTTTACATGATATTTTAATAATTAAAATCACTGATATCTGACTAGATAAAGCAAATAATTTACTTAAAGGTTTATCTTCAGTTAATTCACCTTTTGTAGTTACAAAATCAAAAATATTTCTTGAAATAACATTTACTTCAAGTACCGGCAATGCGTACTAGAGGAGTGCGAGAGTGATATCCAAAGCTGCCCCATACCATAATACCCGGTGCAGGACCAGTGTGGCAGTGCATAACGCAGCTGTTCAGCATTCTCTCTCCACGGTGTCTCCAGACTCGAATCCGAGCATCGTGGTGTTGCAGACAGAAACGTGACTTGTCAGTAAAGACAATTTCATTCCATTCTGCCGTCACCATCCTTCTTTCATCGCACCATTGGCGGCGGAGGCGTCTGGGGTTCTGCGTCAAGGGTAGATGAAGCAATGAACGTCCTGCGGATAGACCACTCTGCTGTAAATGGCTTCGAATGGTACGCGCAGACACTGGATGATGCGTTACAGACTGAATGTGCTGTGCTATGGTTCGTGATGTGACTGAGCAATCCGTCATTGCCATGCGCACAATGTTCCTGTCATCACGTAAAGTGGTGCACTGAGGTGAATGCGATCGAACACGTCTGTCCGTCGTACTCTCCTGCATCCAACGGTCACTTATCCGCATTACAGTTGTTTGATTTCGTCCAACACGACTACCGATTTCTCTGAAAGATAATCCACACCCTTAGTAGGCCACTATCCTTCTTCTATCAAACTCGGATATTTGATCAAACGATGATCGCTGTTTACTACGAGGCATTAATGATCGTTTTTTGAGAAAACCACAAGAAAAATACAATTGCCGAACTTGAAATCGTTGAAAACTCCAAGCCTTAAATAGCACTTTGAAGTGGCGCCACAGGCGCGAGTGATGTGCGTCTGCGCTGAAATTCTAATTATTTGCATATCTCACCTCCGCTAATGCATGTTGTTAATTTCATTAGATTTGTATGCTTCCTTCAGGATGTTGCATTTACGGTGGCCAGCAATGTATGACAACTTAAAGAAGAACTGGTTAATAAGAAAACGGCCTTGAGCTAACTGGGGCCGCACAGCTAAAGTTTTGCCTTGGAGTAACACATCTGTGATTACTTCTTGCACTTGCTACTTCCTCCAGACTCAAATTGGGAAAATTTTGCGAGCTCTTTCAATCCATTCCTTTGGAGTATTTATTTTTTGGATAGTTAACAACATGCGCTGGGCCCTGGAAGACCCTGGTTGAGGGCTTTGATTATTGTAGTATCATTCAGTTTTAAACTGGATCCATATCGTAATTTGGTTCGGAAGTATCGATCAATGTTATTAAATTTTTCATATGTGACAAAGTCACAGGCGCGCGAGAAAGTCATTAAATGTCACTGCCTCTGCTGTGGAAAAATATGTACTGAATTTTTCTTTAACTGTTTGCCAACCATTGTCTACACATTCGCGAATGAAGTATGCAAGTCCCTCGCCACGCAGGCACTCAGAGAATATTAGCGATTTGTCCTTATTTCTAATATTTTTGGGATCACATTTCTTTTCGAACAGTAAAATATATTTATCCACCGATATATCAGAGCCATCAAAAATGAGAAATTGGAACTGTGCGATATCGATAGTAGTTGATTCCTCCGTATTTGTTGGCATGCCGGCTTTTGATCTTGTAAGCATAATTCACATACTACAAAGTTTTTGAAGCGTCAAAATTTAAGCGTAAAGCACCACAAAAAAGCGAAAAATCACTAAGAATTGTCCTTGATCTGATTTCAGCATTGCGAAGGAGTTAGATGTTGAAATCCAAAGGAGTGTTTCCCTACGCAGAAATATATCCTGTCGGCTAATTATTTATCTGTGATAGCTGCAGTAGATGGGCATAGGAAATAATGAGAAGTAGCAATCAGGTCACATCAGAGTCCAGGTGTGGTCATTGCGAAGTGGAAGGCAGGAGAATTGACGCCACAGAAGAATTTCACTTTAAAAACTCTATATCCTTATTCACTTAAAATGACAGGTCATTTCCTTTTAGACGAAGAACTCCAGATTACATATCTAATAATGATTTAAATAGAAATAATAATAAATTTAGACTTTTGCCGTCATAAATATTTTTAACAAAGGGAAGATGAAGAGACAGAGCAGCGAAGTGTTCGTATAACGGGCGATGGCAGGAAGCAGTCTGACGAAAAATGGCGCCTACAGCTTTTTATCGTGGCGGTTACATAACATGCCAGAGTGTTCTCGAAAGAGCTGGTGTAAGGGGAAGATCCCGAAATTGTGGAAAGTTAATTAGAGGTTGCCTGTTCGCATAGAACAAAGCCATTGTATTTTTTTATATTTTACATATATATGTAAGATAAATAAAGAACATGTAAAAGATTAAATTAGCAACGGAAATTTCCCTTCTCAGTTCTAAAAATAGTAACCTCCATTTGCACTGGGTCATTTCGAGATTAATCCATGACATATGATTCTTAATTAATTCTGATGGTGTAAATGGAACTAAAACTCAAACAGCCAAAAGTTATTTTATAGCAAAATTAACCATTCAATCAAAATGCATTGAGAACCAAAACTAACTCAGTCGGAATTAAGATTTCACCCTGAATATAACGTACTTCCTTTCAGCGCTTTGGCCTAGCTGGAATGCTGTCTTATGTTCCTTCTGTCTTACTGTAAATTTACCTAAAATGCAAGCTTTTCGAAATAGGCACATTTAATGTGCCAACTTAATTGTGGCCACAACATGTTTGCTGAAATAAAAAGTGAAGATTTAATCCGCCTTCGCCTAAAACTTCGTATTCATTATGGATCAACAATTCTACGCCATCAAAATTGCTGCTGGTCATTACTTCTGAGTTTGTTTTTATCACATATATACACTCAATTCCAAAAGTTAAGCACCGAGAGGAAAATTCTAATTTCCGGAAGTCAATCAAAATTGAAGAGGTTGCAATTCGCTGCAAAGGTAGATGGAAGTATGCAAATATGTTAGGTAACAACAAATCGCGCTTTCATGTAAAGAAATATGCAAAAAAAGCAGTCTTATTAGAAGCCAGCTTTATGAAGGGTTACTGAAGTTGATTGTGAGTGCTGATAGAAGGTGTTTAAAACTTTCGTACAATTTGTTTTCAAGACATACGTGTTTCTATAACTTCCAGAAGATGAATGGAAGATTCTGAGCGCTAGCGTGCTGTGGGGCGGATTGAAGCAGGACAGTCGATCACATATGTTGCTCTTATCTTCGGCGATCATCATTCTGTAATTTCACGTTTACGGAAACAATTCCAAACCACACAGACAGTTGTCCGAAGGCCCGTAGCCGGTCTCCCAAACTTTACAAACCCCGCGGAAGATCGATATATTGATTGTAGAAAAGCGGAATCGCAGAGCGACCTCCCCACGTGTGACATCTACGGTTACAGCGTCCATCCAGGTAAGACGATATCTGCAGCTACTGTACGCCGAAGATTACATATGAGTGGCCTGTACGCTCGGGTACCTCGAGTTTGTGTTCCTCTATCCGTCCAATTAAGAGGAGCACGATTACAGTGGTGCCAGGAAGATGTCAACTGGAATGTGTCTCACTGGAGCAATGTCATGTTTACTGATGAGTCAAGATTTGCTCTGGAGCCAGATGACAAGCCTATAAGGATATGGCGTGAACAACGAACACGCAATCAGTCCCAAAACATCACTGAACATCACGCATTCCGAGGCGGAAGCATTATGGTATGGGCAGGGATTTCATTAGAATACGCACCAACCTGCACAACTTTAAACGGGGTTCTTTGACGGCTGTTCTGTATCGAGATGAAGTTCTAGAACCCATTGTGAGATCGTACGCTTCAGCAGTTGGCTCTACTTTTGTTTTAATGAAAGATAACGCACGTCCCCATACAGCTGACATCGTAGATTACTACCCGGAGAGTGAAGGGATTGCGCGTATGGCGTGGCCAGCATATTCGCCCAACCTTAATCCCATTGAAAATCTTTGGAATGCTGTCGGCCCTGCTGTATCTTCACGTTTCCCAACTCCAGCCGCTCTTATTGAGCTGGACACTGCTCTACAAGAAGAATGGGGATTGCTTAATTCTGCGCTGGTTGACCACCTAATTGAAAGCAGGGTCACAAGGTATAAACTTTGTATACAGATGAGGGGGGAATCACGTACCCTATTAATGTCCTTTTTTTCATTTTATGCTGTTTTTTTCATTTTATACATAATTCTCTTTAAGTCTCCAGTACGTCATTATCTGATAACTTACAAAAACTTAATATTGTTTTCATTTCTGTATATAGTTATTGATTTTGTTTTATGCATAAATATATATGCTACTTTCCTGCCGAATTTTGTGTCAATCAAAGCATTATTTATAGATTTTTTTGCATTTTACATCTTCGTGCTTAACTTTCGGAAGTGAGTGTATAAAGCATTTAAAGTTAAAAGTGAATTGCAGTCAAAACAAAGGAATTAATTCCTCAACAATATTAATAAGTGAATCCTTGTATAAGAGGTTTAACACAATATCTAAACTATTCAAAATGGAAAAAAGGATTAAAGTAGTACAAACAAGAAAACATAAAATGCAAGAGGGAAAAAATAGACAAGACTAGCACCACCCGCCCGCTTTGCTGGGCATACTATCTATTTGAATGTGAACCTAGACTTCTTATATGGAACGAAATAACTGATTTCGAATTGATAATCAATGTTAATTTTTCATGTTGAAAGTCGAGACATATAGTGCCAGTCAGGGAATCAAAGTCAAAACGTACACACACACAAAAAAGCTTTGACTTAGTGCTGCCTGTGATCGTAAAACAAAAATCCATTTTCGATGGGATTTGCGAAAAATCCGTTCTTAGTGTGCGCCTACAACGTGGAATGAGTAATTATGCGAAATTTCAAGTCAGTCGGATATATGGTTTGAGATCTCGTGATGAATCAGTGGTATTTCGCTTATATATATATATATATATATATATAAGCATCATGCTGTTATAATGTAGCATTAATGAATAATAATGTCAGTTATAATGTATAATGTCCGCCTGTGATGGTATAACAAAAATCCATTTTGGACAAGATTTACGTAAAATACGTTCTTAGTGCGCGTCTACATCGCGAGTGAGTAACTATGAGAAATTTCAAGTGAATCGGGTGTATAGTTTCGGAGATTTAGGGATGAGGCAGTGATATTTCACTTAAACATATATATATATATAGATATTATATATATAGAGATATATATATTATATATAGAGATAGATAGATAAGTATAATACTGTTATAATACAGCATTAATAAGTAATAACGTCAGTTATAACGTATACTGTCCGCCTGTGATAATATAACAAAAAACCATTTTGGACACGATTTACGTAAAATCCGTTCTTAGTGCGCATTTACATCGTAGAATTAGTAACTATGCAAAATTTCAAGTGAATCGGGTGTATAGTTTCAGAGATTTCGTGATGAGTCAGTGGCATTTCGCTTATATATATATATATATATAGACAGATAGATAATAAAAATATAAAACTTAATCCCCTTTTACTGAAGCTCCAATTTAGAACTCATCACGGGAAAATGAATAAAAGCTTCATAAATGTTGATTAATATATGTATTGACAGGGAATCGGCGTATATATAAATATATAACTATATATATATATAAAAGACATAAAGTAAGAAATTTAGAGCTGCTTTTCACAAAAACGAAAATTGAAATTCATAATTAATAAATTAAAAAAATCCTATGAATGCGACAAAGACTTTTTAAAATTGTTAAAACCCAACAAAAAAATTCAATTCGTAATTAATAAATTTAAAAAATCCTATAAATGTAAGAAAGAAATTTTAGGATTTAAATTTTCTTTGGTTTTAACAATTTTAAAATTTTTTTGTTGCATTTATAGGATTTTTTTGAAATTTATTAATTATGAATTTCAATTTTCATCTTTGTGAAAAAGTAGTTCTAAATTTCTTACATATACATTTGGTGCGGCCGATTGCAACCAAAAAGGGAGATGTAATCTAAATATTATAAAAGCTCTATATGTAAAATTTCAACGTTCTGAGGCTACTCGTTTTTTGAGTTATCCGAGATATATACATGCATACATTCATACATACGTATATGACAAACTCTAGATCAGCAATAGGTTACGCTTCAGACCACTTGGTGAAATAATAAATGACAACCAGGATGTATATGTTGCCATCAGCAGTTTGTGGCAGAAGCTCCAGGATGTCAGAGGCGATACGTTCAAAAGGTGCTTCTACATTGTAAAGTTTCAGTTTGTCTCGTCTGCGTTTTGTCTGTAGTTTCCGGTACGCACAGGCATCGCAAGATCAGCATCACCCTTGTACGTCATGCTCTGCGTTACTCCAGTAGAAGCGCTCTCGAACTCTCAGCAAGTTCTTCATTACTTCGAAGTGGCCTCCTGTAGGACTGCTATGTAGTTCTTTAAGGACATCCTGGATCTGGGATCCAGGATCGTTGGAAGTATCAACTGCCATCGGAAAGCCTTTCCATCGTCCGTTTCGAATTTCTGGTACAAGACGCCGTTTCGAAAATGGAGTGAGACCAAGAGAACCCAGTCTTGTTTTGTCGTCGGACTATTATAGATCGACATATCCTGCCATATAGACTTTCTGTTTGAGAACTCCATTAAATCATTTATGTGTTTAATGTCGTCGTTTTCCAAATGGTCTTTCCTGCTTTCTTTTTCACTCCATGGGTCTCGATCAGGTGATGCTGATGCAATTTGTTGTCTGACCGGATCAAGCAGCTCGTATTTCGCAACAATTAACAATACCGGCAGCTTTCTGGGCAAGGCCTTCTTAACAGAGCGTCGGCGTTTCTGTCCGAGAATGTCCTTGAACCCTTCTGATAGTGATGTCATATTCCTGGAGTCTCTGCATGCACCTTGTTATTTGACCTTCAAGAATTTTGAAATTTAAATGCCAGGTCAATAACGCATGATCCGTGCGGAGTAGGAATTTTCTGCTGTGGAGATAATGTTGGAAATATTCTCCGGCTAACTAAACTATGGCGAGAAACTCTTTCCTGATGACACAGTAATTCCTCTCCTGGTTAGACAGGCTCTTGCTCAAGTAGGCCATGACAAGTTTTTGGCCGTATCGACACTTTCATTGCTCACATCCGTGTCGAGAGTAAATGGTCTGTCAAGCTGAGTATACCTCAGGATTCGAGCAGATGTTAAAGATTCCTTCAGGTTGTTAAATGCATCCTCACATTCCTTTGCCCACAAGAACATTTGCTTGCTCTCTCAGCTTGTGAAGGGGTCTTGCGATGAAAGAAAAATCATTCACGAATCTCCTATAGTAGGTGCAAAGCCCAAAGAAACTTGTCAGCTGATGGACACTTTTGGGACGTCTCTAGTCTTTAACGGCTGACACGTTTTCAGGAACCGTACACACACCTTCAGCAGAGATGACATGTCCGAGGGAAGTAACTTCCTGTCTGAATAATTTGCATTTGGCGGGACATTACTTTACATTAGCTTCTTTAAGTTTCTGAAGCACCTTTCTAAGACTTTTTTAGATATTTTTCAAAACTCTTCTCGTCGATGATGGTGTCATCCAAGTTCATCAGACAGGCTTCGTAGGAAAGCCCTCTCAACAGGGTCTCCATTAAGTGTTCGAATGCAGCCGGCGCATTACACAGTCCAAACGGCATTACTTTGAGTTGTCAAAGTCCTTGTCCATTAGTAAAAGCCGTCTTTTCTCGGTCATCAGGATAAACCTCTACTTGCCAATACCCATTCTTTAAATTAAGTGTCGAAAACCACTTGCTTCCATTTGCTGTTGCCTGCCGTCGAAGTGCTTGTTTTTGCGTAGAAACTCTTAATTTTAATTGTAAAAATTGTTTTTTTAATTGTTTAAATGTATTTGGTGTTTTATATTTATCTATATTCTTCAACTTTTAATGAAGATATTTTTGAAGTTTTATGTATTTTTCCTTTATCGCGAAGTGAGAACTGAATTAATTGAATGAGAAATCTATCTCTTAGGAAATTCCAGGAAATAAATTTCAATGAAATGCAGCAAAAATGTGTATAATTTAATATTCCGTACAAGGAAGTCATTTGGTGTCCGTATCAGATTTTTTTATTTATGATAACAAACCTTCCTTAGGAAACATACACAGCGCCTGTTGACGTTTTTAGAACGATTATGAGGCCATTTCATTAATGTTTCAAATGCAAAAAATATTTTTTTAAATGTTCGATCTGGTAGTCTTTTTCTGGACTCTTAAGTCTGTGCAGTGATTTCCTGATAGAAGTGCTTTCCATAAAAGTTGCAGAGGCATATCTTTCTATTCTCTTTCCACTATTTTCCAGAATCCATCAGCCGTTGTGGGTTTCCTCGTAGACAGAGATCTTTTCAAGAGATCAGAGGCATAATAACCCATATGTGAAACATTGGGACATTCGCGGGAACACGTTGAAAAGTTATATATGCAATACCTGTAATCAATCTTCATTTTTTCAATGAATTCAGTGATACTTTTCGAAGTATGACACATTGTTTTGTTTTGAGGAACTTTTAGTCTTCGAAAATCATTGAAATTCTGTAAATAACCGACGTAAAACTTTCTCTTGACAGTAATTTGAGCTGATTGTAACACTTTTTTTCCACTCTTTGTATTTTAAATTTCCGACCATAAGAGAAGCTTGTGACAATTAAACACTTTTAAATCCCTTACTGAAATTTTCTTTGCATTGACGGAATCAGGTTTATAAACCTTTTCCTCTTCGTTTTCGATAATAAATAGGCCTTTTTTTTGTTGCAGTCATTGTTTGCTACATCAAGGGTCACAATGCATTCCATTTATTTTGCATACAGGATTCTACAAATTGTTCTACGTTGAGCCACATGCTTCGGCAAAAGCTGGTAAACATTAGAGTCTTCTGTCCATATAAAAGTAATGACTGACTGTTTTCCCTTTCTGATTAACAATAGTGTTCCTTAATACCGTACATTTGAAAACTTTTTGAATTATGGATTAGGAATATTTTTCTTCGGAAAGCTCAAAAATGCATCATACAATCCACAGGTTGTTTACATGAGATATTTTAAAAGCAGTAGCAGAAAGTATTTCTTATTTCAAACAATAAGCTGCTGTCAGAAATTTTTATTCCAAAGCATCTGCTTTTTTTTTAAAATTCTTAATCGAAATCGTTCTAAAAATGCCTAAACGCTCTCTGAATCAATGATGCATTAGATGTCTGTATTTCTTTATTCATCTGCGTTTTAATCATTCTGAAGACTAGTGGCGTAAGAAACTATATTTCGTTTTATATATTTCTTTCCAAAGTTCACATATTTAACTTCCTTTAAATAGGATTTTACTATCAATGCATGTCATGGCACTGTAAATGCATGCTTTGATTTAACTTATCTGATTTAATAAGTGTATAGGCGATATTAGATTAGGAGAAAATAATTTGCCTTTTGCCCGAACGAATTTCAATGATATAGCTATGAACGTTCATGGTTAGAACTGTCATTTTTAGAGGCCTTTGGGCATGCTTTTTCGTGGTAAAAATTTGTTATTGAACGGTTATGTAAACCCTTGTATTTGATCCAAGCGGGCAACTGGACATCATAGCAAGCATGGATTTTATTTTTAAAACTCTTTCCAAAATTTCTAACATTCTTAATCTCTCCCATACTTAGGATCTTCTTGTTAAACTTCTCGGTTACATTTGCTTATGAGATTCGCGGTTGTTTCCTGGTTTGCTGGTTTCATGTGTAAGAAAATGATAAGTAAAATTTTATCTTCTGCTTATTAACTATATCTTTGAACAAATATATTTTTACGCAACATTTTCAGAGCTATAACTAGAAAATAGGTACAAAGAATGGCTGGATTAACCCGTTAAAAATCTCAAGTATTAGATCTCCTTTTAGCACTGAATTCGTACATTAACGATTCCGCAGAATTATGATTTACATTTTCGCTTTTCAGATACACCCATCTATTACTATTATACTTCTTAAAATGATTGAACTACACTGTAATGAATTAAATGGATCCCAAAGCTAAAATACCGCATTAAAAGAAAGCCTTTGAATGCATGCTGTTCCTGGGACAGAAATACCTCCATACTGTTTTAAATGACGCCTTAAATGATAAGGTTTTACAAGATAATATGTAATGGATTTCTTTCAAGCCAATGCATGTTTAGCTGTTTTCCATTTCAAATAAATAAAATAAAATTTCTTTTCGTTTATTTAGTTGCAATATGAACTTTAGTACCCTATGGTTTTGTGAACAAATATTGATAACTGTCCTCAATTTTTATTTGACTATTAAAAACGATTTTTGGTTTTACATGAATGGATGGTTTATATGCTTTTCTGAGTGTTAAAAATTCAAAGAAATTTTATAGTAGGCAAATTTTAATAGATTACAGAAATAATTATGTAATTCTCAGTTTTTCTCAAGTAATGTGTGAGGATTTAATTTTCAGTTAAGTAACTTTTCTGTTGCTCTCCTTTCCACCACGCTTTTAATGACAGAATGTAATGAGATAGCGAGGGTTTATTCACACTGAAGGAGAAATAAGTGCTATTTAAGCGAAGGTGTTGCAACTTGATTTTATAGCGTGTTCTGTCTACTTGAGACCATGTTGTTACCGTGACTAAATAGCGATTTGATGCTGTGGTGTTCAGTGCTTCCAACCATTGGGCTCATGTCGCCAGTATTCTACAAACTAGGACGTCTATTCTACGATCACTGGGTCCGTCTACTACTTGAGCGAACAATATTGACTAAAGAAACCGGTATGGACAGCCGTCTTCAACTTATCGGAGAAAGCCATTCTGTGGTCCTCAGTTGATGGGGGGGGGGTGAGTCCATTTGGCTTTATTGAAAGGGGACAAGGCGTCAAGGAGCTCTAGACCAATCACAGTACAGATGAGTAACGAAATTTATAGCGTCCGCTGACTTAAGTTCTGGGAATATTCTCCCATTATTTCTCTAACTCACACCAAAGAAATTCTTTGCTCACACGCTGCATTTGTAGTTCGAAAAAATGGCACAAAACAGGATTATGACCAAAACGCAGCATAATATGCTGCTATGTTATGTGGAGGAAAATCCCGTTTTTGAAGGGGAAAGTTAACGCTAGGCTATTTAGGGTTAAGAAATAAAGAGAAATGTGGAATACCACGAAGGAACGGTAAATAGATAAGAGTGAATGAATTGAGCTTACTTAAAATCTTTTTTAAAATAAGCAATTTTAATCATTTAAATTTGTATGATTAATCTGCACTGCAACCTAATTTCAAACTAATTTTTTTTTTTCATGCTTACATTAAAACTGTGTTTTCACGCAATTTATTTTACAGTTAATATCAGAAAAATATTTCTTTAAGTAAGAAATTAGAAAGAAAATATTTCTTTCTTAATGTTTCTACCTTCGTTTTATTTTCTCTTTATGAAAATTATTTCTTTCAGGAAAAGAATTAAAATTCCTTCGTTCATTAAAGTATGGCTGTTCCTGCTGCATTCAGCTTTAAAACAGTCTCAACTATCACATATGCATCAAAACGTTTTGTTTTAAATAATTTATCCTATAATTAACATGATAGAAAATAATTTTCAATATAAAATATATAACCTAAATTATAATAATCTATTCTGTATGTGTGATTAATTAGTATTCACAATTTTTGTCATACATATATTAGCAATACTTTTTTTAAATATTACATTGTTGTTATTTTAATTGAATTAAAAGGTAGTAATGTTATTTTCACAATGAACGCACTAAAGTAAAAATAACCAATGTAACTCTCCTGCAGTTGAAGAAGTCCTTGTCAAATCAGCGTTTTAACACACTAAATACAAAACTGCAATAATAATCAATATCTCTTTTACAACAAAAAAATCAGAACTCTGCTATAAACAGTTTTTTTTTTCGTTTGCAAAGAAACAAACGTTTTTTAATCCTAATAGATTACAAAAGAACTATTTCGTGAAGAAACCCTCAGTCTTATAGCATTGTTACTTTATAACATAATACAATAATAATTCTGCTGATAAGCCCACCAGCGCCGAGGGGTAGAGTCGCTGAACGCAGGTAGTTTTTTCCGAGGTTCGGATCTCGTGAACGGGGTGACCGCATCGGCGTTTTTGTGGCTTTGCGTTTAGACGGGGCCATAAAGGGCATAGAGGCATAGTCATAAGGGCATAAAATACGGAAGTTCCGTTCACACTTGCGAGACGGGGTCTAAGCTGTGGCCAATGAGAGAAGCTAAATTTGTGCATGCGTGGATGTGTCTACAGCTTTCCCTCGTTGTTTTCCCACTCGATTGATTTCCCGCGTTCGCTCTGCTTGTTCGTCACCGTCGAGATAATGACGGCTTGTTGCGGCTTCGTTTTAGCTTCGGTCTGATTGGTCGACGCTTATTCCAAGTCGGCATAAAGTTGAAAAGTTAGAACCTTACGCCAAGAACCCTAAACCAGATTTTGTGACGTAGCACAAAGTGGTTGCCTTGGCAACGCAGCTGGGCTTAAACCACTTATGCCTTTATGCTCCCGTATGAACGCAGCCTAATGTGCGTACAAGCCGGTTTCCCTCAGAAAGTCCTCCCTTAGAAACCAGTTTTAAATCGTAATAAAATTATACACACACACACAAAAAGTCTGAAAGCCTTCAGGTTTTATACAAAGCCTAAAAGGGCGTTTTTTTAATGTTTTGCGTGTTACCTTTATTTATTAAATATCATGTTCTTACTTAAACCATAAAATTCAATTCAACAGCAATATCATATAATTTAGAAGGAGCATATCTTTAGAATTTCCGATACGCAATCTCGAGCGCTATACAAATGTTTTTGTCCTCTTTCTTTTTTTCCGTACTGTGTTGCCATCGCTCACTTTGAAATCGTTGAGTTTCTTAATCGAAAACTTATAAATGCCTTACAAAATATGAAATGGATAATAAAACAAATTTTCAGTTTCAAATTTGGGCTTCCAGACGCCTATATTCCAATGGAAGAATACGTTATTCAAAATTTGATGGTTCTAGGTACCGTTGTTTTATCAGAATGCGAGAAACATTCACACATTTATGTAGATTCTTCATTAATTAATTTTTTTAATATAATACAGTGCGATAATATTTGGTGGCAATAATTTAAAAAGTGAAACGCATTTATAGTGAAATGCCACAAAATGCAAAGACGAAATTAATAGCTCTTCTGGGCTAAGGCACTTTGGGCGAAAAATTAATATTTTTATAATATTTTTTTTTCAGTTTTATTTTACAGTAGTGTGAATTTCGCGTAATATACAAGGATTATACAAGCAATACAAGGATTCAATTATTAATATTGTTGAGGAATTGCCTTGACTCCAATTCACTTTTAATTTAGATGCTTTATGCACTCACTTCCAAAAGTTAAGCACGAAGATGTAAAATACAAAAAATCAACAAATACTGCTTTGATTGACACAAAATTCGGCAGGAAAGTAGCATATGTATTTATGCATAAAACAAAATCAATAATTATATACAGAAATGAAAACTGTATTAAATTTTTATAAGTTATCAGATAATGACATACTGGAGACTTGAACAGAATTATGTATAAAGTTAAAATAAACAGCATAAAATGAAAACAAAAAGGACATTAATAGGGTATGTGATCCCCCCTCATCTGTATACAAAGTTTACACCTTGTGACCATGCTTTCAATTCAACAACCGCAGAATTAAGCAATCCCCATTCTTCTTGTAGAGCAGTTTCCAGCTCAATAAGCGTGGCTGGAGTTAGGAAACGTGAAGATACAGCGCGGCCGAGAGCATTCCAAAGATTTTCAATCGGATTAAGGTTGGGCGAATATGCTGGCCACGCCATACGCGAAATCCCTTCACTCTCCAGGTAGTCATCTACGATGTCAGCTCTATGGGGATGTGCGTTATCGTCCATTAAAACAAAAGTAGAGCCAACTGCTGCAGCGTACAATCTCACAATGGGTTCTAGGACTTCATTTCGATACCGGACAGCCGTCAAAGAATCCCCTTTAAAGATGTGCAGGTCGGTGCGTATCCTAATGAAATCCCTGGCCACACCATAATGCTTCCGCCTCGGAATGCGTGATGTTCGGGATGTTTTGGGACTGATTGCGTGTTCGTTGTTCACGCCATATCCTTATACGCTTGTCATCTGGCTCCAGAGCAAATTTTGACGCATCAGTAAACATGACATTGCCCCAGTCAGACACATTTCAGTTGACATGTTCCCGGCACCGCTGTAATCGTGCCCCTCTTGATTGGACAGATAGAGGAACACAAACTCGAGGTACCCGGGCATACAGTCCACTCATATGTTATCTTCGGCGTACAGTAGCTGCAGATATCGCCTTACCAATGGACACCGTAGCCATAGATATCACACGTGGGGAGGTCGCTCTGCGATTCCGCATGGCTACAATAGCAATATATCGATCTTCCGCGGGGATTGTAACCCTTGGGCGACCGGCTACGGGCCTTCGGACAACTGTCTGTGTGGTTTGGAATTGTTTCCATAAACGTGAAATTACAGAATGATGAACGCCGACGAAAAGAGCATCATATGTGTTCGGCTGTCCTGCTTCAATGCGCCTCACAGCACGCCAGCGCTCAGAATCTTCCATTCATCTTCTGGAAGTCATAGAAACAACGTATGTCTTGAAAACAAATTGTACGAAAGTTTTAAACATCTTCTATCAGCACTTACAATCAACTTCTGTAACCCTTCATAAAGCTGGCTTCTTATAAGACTGCCTTTTTTACATATTTCTTGACATGGAAGCGCGATTGGCTGTTACTTAACATATTTACATACTTCCGTCTACCTCTGCAGCGAATTGCAACCTCTTCAATTCTGATTGGCTTTCGGAAATTAGCATTTTCCTCTCTGTGCTTAGCGTTTGGAAGTGAGTGTATGTTAAAATAAACTTCATTCTTGCTGATTAGAAATCGAGAAGACGATTTTCGGATGTCTATATTATTATTAACTTAAAAAGGTTTATGTGATAGATAAATACTTATCATCTTCTACATTTTTAAACTCTATAATTGCAATATATATATCTATAATTTCAGGAAAAGTCTAAATAACCTTTCTTTCAGTAGAAATTGCCTTCTTCTTTTCTGTATGTGGCTTCAAATACTCTCTCAGTTTATCTGAAATTAAAATAACGGTAAATTTTGGCAATCTGAAATATGCGATGATAACATCTTCGAACAGAGCAAAAGCATCAATATACACTCACGTTTGTGAAAATTGCAACACCATGAAGGACTTACGCGAGTGAGCTGAAATTTTCAGGAAATGCAAAGTAGCGCATGATATGCAAATGATTAGAATTGCAAATCCGTAGCGCATGCGTATGCTGAGCAGCGCCCTCTGAACGGCTGATGGATCCGAATAAATAGACGGCTGTAGCAAGGCGTGTATGGTTATCGGTGGTTATCTGCTAGTGGTAAACGTTAACTCAATCTGTACTTATGCCTCGTCGACGAAAGAGAGCGAGATTTGAACAACTTACAGAGTTTGAACGAGGGAGAATCATCGGCCTTCGTGAAGCTGGATTGTCGTATCGTGCAGTAGCCTCTCGTGTGCAGCGTAACAGCAGCACAGTGATGCGCGTTTGGAAGCAGTGGACGGACGAGTGTCGGACAACTCGGAAATCCGGGAGTGGACCCCGAAATGTGACGTCAGCTCGCGATGATAGACACCTGGTCCGCATGGCGCGGACGGACCGTACAGCTTCCTCTAGACAATTGGCAGCACTGTGGTCAATAGCTACAGGTGTTTCATTGTGTGCTTCATCAATTCGTAGACGTCTGCTGCAGTGTGGACTGCGCGCACGGACTCCTTTATACAGGATCCCCCTAACGCACGACCATCGCCGCCTGCGGCTACAATGGGCCAATCAGCATAGAGACTGGCGTGCTGATTGGCAGCATGTCGTGTTTTCTGACGAATCCCGCTTTAATTTGTGGTACCATGATGGCCGCATTCGTGTCAGACGCTATGCCGGTGAACGCCACCTTCCGGAGTGCATTATCGAACGCCACAGTGGACGAACACCCGGAGTTATGGTCTGGGGCGCCATAGCATATCATAGACGATCTCAATTGCTACGAATTGTGGGCAATCTGAACAGCAACCGGTATATCCGTGAAGTTCTACAGCCCGAAGCTGTTCCCTTCCTTCAAAGCTTGCCAGGCGCTGTATTTCAACAGGACAATGCCCGCCCTCATACTGCTCGGATTGTTAAATCCTTCTTTGCAGCGCAGCAGGTACAGCTTCTTCCTTGGCCTGCGTGTTCCCCGGATATGTCGCCAATTGAACATGTGTGGGATGTCATTGGTCGGCGTCTTGCTCGTGATCCTCGTCCTGTTGCGTCTGCAGACGAACTTTGGGTACGCGTACAAACGATATGGAATGCTCTTCCTCAGTCAGACATTCAAACTTTGTTTGACTCCATGCCACGTCGTGTAGCAGCACTTATTGCGGCGCGTGGTGGCCACACAAAATACTGATTCTGATCTCTTGTTCTTGTTTGTTTGCTTTGAACATTTAATCATTTATTTGTACCACTACCACTCAAGTGTGTATTAAATTGCATTCAATTATGACGATTCCTTCTTGGTGTTGCAATTTTCACAAACGTGAGTGTATTTTCTACAAATTCGCCAATTCAGAGATCTTTCGCTTAAATACAAAAATTAGCGGCGAAAACACATACAAAGCCATTATCTACTTAGGACGACAATTGCACAAGCCTAATTGACGACGGGGCAACACGTTTCCCTGCGCTTCCGACGACTTCCGTACTCACAGAATATGGGATGTCGATGAGACCTGTTTTTCACTAGCAGCGACATCTGGCGGGCCACAAACTGCTGCCGACTCTTGGAGCGTAGAATAGGCGTCCACAGCCTTCCTGTGTGTTACTTTATCCTGTGAGCCGTTAGGCTAACTTAACTACATTAATTTTAGTCAGCATTACTTGTTTAAGTTATGTCAGAAGTGTTGGCTTGTGTAAAAACAAGTTGGGGCATTGTTACTTCTTTGTGTTCAAATAAAAGGGCAGTTTACAACCTTGTTCTGACTTTGTCCGTCTACAGTTTAAGACAAGAAGATTATTCTTCTATAGTCTTTCTAAAGCTTATGAATTTATGCTACCAAAGAGCGCACTCCATAAACTAATAGTAATATAATACTTTAAATAGATTAAGTATTATTTTAGACAATAGTTAGTAGAAAGATATTTTAATTGAAAGAGGAAGACGAGCTTACGGCTCGTCTAATATTAATTGATTCAAACGTTTCAGAGAAAAACACGGGGAAAAACGTATTGCGATTAAGCCGTAAATCATCTTTTTGTATTCTAAACGGTTCACATCAGCCGTGGCAAATGACGAAACTAAACTTCGACATTAAAGGACATAGATACTGAAACAGTAAATTGAGAGATCTGATAAATTCAATTCACGATAAATTGTTAGCAGATCAACGTTTTCTTTTTCTACTGCTTGAGCAATATTTTCCGCTGCTTAGTTTTTGACGATTCAGCATAATGCATCATAAGTGTAGATCGTGAAAATAGACTATTGTTACGTATTTTGTATTTATTTAGCTATTTATTTAGCTATTTATTTAGAAGTGCAATTGAAATTGTTTTATTTCCCGTGCAACGCGGAGCGTGACGAATGGTAAGAGAAAGTTAAGCCGGAAACGTAAAAATGCAAGAGCGTGTGCATATAATATTTAATAAATAAATACCTCGTAATTGTACTGTTTTAATATCCAGGAAATCGAGAAATAGATTATACCAGAATATTCTCGTGATAAGTAAAAAGCTTATAAAAGGTACATTAAAAACATCTCACCTCAATTATTATTAACTCGACCAATCAGAATGCACAAGTGTGCTTTACTCCGATTCGTCCTTTGCTAGCATGTGATTTCAGTGTGACAAGACTGTGTTTATGTTACGCGTTTTACTTCACTATTGACTGGACTCGTGTATGTTGACCGAGCAGTGCTCATTTATTCGGACTTTGTGTTTTTGACCGGAGCCGATGTTTAATTACGGACTTTGTGTGCCATGACCGAAGCCTTAGATCGAGACAATTATGCCAAATTCTACATCAAAAAGCGATGGATACGTACCTTATATGTAATGCCTTCAAATGCTATCACAATTAACGTAGCTTCAATGTTTACCACAAAGAAATACTGCTTAAATTGCAAGTCATCTGAATGCTATCATAATTTAAAATCGTATATTGCTATCTCGGATATGCTCATCATACTAATTGCATATTTTCAATATCTTCAAGTGCTCTTTCCCGACAACTTCGCTGCTGTATTCACGTCCACGGACGATAGGTGTAAATCAGTTACACCTTAACCATCATTCAAGCAATTGGCCCAAGGGCAGAAATTTAATGAAGAGTGAAGACCGTAATGGTCATGCTTTGTCTTAAACGAAACGATCTACGATCTACTCTCACCTCAGTTGTAGCTGTTTTAAGCGAACTGTTGTTTACTTAGCGCTGTTATTTGATTGTAACGAATTCGCTGTGAGATCGAATTAGTTTCCTGTATTTTGAATTTGCGTTTTATTTAAAGCTGTAGTAGCTTAAAATATAACTATCAGGACTTAGTATTCTGTGTGTATTCTTTGAGAACATGGTAAATTCTGTAAAGGTTCTTATCCTCAAATTCTAAGTCCTGAACTGGAACAGGGAGCGGAAGGTACGCTATGTTCTGATGTAACTGCTGGGCTGGAGAATAACTGCACGTGAGGGGATTTGGACTCCTCTTTTATTCAATTACTATTAAATGCAAACCTCCCAATTCGGGAGAGATACAGAACGTAACAGACCACACTTTGGTCGAACTTAACAATCAAATAAATTTAAATAAATTAAAATAGAACTTAAATTAAACTTTGCTTCGCAGAGCAATTCGCGGAAGTTGGCCTCTATCTAAAAGGGTGCGTAGCAAGGTATACTAAATACTACCGCACTTTAATTTATTTTACAATGCAATCACGTAGTAAGCACTATGGCTTATAAATTTAAACTGCTAGCTGGTCAGGCGAACGTTGAGCAGCGTGACCGTGATCTGAGGCAAAGCTCTCACACACCGAGAGGTTTCTACCTCTGGCTTAAATAGTGCTTGGCTGAACTTCAAAAATTAGCATAAGCTAAAAACGCGCGCTTCTTCTGACAGGAAGTTGAAGCAGAGAGGAGATAGAAAAGATTTAAATTAAAATAAACTTGGTTAGTTTAACTAAAACCTTACAAACTTCCCGCCAGAATTGCGATAGTTAAACTACTTTGGTCCAAACGGACCATGTTGAAAACTAGCAATTCTAAATAGTCGAAAATTTCACTGTTCTAAACTTAGGCCAACTCTTACAAGGCAATATATGTTTGTGTAAAATACAGACGAAATTTTCTGGAACAACAATCTTCAACATTTTTTTTTTCAAGTCTTATTCTTCAAACAGTCTTACTCCTTCCAGCAAAATCTGGAAGGAAAACAACTTTAGTATGACATAATAACAGAATAATTCTAAGTGGTACAAATCCTTATTTTTTTTTTTCTGTGTAATTTTGCACACACACATTATCATTCAAGCACAATTAAATTCTTCCCCCGTATGCTCTCTCACCGGTGTTGGATGTAAAGCAAACCGCCATTGCGGGTTTTTATGTGTTCGGGGGTGTTCAACTCTTCCACCTACAATCGACTAACATTAGTTAGAACTTGACATACGAGACCTGAAAAAAACGCCCTATAACCAGCTAATCCTAAGGTTCTCACTAGCTTTATGTCTAACACTTTAAGTGTATTTGGTGGAGAGCCTAATTAACACTTGCATTCTAAAATAGTCAATCTTTAACTTTTCATGCATACAAATTCGCAGTTTGCACACAACATTCACATTAATATTGCACTTAACGTGCATTGCTAGCATAATATTATTTGTTACATTTCATAACACATTAACAATTTCATAGCAATCCTGAAATGCAAATAGAGGTTAAATTTCTAAGCTTACAGAAATATAGGTTAAATTTCTAAGCTTACAGCAAGTGCTTCCTATTCCTTTCTCAAGGTACTTTCTTGAAATATCAAATTACATTGAATTAATAGTCTACAGACTAAATCGTGTTTTTCAATTTTCCGAATTTTCATTCTAGACATTTTACAAGTCTTTAGACAAAGCGTCATACAAAATCATTTAGTTAACATATTCTTTTCAGCAATTCATTGCTTTTACAGAATTAATCTATTTACAAAACATTAAGTGATTTTAAATCTTTGAAAATTACAATTTCTTTTAACAAAACATTTTACTTTCCATATGAGGACTTATCGCTCACTTGGCGTAAAAGTCAACCTCGCTTGAGGTAAAATCAGCCCTGCAACTTGCAGTATACTCAAAAATTAACTAAACTTTTGAATACGAAATTGTACTTATCTTATTATGATCGTCCATCCTTTTCTTGGCCCAATCTTTAAAACTTGAGTAAGTTGTGGCCTGGTTCAGTTTCCTCGTTTTTCGTTGTTCTTTCGGAGCCTGCTCGTCTCTTTTTCTTTTGAAATTCCGTCGTTGTATCCTCGGCAATTTCCTTTGTAGAGGAGGTTGCTCCGCTGGACGTTTGGTGGACTGGGCCCTTCTCTCCTGGGCCCTTGCTCGTTGCTTGTCCTGGTTCCTGCTGTATTCGGGAAGTTGATTCTCAGGCTGCAATCGACGTTTCTTGCTTCTCAGGCACCTGTCCGATGATTCCACAGTTCTTTTGGATACATTGGGCTTCCCTTGCCCATTCTGCTTTCTTCTCTTGGTGCGCTCGTAATTCCGT
This sequence comes from Stegodyphus mimosarum, assembly GCA_000611955.2. Lineage (NCBI taxonomy): Eukaryota > Metazoa > Arthropoda > Arachnida > Araneae > Eresidae > Stegodyphus > Stegodyphus mimosarum. The sequence goes on along the minus strand of KK121105.1, from coordinate 483,988 downwards.
TCGTAGATTTGTTCACCTGCATCGTGAGACTTTCTTTTGAAACCACCTTTTTGGTTCTTATTTCTTTGTTGGGGGGGAGCTTTCTTCTTCTGACATTTCGATGCCGTTGTAGCTGGTTCCTGCTGTTTTTGCTGACGTATATCTTCCTGGCTAGTCGATTGCCTCGGATCCTGAAACGAATCTTTAAATACAGCCATTTTGCTGCGATTATAGAACGGTTTTATTTGGTCCACATTCGCTTTGAGCGTTTGACCATCATTTCTTTTTAATATAACCACTGCCCCCGTAATTTGTTCAATTGTGAACGGGCCTTCAAAACGCGGAAAAAATTTCCCCACCTTTTCCTCTGGGGCATTTGACAAGTTGTGTTTAATCTTCAACACTTCATCTCCCACATTGTACTTGACCTCTCTTCTTTTTAGGTCATAGTACAATTTCTGTTTTCTTTGGGCCATTTCTATATTTTCCGTCGCTTCCCGTATTAACTTTTGTATATCACTCATTTTAAATTCTTCTGCCCTTTCCTGTACAAAGAACAGTTTATCTAGGGGGGTCAAGATCTTTCTTCCTAAGAAGAGTTCAGCGGGTGTTTTTTGTGTAGTATCGTGTTTGGCGGTCCTAAGTGCAAATGCAAATTCATTTATATGGCTATCCCAGGTAGAGTGATAGTTTTTCACATAACTACGAATTATTTTCACTACATTTCTATTCACCCGTTCCGCTATGTTTGACTGCGGACGATACGGGACCATCTTTAGATGACGTATGCCCAGTTTTGCACACATTTCCTCAAACATTTTACTAACAAACTGAGGACCATTGTCTGAAATAACTTTTAGGGGCGCCCCGTATTTTAAAATATACTTATTTAGAATTGAATCTACTACAATTTTTGCAGACGCGCGTTTTAACGGAATTAACTCTAACCATTTGCTAAAATGATCCACTATAACTAAAAGATATCGGCTTTTATTAACTTTACTTCGAGGGTAAGGTCCAAGTAAATCGATGCCTATTATTTGATTTGGGAATTCTGATTTAATACTATTTAGGAACCCGGCCGGGCGGAAATTAACATAATTATTTAATTGACATGTTGGGCACGACTGGACATACGCCCTAGTAAACTTTTGCAGTTCTGGAAAGAAAACTGCCTCGCGAACTCTCTGAACAGTTTTTCTTATACCTAAATGAGCCGAAATGGCACAATCATGCAACTCTTCTAATACATTCAACCTCATGCTAGCTGGGATAACCGGTCTATATTCATGATTCTCATTAGTAGCTTTCGTATAGAATAACAGTCCGTCAATTAATTCGTAATTTTCGGCCCTATTTCTTATCGGCACAATATCCGGATGATTGAAATTCTCAGGGTCGGCCAAATAATTGTATATATTTTTGAACTCCGGATCTTTTTTGAGTTCGGCTATTACTGTTTCACGAGAATCTAATACTTTGGATGTTAACATGGCTATCTTAATTACACTTCCATTTTCATCTAAGTTAATTCTGCTTAAAGCATCTGCCACAACATTTTCCTTTCCCGGCGTATGTTTAATTATTAGGTTATATTCCTGTAATTTGAGAGCCCACCTTATTAATCTGGGTGATAAATTTTTTCCAGAATAGAGTCTAGTGACCGCCGCGTGGTCGGTATATACAGTTACTGGAGAACTTCCAAAGAACACACGAAATTTCTGTACTGATGCTAACACTGCGAGAGTTTCTCTCTCTGTTGCGGAATAGTTTCTTTGGGTTTCATTTAATGTTCGGCTGAAAAAAGCCACGGGCTGACCATTTTGGGAAAGCACTGCACCAATCGCGAAATCTGAAGCGTCCGCTGAAATCTCTAATCCTTTATCCCCTTCTGGAAATTTTAAGACGGGAGCTTGAGTCAATGCGTCTTTCAATTTTTGAAACGCCAAGTTGGCTTCTGCTGACCACGAAAACCTAGCTTTTTTTCTTTTCAACTTTAGCAGTGGCTCAGCTATTTTTGCAAAGTCTTTAATGAAAGCCCGGTAATATGAACACATCCCGAGAAACGACGATAATTTCTTCGCTGTTTTAGGAACAGGATAATTTCTAATGGCTACTATTTTTGACTGATCCGTTTCGATTCCCTTTTGGGAAATTTTAAATCCTAAATAACGTAACTCTTTTGCGGCAAATTTACATTTAGACGCATTTATCTTTAAACCAGCTTCGTTTAACAATGAAAATACTTTTCTTAAATCTTGTAAGTGTTGTTCTAGAGTACTACTCGTAATTATAATATCGTCTAAATATATGAAAGTGCTTTTACCAAGGACTGGTCTTAAGACGATGTCCATACATCTTTGGAACGTTGCCGGCGCGCCGGATAATCCGAACGGCATTCTAAGAAATGCGTACGTACCAGATTTCGTTATGAACGCGGTTTTGTGTACGTCCTCGGGTTTTACCCCAATCTGAAAATAGCCACTCGTGAGATCTAATGTAGTCATGTATTTTGTAGACGAAATATTTCGAATAATTTCTTCAATTATCGGCAACGGATATACAGGATATTTTGTAACTGAATTTAACTTGCGATAATCTATAGCAAAACGCCACCGCTTCGGGTGCGTAATCGGGTAATCATTATTTTTCTTACACAGGACAACGGGGCTAGCATAACTGCTAGAAATTGGCGTGATGATTTTATTCTTTAACATCTCTTTAATATGATGTTCAATTATTTCTTCTTTTGTCCTATCATATCTATATGGCTTTTGCCTAACTGGCTGAGCGTCCCCCGTGTCAATGTCGTGGTTCACCACCTGCGTAAAGCCTGGTACATCACTAAATAAATTCGCAAAGTGACTTACCAGACCTTGGATTTTCTCTTTTTCCTCTGCTTGTAAATGTTCCAAGTCCAGCTGCGGGGGCTTATCATTCTTCGCTTCAATTGGCTTCATATTTAATGTTAGTTCTCCCCCCTTGAAATCAATTTTTGCTTCTGCCAAACTAAAAAAGTCCACACCTAGAATAATACAAGTCTGCAGGTTACGCACAATATAAAACAGGATTCTTACCTGTTCGTTGTTGATACGCACGAACAATGGTACTTTTCCTAAACAGCTACATTTTTCTCCTTGGGCCGCTATGACATCCGTGTCTCTTGCACTAAAAATTCTGTAACGTCGAAAGTGCTTCTTAAAGAATCTTTCCGATACGAAGCTGCTTTGGGCTCCTGTATCCAAGAGGGCTGTCGCCGGTATGTTGTTGATTAGAACTTCAATCTTCGGCAAACTCAAATTCTTAACGACCACGGTGTTTAAATTGATTTTGGAAGGGTTTTGCGCTGCTTCGGACTTCTTCACCTTCCTCGAAGAAATCCCTCTTAGTTTAAATTCTTTTTCTTCTGGTTGCCCTCGGAATCTTTGCTTGTTCTTCTATTAAATTCCCTTCGTTCGCCGCTCGCTTTAGGAGACACATCTTTCTTCGGCCATTGCTTCGCCTTATTCCCGTAACTTTGATTTTGCTTTTGCTGCGGTCTTGGCGAACTCCACTGACTTCTTCGCTCAAATTGGCGTCGTCGTTCGTTGTCGGCTGTTCTTCGGCTTTCAAATTGTACCGCGAGCTCAAATAATCTGTCTAATGTTGTTGGATTTCTTAGTTCGATGAAATCTTGAACTTGGGGCAGTAGCCTAGGAAGTATAACTTGAATAATTTCAGGATCCGGGCGACTTCCATACAAAAGCTTGAAAACTTGAATTTTCCTCAAAATAAAATTAGACAAATCTTCTATTCTTTCTTGGTATCGGCTAAACAGTTCAGCTTCCAATCTGGCTCGATCTCGCACCACGGGAAATGCTTTCACTAGAGAATTCTTGAAATTTTCATACGTGTATGTGGGGCTTCCTGGTTCCCCCAAGAGATTCTTTCCGATGCACTTGAACCAACTTAGCGCTTGGCCCTTCAAAGCGCTGGTAGCAAGAGCGACTTTCTGAAATTCGTGGACTGGATATAGCATGAAGTGGGAGTCTAGCTTTTCCAGGAAATTGATTACGGCTGTCTTGCCGTCAAAACTTGCCGCTGGCTTCATGGCTGCTCGCATGGTTTGTACGATGTAGCCGAATCCTTCTATGCCAGGAGGTGCTATCTCAGGATTCTGGACAGGTACAGCAGGTGTCTCAGGTTCGTCTTCTTGTTGTTGAGGCCATCCTCTTCTTTTTGTGCGGGCGCCACTATCAGGACTTAGCATTCTGTGTGTATTCTTTGAGAACATGGTAAATTCTGTAAAGGGTTCTTATCCTTACGTTCTAAGTCCTGAACTGGAACAGGGAGCGGAAGGTACGCTATGTTCTGATGTAACTGCTGGGCTGGAGAATAACTGCACGTGAAGGGATTTGAAATCCTCTTTTATTCAATCACTATTAAATACAAACCTCCCAATTCGGGAGAGATACAGAACGTAACAGACCACACTTTGGTCGAACTTAACAATCAAATAAATTTAAATAAATTAAAATAGAACTTAAATTAAACTTTGCTTCGCAGAGCAATTCGCGGAAGTTGGCCTCTATCTAAAAGGGTGCGTAGCAAGGTATACTAAATACTACCGCACTTTAATTTATTTTACAATGCAATCACGTAGTAAGCACTATGGCTTATAAATTTAAACTGCTAGCTGGTCAGGCGAACGTTGAGCAGCGTGACCGTGATCTGAGGCAAAGCTCTCACACACCGAGAGGTTTCTACCTCTGGCTTAAATAGTGGATGGCTGAACTTCAAAAATTAGCATAAGCTAAAAACGCGCGCTTCTTCTGACAGGAAGTTGAAGCAGAGAGGAGATAGAAAAGATTTAAATTAAAATAAACTTGGTTAGTTTAACTAAAACCTTACATAACTACTGTTAGATATTGCGATATTGTACGAATATCTCTGACGAAATATTTCAGCATTTGGTTTTATTTCTTGTGAAAAGAATGAATTTTATTAACTTTGTAAGGTTTACCTAATTTTATCAACAGTTATTTTAAGTCATGCGCCTTTTCTATCTATTATAATTTCAGCTTGCAATTTTCTACCAAAGTGTAATTTCAGAAATGCAGTTAATCAAATATGAGAGAGTACTATTTAATTCGATGTTTCGCCAACTTCGGGAGAGAGCCTGATTTTCCTGACTAGCGCGTGTTTGCCATTTGGCTACATTCTCTCTTAGCTACGACGCTCGGCCATGCTTTAGACCCTTGCTTGGCTTCGCCGATTAAATTAATATTTAGGGGCCAACTATTTAGAAACCTGATAGCTTCGGGTATATCTTTCAGGTAGCTGTAGTTAAGCTTGGCTCAGTTTAAATTCATAATTATTTAAGTTCAAGCCCAAGTGGAGGCTTTGCTGTATACTCCAAGTTAGGAGTTGATTGTAATTATTCTGAGAAATAAAGGGAAGTAAACCCTTCTTAAGTCTTACGTGTTTATTCTCCCACTTAAGCGATTATTCGCTTGTTAGTGTTTGTGGGGTTCTAAGATTAAATATTTTAATTAAATCAGTAAAACCCCACATTTGGCGCCCGAAGTTGTTATTAACGAACCATGCCGCTAGGTAGTGAAGATTTCTTGTTGACCCCTCCTACCTTTCATTTCCCTCAGCCTCAACCAAAGCCCATGGAAGATTCGGATTTATCGTGGAAACCATGAGAGGGGCGATTATGCCAACAGCAACTTTTGATGGAAAAGGATTGGTAATGACCTTCCTGGAACAGCTAGAGTTACATTTCACGTTATATCCTGTGAAACAGAATTATCATCGCTACGTCAAACTTAAAAGGTCAAGCCGTCAGCTGGTACAAGAATATTGGCAAGAGTTTGTTCGGGGATCCAGGATCGGAAACGTATACTTGGGAAAATTTTAAAAATTCGCTATTGAAACCATTTCCAGTGGTGAGATACCGTGCAAGACTGGAATCAGAGTTATTTAGTAAATATCAAACTAATTTCGACGAATTAACAGATTTTATCTTAAGGAAGATCCACATTGCCAAGTTGTTATATGGAAAAAGGCTTGACAAAGAAGTCATTGAAATAATTTCGACGCAGTTGCTTCCGTCAGTCGAACTAGTTATCAAATTTCAGAGTACGTGAACGGCCGAAAACGCGCATGCAAAACATTTTAAGGCAGCATTCAAGGTTTGACGCCCAAACGAAACCTCAAGGCTAGCAGAATTCTTAACCACAAGACGGGAAAGTAGCAAAGCCGGATAAAAAAAGACTGCTCAGGCCAAAGCGTGGGGAAATGAAAAGCAGCTGGATTAAGGGGCGGAGAAGAAAAAGTAAAGCACGTCACCGTTTGGGAAGCAATCTCACTCAGAAATAAAATTGAATACGGTAGTTGTACAAAATTTGGCCTTGACAGAAATCCAGATATTACTAAACGACGTTCCTGCGACCGCCCTACTGGATACCGGGGCTCAATGCAGCTTCCTGTCGCAAGAGTTTTTTAAAAAGCATTTTCGTCGTTATAGATTGTTTAACTCAACGAGACAATGAATGTTTGCTGCCCAAGGCAAACAGTATGTCAGCTTGGGAAAAGTGGGGCTGCATGTTCAGAAAATAAACTTTCTCGTTTTAAAGAATTTGCTAACCGCAGTCATATTGGGGGTTGATTTATTACGGGCAGCTAGCGCAAAAATTAATTTTAAAGATTCTACCTTACAGGGTAAGATGGATAAAATTTAAGAAGAAAAAACCGCAGTCCCGGAGGTGAATCAGAGTCACCTCGAAGAAGGAGAAAAAGAAAAAATTCAAGAATTGGTAACAGCTTTTTCTCAATTATTTGATGAAAAACCTGGCTTCTGCCAGATTGTCTCGCATAGCATCAATACTGGTAGTGAGCCCCCAGTTCGTTTCAAACCGTACAGATACGATTGGGTGAAGGAAGACATTCTCGAGCAGCGCATTAAGAAAATACTCGAGGATATGATAATTACGTCAAGTACCAGCCCCTACGCTAGTCCTGTAGTTTTATGTAGAAAGAAGAATGGACTGTCACCCGCAGATCTGAACGCATGGAGGTTCGCAATTGATTACCGAAAATTAAATAGCATAACGAAATACCCAACATATCCCCTCCCGATAATAGAAGAAATTATAAGAAAAATTCGGTCGACTAAATGTATGACCACTTTAGACCTGACGTCAGGCTATTTTCAAATTGCAGCAAAACCCGAGGGTGCCGAGAAAACAGCTTTTATTACAAAGTCAGATATGTACGCCTTTTTAAGAATGCCGTTTGTCTTAAGCGGTGCTCCGACTGCATTTTAAAAAGTTATGGATATTGTTTTAAGGCCAAAAGCACAGTCATCTACCTCGATGATATTATTGTGACAAATGAAACACTAAAGGAACATATCAAACATTTAGAAGAAGTCTCTACATTATTAAATGAAGCGGGCCTCAAAATTAATCCAAAAAAGTGCAAATTTGCCGCCAAGGAATGAGGTACCTTGTCTATAAAATCTCGAAAAGCGGTAACGAAACTGACAACTCTAACATTTCAGGGATTAAAAGTTATCCACTGCCAAATACGGCCTAGAAATTATCATCTTTTCTGGGAATGTGTTTCTATTATAGAGTATTCATAAAAGAAGTTTGCAAAGATAGTTGAACCCTTGTTGGTGCTAAACGAAGAAAGACTAGGTTCACATGAACAGCGGAGGCGAACACGGTGTTTGAAGAATTGAAAAGCGCCTTAATTAATGCCCCTGTTCTTAAATTCCTGGAAAGGAATCAAAATTTGGAAATTGCAGCAGACGCGTCAGACTACGCAGTTGGTGCGGTTCTTTCCCAAAATGGGCAGCCAATAGCTTTTTTTAGCAAGACGCTTAATCAAACTCAACGAAATTATACCGCAATTGCGCGGGAAACTCTCGCGGTCCTACAAGCGGTGCAAAAATTCCGTGTGTATTTTGGAAGTGCTCCGATAACTGCATTCAGATCACGCGGCAGTTGGTAGCCTATACTCCAGTAAAAATGTTTCGCCCCAGCTCATATGCTAGACACCGAAACTGCAAGAGTTTAATTTAATAATAAAACACACGCCATGGACAGAAAATGTAGTTGCGGACGCACTATCAAGAATGAAGATCGATGAAGACGAGAATCCAATTAAATGTACGATACTAACTGCGAAAGTAATTGAATCCCGGGAAACAATAATTGCCGAATTAAAAACGGACTCAGAATTTAAAGACATTTACGCTTATGTGGAAGATCTGGAAAATTCTGAACATGTAGACTTAATGGCTATTCGCAACAGGACGGCCCATTAGGAAGTTATTGACAAACTGCTCTTTTACACGAAAACAACCAACGTTAATCAAGAACTTCGACCGGTAGTCCCAATGAGTCTACGCTTAAGTATTCTAGAGGAGCTCCGTGATTCGAAATTAGGAGGCCATCTTGGTGGGAGGAAAACCCTGCAAAGGGTCCTCGAAGCGGTGTATTTTCGGTAGTTATACAAAGTTGTGACGGTGTATGTCAGGTCATGTCACTTGTGTCAATTTCGAGTACTTAAATTGCATAAAAACCACTTTTCCAAATGAATTGATGGGCTTTGATTTGCTTGGTCCCTACCCTAGAACAAAGATTAATAAAAATACATACTTGTTAACCATCGTGGATCATTTCTCAAAATGGGTGGAAATAATTCCCCTTTAACGGGCTTCAGGAAAAATAGTAGCAGATTCGTTTCTAAATAAATATATTTTAAAATACGAAGCCCCAGTAAAAGTAACAACAGATAATGGTAGGCAATTCGTAAGTAATTTATTTGCAAATCTTTGCACAGGCCTTGGCATACACAATCTAAAAATGGTACCTTATAGACCGCAATAGAATATTGCGAAACAGGTAAATAAGAATATTTTTTTCCAATGGCGGGCCCTCAGATAACTTGGGCTTGGCCACCGCGAAGGACAGAAGTGGTGGTCACTTTATTATGGAGGCACCCAATAGCTGGGCCACCTTTGCCTTCTATGAAGGGACGGACTGTTACAACCATGCTTTCTCCGAGATAGCTCTTTGGTATCGCAGTCGGCTCCCCTAACCACTATACCGTCTGGGCGGCGTAAATAAGAATATAGTTAAAATTATTCGGGAATATTTTAAGAATTATCATGACTGTTGGAACTGCTGTGTCAATGAATTAGGCTTTGCTTGAGAACAGCAAAACATGATACCACACAAAAAACCCCGCAGAATTATTCCTAGGAAGGAAAATTTTAACGACACTGGATAAGCTTTTTTACGTTCAACAAAGACAGGAAGAGTTTCAATTGAACGTTATCCAGAAAATTAGTAATGAGGCCATCAAAAATTCTGATGCGGCAAGGTCGAAACAGAAAATCTATATGATAGAAATCTATTATGATAGAAAGAGACGCGAGGTAGAATATACGATAGGTCAGAAAGTTTTAAAATTAAAACATTCCTTATCCGCACCCGAAAATTGGGTAGCCAAATTAGAGTCCAGGTTTGAGGGACCTTTCATTATCCAGAAAATTAAATTTTCTACCGTTTACTTAAAGGCAGAAAATGAACAGCAAACAATTGCTAATATGGACCAGCTGAAGCCGTACTATAGTGGTACGGATTTTCTAGTCTTCAAAGATCTATTCCAGGTTCCTGGGAGCACGTCAAGAATATCGATTTCGCAGGCGACGGCAACAAAATAAACCATCCAGCAACAAAATGAAAACAAGCGGATAACACCGAAGAAAGTATAGCCAAGCTAACGCATCAGCAGCCACAAGGTTCAGGCCCAGCGAGAATGAACAAAACGAAGCAAAGAAAAGTTCCCCTTCAACAGAAGCCAGCACCGATGGGAAAGCGGAAAATGATCATGGAGAATGTTCAATGAAAACGTCCAACGCCAGAACTGAAGCCAACTACCTCGAAAGAAGCCACAGGAATATGTCAGCCAAGATCTACGAAAAGAAAACGATCCAATAACGCAAGATCCATTCTTTTTCAGGAAACCAGGAAAATCAAGATAAGATTGAAAGATTCCGAGGGATGATCCGGATACTACAAGGCAAAGAGGAAGCCAGAGTTCCAGAACCCTCAACCGACGAGAAAAGCAGGCCGATTCAACGCCCGAGAAACGAAAAGAAAGGACGGGGTCGGAAGTGAATACCAGCCGCCCGAGAAGACTGAGAATCCAAAGTTTAAGATCTCCCACATGGCAAGAATTCTATGAGAAAAGAATGGAGGATTATAGAAACCAAAAAAAGGTAAGTGAAAATTTTCCTTGTTTTCTATTTTGTATTGAAAGTTCGATTTATGTCATGTGTTTAAAGTTGCTAAATACTGTTTAAAGCAAGAAATTGAATTTGCAAGGTTGCGAGAATGTAGTTGTGATTATCTGTAAAACAGAAAAGATTTTTTTCAATTCTCAAGTTGGAGAGAATTTATTTTGTTAATACCTTTCTTTTAAGAATTCTCAAGTTACGAGAAACTAATTTGTGAATGTGTTTAGTCGAAAGACTTCAAATGTGTTAACTTAAATATTTTAACAAAAGTTTGTAAATTTTGTATAGCAACTATAACGAATGACGTAAAATGAATTTTAAAATATTGCATTTTAAAATGCTCCATTGAATGTAGAAATGCTAATGTCAGCTTTTAAACTATTGTAAAAATTAAACTTGTACAAATGTAAGTTTTTGTCAAGCATGACTCTAAATAGCTTGTATAAGAGATGAGTCGAATGAAAGTACAGAATGAATGTGTTTAAAGTTAGGCTCTCCAGGCTTCACTTAAAAATTTAAATTAAGCCCTATGTTAGTACATTAGATCTAGTTTTATGATTAAGGAGTCTTCTCAGGAAGTCAAGTTTCTAACAGATCGTGGCTGTTGGATAGTAGGTATTTTATCTTCGCAATAACGCAACAATAAGACACTCGTTTCACTCAGAATAATTTCTGGAGAGCGGGGGGGGGAAGAGATTTTAAAGTTTGGTGTGAATGAAAGTGTTTGAGGGCCAAATATAATTTCAATAAAGAGTGTTGGTAACGAAAGTGGAAATTATTTGCAAGGACACCACTAATACGATTTCCTTCCAGATAATTTGTGGAAGGATGAAGACTGTATAAACCTGTTCAACTGAGAAGAAGATGTTTGCCCCAGTCAATTTGTAAAACTTTGTGAAATCTATTTCTCTTAGTTTTAGTATAGCTTTAGAAATTGTGTAAAGTTGGTCCTAAGCAGGAAACATTTTAATGATGAATTCAAGAAAGCACACTTGCTACAAGTTAAAAACTTTGATGAGAAAAGTTTTGTAGAATTTACACTCTTAAACAAGGTCGTTTTGAGAACTTATTCTTCGATTAGTTAAATTCTGTTAGAGAAAGATGTAAGGTTTATCCTAATATTATTAACAGTTATTTTATGTTATGCACTTTTTCTCTCTATTCTAATTTGAGCTTGAAATTTCCTACCAGAATGTAATTTCAGAAACGCAGTTAATGCAAATGTGTAAGAGTACTACTTAAATCGACGTTTCGCCTACTTCGAGAGAGAGAGAGAGAGTCTGATTTTCCTGACTAGCGCGCGTTTGCCTTTTGGCTACGTTCTTTCTTAGCTACTACGCTCGGCCAACGCTCGGCCATACTCTAGGCCCTTGCTTGGCTTCGCCGATTTAATTAATACTTATTGGCCAACTACTTAGAAACCTGATAGCTTCGGCTATATCTTTCAGGTAGCTTTAGTTAGGCTTAATGTAGTTTAAATTCATAATTATTTAAGTTCAAGTGGAGGCTTTGCTGTATACTCCGAGTTAGGAATTGATTGTAATTATTCTGAAGAATAAAAGGTAGTTAACCCTTCTTAAGTTTTACGCTTTTATTCTCACACGTAAGCGATTATTCGCTTGTTTGTGGGGTTCTAAGATTGAACATTGGAATTAAATAAATGAAACCCCACAACTTTTATCGACTTGTGCATTCAATCCCTTACGAACCCGTACGCATGCAACAGTATTAATAATATGTAGTATATTTATTGTATAGCTTTTATTTTAATTTTATACTAGGGTCATTTTGTTATTTGGAAAATGTGAGATTTTTAATAATAAAATTCTTTCTTATACTAATGGTATGCTAAAACATTTTAGGATAGGATGAAATTCGTAAGAAATCAATATTTGTAAAACTAAATAAATAAATAAATTGGAAGAGGAATACGCTGATGTAAAATTTTAAATTACGCAGAAATTGCAACCTTAGTTTGGTGTAGATTTTGATAAAACTGTATCAGTTTCGTGGGCGATGTCTGTTCTAGGAAAAATACGCCAAATGTAGTTATTTTTTATGTAATTAAAAAAAAACATTTATTTTTTCGCTAGTTTTTCTATTTAGATACATTCTTTAGATTGTTTACAATTCTTAATGCCTCTTTATATATTCTTAGAATTTCTGGGTGCTTTCCAAGAAGCCAGTTTTTTATGTTTAATGAATGATAAAGTACGTGACGGAAGGAAAAGGAAAAATTCATGGATGCCTTCTCAATGGAATTTTACCCATGCTTGTTATACATGTGAGAAATCAGAACAGCCAGCGAGGTGATGTCATTTGCCGCCAGCCCAGCGCAGCGCAGCGCAGAGCCAAGCGGAGACAACACCCAGAGGTAGACCGGTACCAGACCTGGTAGGGAACGGACGGGTTCCTTCGAGGCTTAGGTTCCGGGTTCAAGCGGACGATGCTTGTCTATTAGCTGGATGAGAATAGACGTATTCTCTGAAGGCATGAGCTTACGTGCCTGTAGGACTGTTAGAGACTGATGGTGTGCGAGAATTGCTCAGTATCATGCGAACTGTTATGGACTTACAAATTTTTGTGGGTTTAACCAATGCTTATGACAATTTTATCTATTAATAGCTATATGTTCATTTCATCTTTTATCATCTTTCATTCATATTAGTAATTTCATAATAAATTAGAATAGTTTATACTGATCTCGTGCTTTTGATCCTATGAACCCACATATATACGGAACAGATCCCGAAAGTCATACTTAGGAAATATTTTCGCCATATCTGAACCCTCATCAGACTGGCAGTATTTAAGATCTAATTCAATAGACTACTGGTGCATGCTAACTTTTAAAACTGTCATGTTTTTATGTTATTCTGTCTTTTTATACAAGTAATGCTATTAAAATTGTGTCTTTTAATGCATGTTTTCCCTTTGAGGAACAAAACTGCTTTACGCCCTTCACATAGTGCAGTTATCGGAAAGCAAAATAGACTAAGCTTCTTGTATAATACCGTCTTTATTAGCCTGAATGCTTTAAGAATTGGTTTCTTTGTAAGATATGCAAACGATTGTATTCATCTGCAAGTACATATTCCTTGTGATTACACGCTGCATTCAGAAAAGTAGAAAAGTCACCAATATGTTCTTAACTGGAGACTTCTAAAAGCGATATTTCTCTAGTACAGCCGAATTTCCTCACACAGCGGCCTAATTGAGATAATTATCAGTTTTCTTGTATTAGTAAAATATCCCTTGCGCTTCTATGATAATTTATTTAAAATTTCGGGATAGCCATCTGCATTTGGTAGAATCCATTAAGCTTTTCTGATGCAGGAACAGGAAAATCAACTGAGCTTCCTCCGGGATACAAACCGCCGATCTTTTAATGCTAATCAGATGTGCTACATCACAACAGCATACAGAGCAGCGATCATTTTATTCTCCCCCACGTAAAGAGAGACTGTGGAGAAGCAAGTTGACAAAATGATGGGAAGGCCACCACATTTGTAGTCTGGGCAACATAATAGAGTAAGTTAGGTCTTCTAAAGCTAGGAAATGTGCGAGAATACCTATACCTTAGCCATAATTCAAATTATGAATCTGCTACTGCTAGTCAAATTTACATCCCACATAGAACACATGAACGAATACAATAATTTCTTACACGTTTTCAATCAAATATTTTTTAATTTTATTTTTCAACCCTTGAATCCCCAATGGCAGACATCGACTGCATTAATTCACGTAAAGAAATCCTCTTTAAATCTTCTTTTGCGAAGATAAGAGGTTTTAGAGAAAGGCAGTTGAGTTCTGTTTTAACTATCGGTATTGCTTATTGTTTGAGAAGTCCAATGAGCATGCTTAAAAAATTTCGGTAGTAAAGCTTGATAGACTTACTGTGAAAATTTATGTAATTACGTTTTTGCGTTACGCCTTTTGAGCTTAATAAAGCTTTCATAACACAAAAAAAAATCCTACGTATAAATATGAATGACACTGTTAATTTTTAAGTACTTATACCATTAATTAATTAATAAAAACATGCGTGATGCGATATGTTATGAGATTCGACTAGAATTATAATCGATAAAAGTGTTCAATTCCGCATCTGTCTTTACTGTTTGAGTAAATTCTAAATTACTCTTCTTGAGTTGATTAACGTCTACATTTATATTTTGCATTTTGTTTTAATTCAGAAAACAAATATAAAACTTGTGTTCCACTAAGTATTCCACGAGGCTTACAGATGTAAGTAAATACTCATAATACAAGAAGATGCAATTTAACAAACAAAAACATGATATGTAGTACTGGAAAGAGCGAAGAAAAAATATAAAAGACAAATACTATTATAATAAAAATACTAAAATATGCCATAAATAATAAAACTACTACTAATATTAATATACCTTAATATTCCTATAAAAATAAGCTAAATAATACTACAATAACAACAAAATGAAATTATACTTAATACTGATACAAACGAAAAATGATACATCAACAATACAGTATATCGATACATAATGTAATCATACATATACAATACGCAAAATAATACAGTGACAGATAAAAGATCAAAATCCAGTTAGGCAAATAATGTTACTAAAAGTTCAAAGAACAAACAAAGTCGCCCAAGACTGCAAAGGCTTCAGAGCTTCTAACAAGATGATAGAAAACAGGAGGCCAGCAAATAGAGTTGCCCTAAACTGACTGTAAATGCACTTCTGGCATTCGCATGCAACCTACAATGCAATAAAATATGTTCCACATCTTCCATTGCATCGCCGCAAGCACAGATAACTAGTATCAATATTGAAAATGTTATAGTCCACTAGTAACAATATTGAAAAAGTAAGTAAATTCCAAAATTCCCATTCCTGCCAAAATCTGAGTAAGTTTACAATCCGGTCGAAAATGCATACACTTAAGTCACTAAAAAACACTTAGGAAAAATCTCTTTGGCCATTGGGCTTTCGAAGAAGCAAGAAGTTCAGCATTTCAACCAATCAAACTTCCAATAAGACATTAAATCAATACCACGACAAGTCGCTTGCTTAGCCAAATGGTCAGTATTCTCATTTATTGAGACCTCTCATTTACTTATAAATGTTGAGACATGTAAACCCTCTTATCATTTAAAATGAGAAATCATCTCATGAATGACAGGTCAGCCTTCTCATTTATTTTTTGCATTAGTCTAATGTTTTAAACCATATTAAAATTATTTTAGTTTTGAGAATTTTTAAAATAGCGATCTTGCATTTTTATGGAAATTTATGATTCATTCGTTCCTGCCTTTAATTGTTATATAATCTGTACAATAAGTAGATTTCTATAATGCTAATTCAAATTCGGTAACAGTTTTATATGTGTAGTAAATATTATAATAATATGTGTAGTAAATATTTGTTTAATAAATACGTTATTAAGAATTTCTTCAGCAAAAAATTTCCTTTCACTTTTAATCGATAAGGAGAAAGACTTTTTATGTATAACAAGTGCAGTTAAGTACTACGGAATAGTAAATAAAAATATATTTATGTATATTTGTACTTTTAAAATATGTAACGTTATTTAAAAGAATGATTGATAATTTAATTTTATATTAAACTGGCCTTAATATTTCCATTTAAAATAAGAAAAGAGCTAAGATTATATATATAATACTCTGCATATAGAAAGCAAAAATGTTAATATATAATAGTAAAATCATGGGACATAATTAAGACTATACTTATAACATAACTATACCAATTAGAACCTGTTTGTATAGTTTAAAGTTATGTTATTCCCTAAGCGATATTTCCTTATAAATTTGTACATGAAGGCACACCTCCACTTAGGCAGACAGCCCTTGTGTGCTTTGTCGTACTCAACTAACTAACCCTAAAAATAATACAGTAGTTTTCTATCAGTTTAAGTGCTATTCAAGGCCAGCTTCTTCAGTGTCATGTAAGTCATGTTACATGACCCTTAAGTACAACTGAAATGATTGTTAAATAGAAGTGCAATTACAGTGAGACAATGAAGCATTAACAACTAACACCCCGATCTGTACCTCTGAAAGTGGGACAAATGGTTTAATTACATAAGACTGATTTTATGTTTTTTCTCTACATATTAGTTAGAGAAGTGTAATTACCTTTTAAAATCCATCTTTTACTCATAATAAAATGCCCAAAACAGAAAATGCTTCAGAAGTATTTCTGAAGTATTAAATGAGTTATTTCACATTAATCAAAATAATATTTAATGTTAAGAATAAGAATGTTAAATTGATTTTGACATTTAAATGCATGAAATACGTATTTAATTAAAAATTTTAGCTTATTTTTGTTCATCAGTGAAATTTAGTCCCTCCAGAGTGCTATCGGTCGAAATTCGGATTTAGGTAAGCATCTAGTCCTCGTGTGTTTTGCTTCAATTAAATAATGTATTCAAATATTGGTAAAATAGGAAATTATGAAATGGGACTTAATGCATGACTAATTTTCAGTTGTGAATGTCGTAAAAATCACGATTTTAATTTTTCCGGATGAAATGAAACATTTTCTTGATACTTTTAAAACTTAATATTGCGATACTGTGTTAAGCATTTTATTCTATAGAGTATCAAAATTTCTACAATCCAAACAGCGAACAGTTAAGTTTTATACTGCAGTGTAGTGTCTAAACAATATTGTAGACATTGAATGTTGCATTTTAGCACATTAAAGCAAGTTTAATCATTTCATATCAAAGGTATATAATCATTATATACTCGCACATATATATGTAAAATAATAACTTTAACAAAATTGAACGAGCAGATATTTATCCATCTAGCTTAAAACTTCACAATAATTAAAATTAACATTAATTAAAGCTTAACATTAATTAACGCTGGACGTTAAATTAAACTCTCTGCATATCTGGACTTGCGACTGGCCTGCCTCTAGCCTCCCCACAATTCGCCACCTCATTCCATCATCTAAACATGGGTGGTTACTCATTTTTACTGTTCCAATGTGAATTTAACAATTGCTGCAAGATAACCCCAAGATATTCGCCGAGGTGCGCTAGCGAACGCAATTCGTCTTACCCTCCACGCGCTTATAAAGCCTGTTTTTCTGCTAGCTCCGGCTAGACATACGTGTACGCTTACATATTTGCCGTACAAGATTTGCATTTTTATCTAGAAGCAGTGGTTTTTCTTTCAGTTCAGGTCTTTTCATGCAATTCGATAAAATATGAAAATTCTCTTAATTTATTTCACCAGTGTATATGTATACATATATATATATATGTATACATATACATATATATATATATATATATAATTACAAAACATTTTTTAAAAACAAAATGTAAGTCTGCCTAGTATTTTCGAACATTACGCTGCTGAAAAAATATCAGTAAAGCCATAAAGTAAGGGATTTAGAACTACTTTTTCACAAAGACGGAAAGTGAAATTCATGCTTAATAAGCTTCAAATAATCCCATTAAATGCAACAAAGAATTTTAAGATCGATAAAACCGAAACTTTTAAACAAGGATTACCCGAATTCAACAAGTTTTACAAAATTTAAAGAAAAACAGAGCACAAACGAAGAGGAATTCAACCAACTTCAATGCCACTTCGTCAGTGGGAAAGGAATATTGAAACTAATTGAAATCTTTCCTCTACAAAAATCCTTGCTTTTCTGTATCCAGAATTAGCTGATGAATCATTTCGATGTATTTTAATTATAATAGTTCACCCGAAAATTCTGGCCCTTTCCCAAAGCAAGGAAAAAACAAAGTAAATTCTAATTAGAATCTTGTACCTTAAATAAAGGCAATTCAATTTTATTTAAAGAATTGAAAATGAATGTGAAATAATAAAATACATCAGTGAAAAATATAAATCAAAATTTTACCTTTGAACATATAGCAAATAATCCAATGAACTTAAAACGTTAGTGACGTAATAAAACTTGGGTGAAAAGGCGTAATTAATATATATACACTGTTGGTCATTAAAATCGTTACACCAATGAAGACAGTACGCAACAAGCACCAACTTTGCCTGAAAGGTACTACATGCTCGAATCTGCAAATGATTATCATTACAGAGCAAGCGCACAAAGTACGTAAAAGTGACGCCATTTGTACTGTACATAAATAGGAAAAGTTCACATCGTATTCCTCATTTGGAAACAGCATTTGAACGGTAAAGGTTATAAGTTATAGCGATGCAGGAACGTGAAAAATGCGCAATATCCTCGCCGGGATTCGAACTCTGGAATTCACGAATATGCATCGAGTATGCTTCCAGTTATGACCCGTAGACATACGGGTCATAACTTGAAGAGAGGGAGAAAATCCTGTATAAGTCTTGTTTTGACTCGTGTAAGAATGAAAAGAACCTACTAGCACGTGTTGGAATTCAACAACAGCAGTACAGTGGTTTATCGTTCCGAAACATTGCTGATCGTGTTGGTCGAGACCCCATGACTATCAGCCTGATATGGAATCGATAGATCTAGAAGGGTCACGTTGAACGCCAGGCAGGATATCAGCGGCTCGGATCACTAACACTCTAGAGGACAGACATGGCCTCTCAGCCTTGAAGGATCATAGAGCAATGTCACGTACCCTGAGTCAGGAACTTGGCTTGTGTACAAGATGACAATAAGTATCCGTGTGGAAATTGCGACGATATCTGTAGTGCCACGGCGACCACTGTTCGGGTTCTTTTGATGCTGCAGCAGACAAATGGGCGCCTATAGTGGTGCGACGAAAGACGATACTCGACACAGGAGTTCTCTTTTCAAATGAATCTAGGTTCTGCGTACAGCATCATGATGCACGTATGCACGTGGGGACCACCGAGAAGAAAGAACATTGTCAACGTGTAATCGTTATCGTTGTACGGGTCTAGCACCTGGCTTGCTGGTCATCCCAGTCACCTTTTGTTCGCGTAGGTGGAAATGTGGACATCCCTCATTACATTTCTGACGTGTTAAGTCCCATGGCTGTGTCTTATTTTCAAGGCCTACGTAACACCATCTTTAAAGAAGATAATGCACGGCTACGCACTGTTGCTCGCGCTGTCTCGACCTTCCTCAATACAGACGTATCGACTGTCATTCTGGACGGCAAGTTCTCCAAATCTCTCATCCACTGAACAACATCGTATTATAGATTGCCGAGAGATCAGCAAGCGACCACTTGCTAGAGATTATGACTGATAAAATCTGACATAGAGTTGAAGCTGCATGGAATGAAGTATCCGCATATGTCATTCAAGCTCTATTCAAACGATTGCTCTAATCAGTGCCCAGATAGATTAGATCCGTCATTACTGCCAGAGGTAGCAGCTCTATGTATTGAACCCTGCATAATATGGATCTCAAACCTTGTTGCAAACTGAATGTCTCCCTTCAATTATACAGCATATGTGCGATAAATCGATTTCTGCTTTTGCTTTCCTTGCTGGTGTAACAATTTTAATGGTCAGCAGTGTGTATTGGGTACTATTCTTAACGGGGCCCATTGGAGCGAAATATAACTAGATTGCGGAAACCCTATCGATACATAAACCTTCATAAAAGAACACCTGTTTCATGTCTAATGAATATAATCTTTTGAGATATTTTAGGCAGAAGCAGATCACTTTGAACATGGGGAGAATAAAACTGATGTTCACCCCATGTGTACAGCAATTTGTTTTTGTTTAAAAAATCATTTCACAAATTCGGCATTGCCTACAGCTTCGGCATTACACACATTAAAATTTATGAATATTATCGTCGTACAACTGTTCATAATTCCGTGAAAATAGAACTTGGGGGAACATAGAGTGACTAGTGCCCGTTAACAGAAAGAATTTTGTATTGTTTTATAACATAGATTATACATGATGATAGCAGATTTGAATTTTGCGAAGACTTTTTATTAAAATCGACATCAAATTTAGTATATAACCATAATTTAGGACAAATGTTCTGAACTAAAATTTATATAAGTTTATTTGCTCTTATCATCATAAATATATTATAAAAATAACTTTTCATATATAATTGAATTTTGATATAAGCGAATTTCTTTGGAGAAAAATGTACCGATAGAATTATTTTCTACAGCTGCAAGTGCCGCAACAGACTACAGGAATGAAACTGTCAAGTGCGTATTTAGAGAGTATTCTTTGTGCTATAAGAAAATAGAAATGCTTGGTGCTAGTTTATCAGTCATGTACGTTGAAACGGAGAATCAGTTAACATTAGTATGCAAGTAAGTACTTTTTTATGATATTAATAATACAAAACATCGTTTTAATACACTAAACATTAACTCAAGAAGACTTAAGTAAAACTAAACGCAAGAAGACTTAATTTATATAAAAGACGAGTCATGTGTAAGCTGCAAACATGTCTCTTCTTAAGTAGTACACGATTAGAAATGCAGAAAAAACCCTGTTGCGAATCTATAGGAGTAGAAGCATTGCTCAAAGCAGTTAGTTTCGGATAGTCCAGGGAACTCCTTGCGTAGTTAAAGGCAGGAAACAAAGGAAAGGGTTTAAAGGATGGAAAGTTGCAAGAAAGTGTAATATTTTTTAATTATTAAACACAGAGAAGGAAAAATAATGAGCTTATTTTTGTCCCTTCAGCTCATCTCATATATATTTACATTATTTTTTATGATAACCTATTTTTCAATATATAATAGCCAAATAGATGTTAGATCAAATATCTATTGTTTCTCTTCGCTCTAGGTTTTATTGAATAATTTGTATAACAGCGGATACAAATGTCGATCTTTAGCAATCAACAGATAAATTATTTACGTAGCAGAACTCCTTTCCTTTTCTCTCTCTACATATACCGTGAATCTTAACGAATCTTTCCCAAAGAAGAGTGAAAACGATTAAGAAAAGAGCTTAACGATAATATCATAAGATATACGATATACAATACCTAATGAATACTAAATAATTTCCATATGAATTGAGCACGGTTTCAGCAAGGAAGACCAGAGCACTTATCGCTTCTGATTGCATTGCAACACCTCAGAGAAGAATTTATCTTTAAAAACATATAAAAGAAACTAAAAGTAAAAAAAAAGAATTTTGTATGAATTATATACCATAAAATTTTATAAATTGAAAAACAGGAAAAAGAAAAAAAAGTAGAAGAAAAGCCATAAATAGTAGTAATTAGGTATATCATGAATTAAATGCATTTTTGAATTAGTCAAATTAAAATGTTAAAAAAATTATTACGAAATACATTTATTGTTTTTAAATTACTTAATTTGTTAATGAATAAAAGAAAGATTGTATCTGAAAATCATAAACTTCCGCTTTGTCGAAGCGGAACGCATTGATGCAAGGAAGGTAAGAGCATTTTATTTTCAACAGTGGCAACATAATGCCATTAAAGTGCCCAGTTTGTTGATTACATTTAGAAGACAAATATTTTACACTTTGCCAATGACAACATACTGGCACTTAGAAGACAAAAAGTTTCGTTTTGAGAAGTGACAACACATTGCTTTCAAATAGCTGAGTTTGTTAATCAAAAAATGAAATAAATTTGCCCAGAATATGAAATAAATAACTCAATATTCGAGTTTTAAGGTTCACAGTTTCGTCTGGAGAACAGTGTGTGTTCAAAATTTGGTGATTCTGGGTGCCGGCGTTTTTCCACAGTGCAAGGAACAAGCAAACAAACATAGATACCTATAGATACCAATATATAAATACTACATAAGTACATTGGAAAAAAAATGGAACAGTTCTATATCTCCCGTTTTACTGATGTTCCCGTTCTACCCGTTCTACCAATTGAACGAAATTCAAATTGTGTTTTTCATGCTCCGAAAGCGCGACTTAGGACATATATTAGATTTATATATAGCATTGTTCTAACATAGGTATTTTGATACAAAATCGGACTTCTTCTGAAATAACACAACAGTTCTTTTCCATATTTCGATTCTACTACTCAAATTATGCCTCGATATTAAATTTTTAATTTTTGGTGAGAAAGTTAGGGAGAAATTTAAAATTTATCTTGATGCATTTTTTAAGTATGCGCCAACAATAATTCACTAAGCATGTAGAGACATTAGGTTTTTTGGAAGCAGGAGACATGAAAAATATGCAAGGCCTTCGTCGGGAATCGAACCACGGATCTCTGAAATACCGGCTCAGGGTGCTGACCATTACACCACGAAGGCACGCTAAGAATGTGGGAGATATACCTTATAAGCAAACTTCTTAATTTATAGCGGCCTATTTTCCTTTCCTTTTTTTCGTTGTAGAGGGGCGGAAAAAAGTCATCGTTTATACTTTCAAATAATTTTGTGGCGTTATTATGGTTAATTTAAGTTACAAATTACAAATATGCCATATTTCAAAACGTGTCTATATGTAAATTCACGTATATCTTCGGAAATTTTGAATAATAATCTCTAATTTTTTGTAGGTATGCTTAGAAGTACATTTACTTTAAGGCAAAGGTAAAAATTTTAAAGGTTATAATTCAAAATGTTTTTCGAAAAATTTATAAACATTGCTTAAAAATACAAATTTAAAAAATAAATCATAAAAAATAGGCTAATTTTATTTGGATTGAACCTGAATTTCGAAATGTAAAAGGAAGAATTAAAAAAGTTTAATAAAAAAGACATACTAATAAATATGTATCAAATTCAATAAACATGGACGAGCTAAAATTTTGAGACCTAGTGTTTTAAAAACTACTCTTGCGATTTTTACAAAACTTGGCATTTTGGCATAATTTGAGTCGTAGAATCGAAATATGGAAAAAAATTGGTATATTATTTCAGAAAAATCCGATTTTGTGTCAAAATACCTATGTTAGAACAATACTATATATACATTTAATATATATCCTAAGTCGCGCTTTCGAGCCATGAAAAACGCAATTTGAATTTCGTCAATCGGCCCGGTAGAACGGGAAAAATAGAACTGTCCCATTTTTTTCACAGTGTGCATACATAATTACATAAATACATGCACGCATACAAGTATACAAGTTCTTCATTATTTAGTACTAGAAGTAAGAGATGTTTATACTTCCGAAGACTAGGGAAAAAAAAAGCTCAGACTAAGTATTATTGAAGACTCTGGTTTTAAAAATCTCTGGTGTAATTTTATTTTTCTCCCATCAGGTTCAATCAAATGACTCTCGATTAAGCGAAGCTCGATTCAGCCAGTTTTACTGCTAATTAAGTTCTTGTAAATAAAAAATATCTCTCTCTATATATATATATGCTCACACTGGATTCAAATGCATGTTTTCATTTAAATGTGTGAACGAATATTGTATTATTAATTCCGGAGTGAAGTGCTATATTTGCTGAAGTAAAGTCTTTATTTTCAAACTTTATTTACCGAGATTCAAGAGAATGGAGAAAAAATGAGTTCATTCGATTACTGCAATAAATTCGTAGTATTTAATGAATAAAGCATATATGCTTTCATGGCTTTCTAAATGTTCAAATGTAACGATACGAAGAATATACTAAATGTTGCTTTCGCTTTGGAATTTCTACTACAGAAAAGTTTGATATATTGCAACAATATTTTATCAAAAACAAGAATTTTTGAGTGTTGTAAAATTTTTATAAAAGACCGTGAATATATCGAAGAGCACCCCCGCTCTGTGTCAGCTACTTCGATAATGAGTATCACGTCGACTAGTTGGTGCTCAGCGATACAAAATTTGGTACTCAGCGACCGTACTATAACAATTACGGATGTTATTGATCACATTCCTATATTATTCAAATTCTATCAAGCAATTTTGAAATATCGATTAAGATTATAGCACGCAGCTACTCGAGTTGCTCCAAATGCGTTAAATTTTCTTGAAAAATAATAGCGTGCATCAGGAGCTATTTTCTCATTTTCTCAAGGCGAATCGTACTTAAAACGCGTAATTACAGTAACATGTTTCTGTGCTTCTGATGAAAACATGTATCTATGCTTCTGATACAGAAAGAACTCACTATTCAAAAGAATAGTATTAAGATAGCTAGATCAAGGCAGTAAAATTTACATCAAAGTTGGTAAAAAAAATTGAAATAATGTTGAGTTGATAACTTCTGATGGTTTCGATGGATTGTTTATAAACAGTCCAGTCACATTAATGTGACCATCTGTCAAAAGCCAGAATAACCACCTTTCGCAGAGCGGACTGCTGCGAGACGTGCAGGAAGAGAGTCACATAGGTCCCTGAAGGTGTTCTCTGGGATGTTGAGCCATGCCGACTCTAATGCCATGGCCAGCTGCGCTAGATTACGCGGTTGAGGATCCATGGCGCGAACAACTCGATCGAGATGGTCCCACAGATGCTCGATTGGGTTTAAGTCAGGTGAGTTTGCTGGCCAGGGGAGGACGGTAAACTCATCCTGGTGCTCTTCGAACCACGCACGTACACTGGCAGCTGTATGGCACCTCGCATTGTCCTGCTGGAAGATGCCATCATCCTGAGGAAAAACAATGCGCATGTAGGGGTGAACATGGTCCGCAAGGACAGATGCGTACTTGTATTGATCCATTGTGCCTTCCACAATGATCAGTGAACCTAGAGAATGCCAGGAAAACATTCCCCAGACCATAATGCTCCCGCCTCCAGCTTGGACCGTTCCGGCAATGGTTGCAGGGTGGTTCCTTTCAGAGGTTTCACGCCTTATACGCCAACGTCCATCTGTCCGATGGAGCATAAAACGCGATTCATCCGAAAACGCAACCTGTCGCCACTCAGTGGACGTCCAGCTGCTGTACTGGCGTGCAAATTCTAGCCTTCGCCGTCGATGAACAGCAGTCAGCATAGGTGCACGAACCAGGCGTCTGCTTCGGAGGCCCAGACGCAGCAATGTTCGCTGAATAGTACTTTGGGAGACACTTTTGGTAGCCCCTTGGTTCATTTTGGTGGTCAGTTGCTCAACGGTAGCCCGTCTATCTGCCCGAACGCATCTCCGCAACCGTCGTTCGCCTCTGTCATCTATGGCCCGTGGTGCACCACATTTGCCACGTCGCTGATTTTGGACAGTCCCATTTTGCCATGCAGGGTACACTTTTACCACGGCGGCACGCGAACAGTTCACAAACTCAGCCGTTTCGGAAATGCTTCCACCCTTGGCCCGAAAGCCAATGATCATGCCCTTTTGGAAGTCGGATAAATCGCTTCGTTTCTGCATTACGCCAACGATTGAAATGTTTTCCGAAGCCCTCACACACCCTTTATATACGCTCAACTGCACTGTGCTGCCACCTGCCTTCTGTGATTGGTTATTTAACTCTGACATGGAAAGTACGTGGTGGTCACATTAATGTGACTGGACTGTGTAGTATTGTGCATTATGAGCTTTTACTAGTTAGCTACATTATTAAGAAAAAATATTATTACAGAGATTTTCAGCTTTTGAGTAAAGTAATTTGTAGAAAACAATTTAAAACAACTCGTAGATTTTGCACTAAGGTAATACTGCTGCTCAGAGTGCTCTTGTTGTTCATGAACGCGTGGTCAAAATTTAAATAAATCTCCACCTCATGTAACATGACATCAAATGATTTGTTTCTATGGTTATAACTATGGCTTCTTCGTCATTGTTTTGAATGTGCTGATGCAGAAAAAAATATTGCTGAGGGCCCTGAAGAGTTAGACAAAAACCATTTTAAGATAGGTTTCGAGAATTGGAAGAAAACACTGGAATAAGTGTATTGCAAGTGGAATATTTTGAGGTAGATGTATATTGACCAAATAATTGACAAAAAATTAAAATTTGTTTTACGAATTTTCAATTTTTTTATCACTTTAGTACGTATGAGACACACTGAATTTTATTGCATTACCTATAAGATCAATATGCTTTTGTTAATCTTCGCGTTCATTAGTGTGTACATTATTGACAAAAACCCATTCAAACACTTGAATTTGAGAGTTTAAAACAATGAAGTTCAACTTCTGCTTTCACAAGAACCAATTTAAAATGCATGCCAACTTCGCGTGCAACAAAATATGTTTTATTTAGCCAATATTTAGAAGCTCATCCTGAAACAAAAATTATTGTCTGCTTGATTATGTGCATGTACTATATCTACGTTCTCTATATAAGCTATTTAAATCAAAATCATCGCAAAGATTTTTGTGGGGGGAGAAGCGGCTGCTGAGGAATGAAAAATTTAAGCTTTAGCTTCAAAATTGTTAATTCACTGCTAACTGCTACACAATTTAAATCGCTCAAATTAAGAACGTAGGGTTTAACAACAATGTAGGCTAGTGTACGTATTAAGAATATTTTTACAATTTTCAGTGGTAAAAAGATTGTTAATAAAATGTCTGCAATTCAAACAATGATTTTGGTTTTAGTTACAAATGTCAGTATGGAAGTTGTTTATGTTTTCCTTATGAATTTGAATAAAAACAAGGGAAAGAATCGTAATAATACAAATCATACTTTAAGGAGAAATTAAGTTAGGTTATTTGAATACAACAAAGCACACGAAGCATCTGCCTGGGTGAAGGGATGCCTTTGTGGAGAACGTTTAAAGGAAAACTTGAGTCATATTAATGTTAGAGATTTACAAGAACAGACAAGCAAAAATCACGGAACCCAGCCATGCAGACAGCCCGTTTGCCTGCGCTGAGTCGAAAAGCCAGTATTCAGTGGTCTTAGTCATTCACCCACTGATGCGACGCTTATTAAAAAGGACATGATTTTACTTCGGAAAACTACTATTTCCCACAATGTAAAAATGAGTCATATATCACCTAACTGTGGAAAGGTGCAGTGTTTTCCTACCATATATTCTATGTGGGCATTCCTTGTCAATCATCATGCAGCCAAGAAAAAGCGAGTTTCATATTACGAACGATATCGTTGAACAAGATTTAATATTCTACTGCAACAATGTGCTTCGAAATTTCTTTGAATACGACCGATAAGGATGACATTAACCTAGTGAAATAAATTTTGTTAATTTTGCAGTGACCACAAAAAAATGTCATCGAGGACCATATGCGACCTGCCGACCATCAGCTGGCCATTATCGAATTAAATATTTTGTACTGAAACTGATATTCTGCATGAAGAAAAGTAAATGTCATTATATGAATGAACTCCCATTGAAAGTTTCCCACGAAAGCATTTCTCTTCTTACGAAGATATCCGTTTTCACATGCTTTATCTGATTACATGCACGCAACAGAGAAATCGATAACCATGGGAATCGCGAATAATCTCCAAAGTTCATTATCCAGATGTTGTGATATCCAGATTGTTGATTTTCAAGCCCCTGTTCTCAGATATCCCATGTATGCCAGAATTGAACAGACAAATAAAACAATTTGTCATAATCGAACCAGACAAGCAAAAAATGTACTTGTCTTTTGACTCCGTAATTTGACTGTCAGTAGGTTTTTCTACAGATGTTAATCATATGCTACTCAACTGCAATGTCCTATGGTTCTTCAGAATCTCCTTTTAATAAAGGATTGAGACATCACAGCTGATAATTATCTGTATGATTGAATTCATTAAATCTCATCAAACAATAAAAATTAAAAAGCTTCTTAATATAACACTAATCACAGAATTTCTGTCAAAAGCAATATATAAGCACCATCGCTGTAAGACTATCACATGAATGATTTAGTTAAATATAAATTTTCGAGAAGCTTGAAAATAGGAAGATTTAGGAGCAAAATACATGAAAGAAAAATTATACTGTATTTAAATAAGTTTATAAATCATTATTTCAAAATTTTACTCTGAAATCTGAAATTTTACAACGGATGACGGTGACCTAATCTTAATATATAGCGTTTCGTTATTAATAAATCAATATTTTTCTAAAATTAATTATATCTTTTTTAATATATGTATAAATGCTGTTTCAGGTAAACATTTCTATGCGAAGGTTCTTTATTTTCATGCATAATATTCGTAATTCTGACGAGTTTCACAATAATACCATGAAATATAAGTAAAATTTTTACAATAGTTAAAGAATTAATAAAAACTCTTAAACATATTCAGAATATATTTAGAGTTGAAGAATACCGGTTTATCGTAGAGAGATATGATTACAGTTTTTAATACTAATAGCAAAACGTTAGAACGCAGAAAAAGCAAATAATGGACGTTTGAGTCACTTGCAAATTAAAATTTTGAATGATATGCATAGTTCCATATTTAAAGCAAAATTTAGAAACGAAATTTCACACTGAGCAAGCTATATACCTTTTAAAGATAAGACATGCAATGTCTCGAATCCACGAATCCTGGGAAATATTCGATGTGAGAAAATTCCATTTTACGGCTTAGAATGACTTTTCTCATTATTCGACTTTTTCGAATTCGGGCTGTTAAATGTTTTAAGACAAAACTTTGAATCGTTTAATTTTATTGACGTCCAGCATAAGGTTTTTTAAACACAATGCAATTGCTGGAGTATTAGTGATATCCGGATTACGATACCATTATCAGAGTAAGCTGAGAAACACTGTTCACTGCGCTAGGCATCAAAGTTTTTAAAAAGTTATAAGGTATTTCTCCTGCCTTCTTAGCAAGCGTTCGTGGTGTAGTGATCAGCACGCTCACCACGTATTCGAGAGGTCTGTGGTTCGAGTCCCGGCGGAGGTATTGCTCATTTATTCTTCAGTTTCCTGCTTCTAAATATCTCAATGTCTCTACAAAGTAAATTAGTTTGGACCAAGAAAGAGTCTAAATGCTAGTTTCCTTGAATACAGATCTGCGTTATTTTCCTTAGATCTTACTAAAAGGGTATTTTGTGAATTTTCAAACTCTTAAAACAACCTAAAACACACTTAAAGAAGTTTTTTTATTTTGCCATGCTTTGGACAGAATATAGCATTCCATGTTAAGTGCTTTTAATCTGTGCTAACTCTTAAAACAAGAGTTTCCCTTTTTTATTTGTTTTGATTTAATAAAGGTTCTTGAAGGTGTAGAAACTTTAAATTATTACTGGTTCTTATGTTAAATAACCCGTTATTATTATTTTGACCTTTACTTAAACTTTTCTGTATTCCTCACCAGAATGCAAATTAGCTGCAGGTTTTGGATCTTAGACAGAGAAGGTTTCTGATACTCTCGTCGCGCTGTTTTATTTTGCCGGCTCTATTTAAACGTAATTATCTCGGTTTTTGCATTTTCTCATAGTCAATCACTTTGAACTTAAGTGGCGGCAAATTTAGTAGAGCCAGCTTATAGCTTATTTATCTAACCGTGTATTCTTAAACTGCTCTTATCAACTTTTAAATTTAAGTATCTGTCATTGATTAAATTCCATCGACACAAGTAGTGGTTTCATCTGTAGCATAAATCGTGTCTTTTCCGTTAAAATTTCAGTTCAATAAAAAGGTTGTTTAAACCTTCGCAAGTCTTTGTCATGCTATTTCAGACACAGCGATAACGCATTACAAGTCTAGTAAGGATGCAGGCTTTAAATTCAAGTATCATCTCCTATGTAACTTACATATTGAAAAACATTTTGGTTAAGTTGCATTGAAAAAGATTAACTTTAAGATTCTTTGGTTTTTTTCATTATTTTAATTGTTTTATTTAAAAAACTTCTTTTTGATCTACTTATAACAAACGTATTTTTAAAAACTGAAATTTTAAATTTCTGTTTCAAGTTTTAAATCATGATCACAAATTTTGTTTTATTTGAAAGCTGTAAATATTAAGTACCTCTCAGCATCCTGATTTTGATTCGAATTTGGATTCGAGAAATTTTTTTATCAATCGGCTTATACTATATTTTCTTAATATACTTTAAACTTTCTCCTAAATTGAAACCTTTAAATTATTATTATCAAGCAGAGGTACTAGCGATTAGCTTTTAATGAAAAATTAACTTCATATTAACTTCATGTTTCTAAATCGCACGTCGGACGTGCATCCAGTTTCATCACGAACGCACGCGGAAGGGAGGAAGGAAATACCTTATATACTTATATATATACTTATATAAATACCTTATATATTTCTCCTATTAAAGAGCGGCTCGGAGTGAAGGGACTTTATCACTATATCTTAGTAATGACGAATTATCTTCCATTACCTTTTAATTTGGGTCACTTTGTTTTAGATGTCAGAAAACTTCAAAATCCTCAGTGCCCTTGCCGGGATTCGAACTCTGGACTTCCCGATTACGCGTAAGACGTGCTTCCATTTACAGCATGAAGGCCCACAGAAGGGAGAGAGAAAATACATTATAATGTATTTATTAGATACATGAACAAATTCCATGCAATGTAAAGTAGTAAAAATAACAGATTTGTAATTTTTTTTCTGTTACTCAAAGTTTTAAATGTAATTTGATTCTGATTCCTTCATAGCCATGAAGAAGAGGTGAGAACTTGTATCTCAGCAATCCCTAAGGCATGTAATGCTCTTTCATCTACGGAAGCCAGCAAAAATGTAACATCATTGATTCATAATTTGTGCCATAATAAAACACAAACTCAGGGTAAGTATTACTTTCATTATTGAGATTTTTTTTACTCAAAAAATAAATTTTGGAGTCAAACTAAAGGCTGCTTGAAGTTCTGTTTTATTTATCTTCTTTTTCATATTTTTTTTATTTATCGTCGACACTGTGTATAAAGCATTGAGGGTAAGTCCTTTTAAAATTCAATAACTTACAGCTCGTCGTTCAGGGTTAGGATTAAATAACTCTTTCTCGGTTGTCAATGATTGTACTAAAAGAAGCAATAGTCTATATCTTGCGAAATGACCTCAGCGTAAAGCAGCGGTTCGACATCCACAGACGAAAGGCAGAAAGCTTCTTGTTCAAGATATTTGACAATTGCTGCTCATGATAGACCACTGCTATGCAGGGAGTTCTAGGCCTTGTTCTAGCTTTTTGCTACTGTATCTCTTTTCGCATTATGCGCAATACGTACACATAATAACGAGTAAACAGGAAGAGTTGCAAAAGAGGCAGCCAACAATGTGCAATCATCTAAACCAATCAACAACTACTCTTCATGTTTCGCATCTGAAGAATATAACAAAATCCGCTTCCTCAAAGAATGGTCAGACTTGTGAAATAACACTACTGTTAGAGAGTGAGATTTGTCGATAAGATGATGGACTGTAAGAAATTATAAAAGTTTATTCATCAATGGAAAGACACAGGGGTCACAAGGGTCAGAGTTGCACGCTCTTGTTAGCACTGATGGTATTACAAAACACGGCGTAGGGGCCAAAAGGAACAACCTCTTTTTTGCGATCTACAGATGTTCTGACGGTTAGGACAAGGCGTTGCAGCGCCCTCTAGAGAGATGAATATTCCAAGATGGGATGCGAAGGATTA
Source organism: Stegodyphus mimosarum (assembly GCA_000611955.2). NCBI lineage: Eukaryota > Metazoa > Arthropoda > Arachnida > Araneae > Eresidae > Stegodyphus > Stegodyphus mimosarum. The sequence goes on along the minus strand of KK121105.1, from coordinate 452,369 downwards.
CAAGATGGTGGAAGAAACTTCCAAACAATGCTTTCTGAAGCTAAATTGCTAGCCACTCCAAATTCTGATTGTTTTACTAACTTTTCCAACCTTTGTAATTCTGAACGCACACGTACAAAATTTGTTTCATGATCTGAAAAAATGGTTGAACTGACAGACCACAAATCTTTTTAAGCTGGCAGTGGAAGTTCCAGAAGTAAAGTCTGTCAGAAATTTTAAAATTAACAGCTTCAGCAGCCAAACAGATAAAAATACAAATATAAATCCTTTTTAAAATGCCTTTCCTCTGCCTCTTGTATTTGATTTGAAAAGGACAGAAAAGGTCAATGCCCGTAATGGTAAATGGCGGACTTAGTAATACTCTTTCAGACGGTAGATTACCCATTAATCGACTCACTGCAGTAGGATGCACTTTAAAGAAAAATAGGCATTCATAAACAACCTTTCGGGCTAAGTTGCGGCAATTGATAGGCCAAAACTGTTGACGTACACTATGTAAAAGAGGCTGCGGCCCTACATGTTAGTCTCATTTGTAGAAGTATTCCATTATCAGCCTAGTTAATCTACTGTTTGGTGGAGGATGATAGGATATTTTTGATTGTAACTCAAGTTGGAGTTACTTAAACGGCCTCATATAGTTGGAGTTACTTAAGCGGCCTCTACGTATTAAACCTTTTTTACTCAATAAGGGATTAAGAGATTTTAAAGTATTCTCATTTGAGATTGGTAGGCCCCATTTAAAAGCCGAGAGTTCTTCAGCAAAATACTGTACCTCCGAGACTCGAATGGGGGTGTCTCGAGCCTCGTCGTATTCTTCTAAGTCTAGGGGACGCTGGCTTTTTTGGCATTATAAATAAATCTAAAAATGAAGCTTAAAATTCTAATGAGTTAGGAGCTGATGGTAAATCTGTAGGAAAAGGAATCATTTGCTGTATTCCATCCTAAGGCCTTGACAGTTCTTTTATCATCTTGGGAAGGAAAAACATAATTCTGCTACCTGCAGTTATCAGCGTAGAGTTCTGGTTTATTAAAACACCACTTGTGTACATTCATCTTTCCTCGTTGTAACATCATTGTCAACTCGGAACACAATTTTGTTACTTAACTTAGTTCTGATGCGCTAGAGAGGATATCATTCATGAAAAGTCACTTAAGTAACAGAAGACGCAAGGGGGAAGCTTTCTGCCTCATCGCAAGCTAGCTGATGTAAGGTTCTGGTTTCCAAATAAGGAGCACACGCGAGTCCGCACGTTATAGTCTTAAGCGCATAGCATTTGATAGGCTCATTTATGCCTGTCTTCCAAGAAATGTTTTGAAGATCAATTTAAGAAGAATCGATTTCAATCTGACGATACATCTTTTCAATGCCCGTAGTAAATGCATATACATGCTTTCTAAAACGCAGCATAATTGAAAATAAATCATCTTGGATTGTGCCATCTTTTAATAAAATACCGTTTAATGATCGTCTATTTCTTGGTTTACACCTAGAGTTAAAAACCACCCAACGTTCAGCGCTACTCTTTTCCGGTTTATAAACCTCACGGTAAGGTAAATAACAGCTCGCCTCGGTTCCACATTTAATTTTTAACTGTTCATATTCATTCATAAATTCATTGTATAGATTCTTCATTTGTAGGTGGCGTTCCAAACGATTCCATAAGTGATCTAAGCGTTTAGAAGCTATTTCCTTTAAACTTCCAAGTATTATACTTTCTTTATTATGAGTTTTTACAGGCATCTTTTCTACTTAACGTCCATTCGATCTTCTGCCGTGAGTTCTTGCGTAATGTTCCTAGCAGAATTGCAGTTCCTCACTAGGTGGAGGTTTATTATCTTCTATGCTTTCCATCTCCCAAAATTGTTTCATCGTTTCATTTAATGACTCTAGACTTGTTGTCAGATAACAGTATTGCTTTGGTGATACGATACATTTAGTTTCTAATGCACCTGAAGCTATGCATCCGAACATTGTTTCATAGAAAAGCAATCTGTTATCTCCGGAGCCAATTTTTTCCGACCTTAAAATTCAAAAGATAGCTCGACACCTATTAATATGTCTATTTTTAGGTTTAAAAATTGAGCATCAGCTAGTTTATGATTTGTGGAATACCATTATTCGAAATCATTGGTCGTTTTGAAGGAGTGATATCCGAAATTTTGGGGACAACAAGAAAATCCAACGTTCATTGAGATATGTGTTCCTTAGTTGATATTTTAGCATTTATTTTTGATTTTATGTTTATGATCGTTTCGTTTATTGTAGATATTGGAGAGTTAGTTCTCTGTTTTGGTAATTCCAATGCATTACTCATAATGAGCTTGCGAAACAGAATCCAAAACTACTACTACGTACTTGCACACTTTCCGGTATCGCGAATGTAAAGGACAGCTGTACTTGTTGACAGTTTTGGTTCAGTAGAAACGATCAAAGAGCTTTAGAAAAAGGAATACTCTGAAACTAGGAGAACCCATAACGTTTTCGCTCTGTTTCACCCATGGAGGTAGGAGGTATTATTACTTCCATGGTTTCAACTGTCACAACGGCCCCCTTTCAAAGGGAGGAAGAAACCGTGGTTTTTGGCTGGCCCGTGGTTCAGCCAGAGGGAGAAGGCTGTATGTCCTTGCAGAAGCTTTCTCTTGGCATTATTGTGAAGTAATGAGTAATGCTTACCTCCACAAGAGAGGCAGCTGGTTTTACATTTGCAGTCAATTACCTTGTGAGAGGGTTGCAAGCAATTGAAACAAAGCTTATATTTCCTAAGAAGGCCAATTTTTCATTAGTAGTAGAGTTTTTGAACGCTTCACATTTCTATACCGAGTGCTTAGACCGACATATTCTGCATTCTTCCTTTCCGATGTTAGTTTAATTAGAAGACTTTTAGAGGAATTATACGAATTATTCAAAATCTTGTTCTTTTATGGTATATTTCTAGAGATACTTTCTAAGGCCTGACTTCTTTTTTCTATGAAGGAAATGAAGTTATCTAACTCAGTTGAATACCTGACATCACAAATTATTTGCGTGACTCAAAATCTAATTTTTGGAGAAGTATGTTTATTAATAAAATGTCTGATAATTTATAGCTCTCATAACTCAAAACTTTCAACGCGCTAAACTTCTTTTTTAAACAATCACGCAAGTCACACAATTCTTCTACTGATTCCCATTTTAACTTTGGATAACTCATAATATTCTGAATATGAGTCTACTAAAACACTTTTATCTTCGTATCTTTCTTCCATTATTAAATTATATTATTCCATTATCAAATTAAGAAAGGAATGTTCTAGTAAAAAAAAAGTAAAATCAATACCAAAATATATACGGATGCCTTTTTGACACTTTAAAGTTTGAAGTCATTTCTGATTTCAATAAAGAAAATAAAATGAAAACTTTAAAGAAATAAGAAGTACTTTAAAGAAAGTTCAGCATCAGAGCCTTGTCATCATATTTTAATATCCGAAACTAATCTCATACCTGCTTCTCCTAAATACTTTTATTACCTTCCAAATCCTTATTTATGCAGTATTTGTGCCCCATAACAAGTGCCTGATTCACCCAAAAACGGTAGGGGTCTGTGTTGTACAGATTCGTTTAGATTAAATTAACAATCTTTTGAAAGTATGCATTGTAAAATATAATATCTTCGTATTATTAAAATCAAATAAAAAAACTGAATCATGTTTATATTAAACGAGAAGATTAGTAGGAATGAGTATATCTCATGTTACTTCATTTTTACATCAAAACATATTTTCCGAATCCTCATCTTTGCTCTGTAAAATCACATTAAAATAATTCCAAATGCTTACGTTAAGACATGGTTCTGATTTAATTCTATGTTTACAGAAATTTATGGTTAGCAAAGAATCATCAGTGACTTTTTTCGGCAATAATTACTTCATGCTTAATAATAATTTTTAAATTTCTCTTCAGTTATTAATTATTACTACTATCATTCAAGTCAGTATACAATAAGTGTTTACTCCCCGTATATGTTGATTAAATAAAGGAACTTGTGAAGGTTACCACATAACAGCTGAGTTTCATTCAGTTTTCCATTCAGTTCATTCATTTTCTGAGTTCATTTCGGAAAAACTGACAGTATTTTAGCATTGCTCTATGAAGGTTACAGTATAGCGTATATTCTCAGAAGTGAGTAATATAGATTTTCCGTAATTCAGCTTTGGTAACAATGATTGTTTTGCAAACTAGAATTATAAATTCATGCAAATTTGTTATGCTTTTGCATAATAAACTGCGTAAAACTGTATTAAATTCAATCTCTAATTGTTAAGAGAACAGAAAGGTGCTTTTAGGAAATGCAGAAATATTTAAAATACATGATTCATATTAATCATCAAATGAACTAAATTATATGATATTTTTATCTTTATGCAATTATTTAAATATATTGAAGCTGTGCAGTGTAGGAGAATTATTTCAAATTTATAGCTTAAAAATCTCACAAAACTGTAATTTGTCAATGGAGAAATAATGGTGAAAGAGAATGCCCGTTTTGTATAACTAATATAACTATATATAAATATATATTTTCTGTAATTTAGTTTCTATAAAGTTAGTTTAGTTTCCCAGCTACTGATTTTTGTACTGAATCTGTAAGATTAAGCAACAAATCGCTGATTTGATAACTAAGATTGCAGTTAACTACAAATTAGGAACTATTATTTTCATGATTTACAAAAGCTTTTAATTCAAAACGAAACATTTCCTTATAGAGCAAAATATTCAAATAGGAAAATATCCTATAAATGTAGTACTAAAATGTTTTTCTTTCATCCAGTTTTCAAAATAATTCAGCTCTTTTTCTGGAAGAAAAGCAATTAAGGAAGAAAGAAATGGAGACCAGAAAACAGTATTAAAAGCTTAACAATTAAAAACATATTTCAAGACAAATAGAATTAAATATTTCTGTTTAGAACGAGATTAAATTAAGAAATCTAGTTATTATTATAAGAAATGTATTTATTATAAATACTGCAAGCCAAAGCGTGTTTATTTATTTATTTTTTATTTTGTTTTGAAAGAGGGAAAATTATTGTTAAATTAAGAAATATAGTTAAATTTTTAATAAGCTATAAATAAGAGCTCAGATTTTTAAAACAATTTGGAAATTTTGGAAAATTTTGAAGTGTCTTTAAATATTAAACTCTTGAGAATGAAAGCAAAATTACAAACCTTCTGGACAGGTAATACTCAATAGTAATTGCAATATAATACGCTTAGAAAACGACCATACGACCGCTTTTGCATCATATATACTACATTCTGCATTTTCTGTACACTATGGTTCATGCATATATGTAATTAACATAAATGGATTATGAGCTTATAGGGTCAGATGCAACCTTAGTACGACGAGAAAATTTCAAATGATTATGTTGAATATTTTCAATAATTTAAAAATTTCGAATAATACGGAAATATTTTAATACCTTGAAGAGTAGAATTCCTTACTGATAACTAAAACATAGTTTTCATGTCACTCAATGGCGTGATATTAAAGTCGTAATGTGTCGTTGCATAAATCTCGCAGTGTGACTTCACAGCAATATGACAGTGTAACTTCACAACATCGCAGCGTGACTACGCATCAATGTCACAGTGTGACTTCACAGCAATGTCTGAGTGTGATTTCACATAAACGTCCCAATGTGACTTCCCATCAACGTCGCAATGTGACGTCGCAAAAAGCGGACATTAAGCCATTTCTACAACGTTACTGCGACATTGAGATCGTCGCTGTGTGACACGTTTACAATGTCATAGCGACGTCATAGCGTGTTGGGGGAGATCAATCAACGTTTCGGCGAAACATATATGTTTTTTTTTTCATAACATTTAAGAAATTAAATTGAAAAAGGAATAAAAATTAACTCCTATACTAAATTATATTAATAGAATAAGAACTAATCCTTGTTTAATCTGGATAGTCGATGCAAATCCGACAATGTAGGGTCGTGGTTTGTTGACAATTTTTGGTATTTTACAGCAGCCGCGCTGAGGAATCATCCGGAATTCCGCTATCGGTGATTTCCTGGTTCATTGCTTTATTCTTTGCAACACATGAGGAATCCTATAGATCTAGAAATCATGAATGCAAAGCTGCCGAGCTTTGGTAGCCGAAATGGGTGTGGTAATTTTGTCTACATCCACAGCACGTTTCCTTGACAGCGGTTTGGTAGTGATTGAATTGAATTGCACAAATTGAAAAGATTTGAAAACCTTGATTTTAATTTTTGTAATTGTAAATTAAACCAAATAAAATCGAATTGCATTAAAATTTTTTTTTCTAACGTAATTAACGAAAACTTGTGAAAATATTTCATTCAAATTAAAACTGTTCTGCCAAATTTATAGCATTTAATTCCATTAAGAATGCTGCTTAAGCTGTTTAAGAATGTATTCTTTCGTATATTTAGGACTCTGAAATACTATAGAAAAAGAAAATATATACATTAATACTTATATTTACTGCGTAAGTATTAAATGTTTACCTCCCCTCATGTCAAAATCAATTGAACTTAATGGCAAGTCACGGAATGTTTTGGTGATCAAGAGGGGTGTGTCACTGCTTCAAGGAAGTATATAGAGGAAAAACCAGTTCGGGCATTACCTCACTTTCCTACCTGCATACTAGAAATGCAGGGGTAGTTTTAGAAATGCAGAGAAATGTCGCATACTTCAATGTAAAAGGGTGCTGCGACTAACCGGGATAAGATTCACTTGTCGGTGCGTGCCTTATAGAATATTAATCGACTGAACGTTTCTTATTTTAATTTTTCTTTTATTTATAAATTTTATTGGTTATTTTAGCATCATATCTGGCAAACTCTGCCATAAGATTAGAAGAAAAAAATAATCTCAGAGATTAAAATGTCAAGGAAATCTAACCAGGATAACAGACAAAAATTTATTTTTCAATGATTATACATACAGACATCATGACGCAAGTACACTGATACCTGTATTGAAATCGGCTACTAAATGATCCTTTATTCAAAATGTTATTTTAGGATAAGGGAAGTGTATATACATCGCTACTTTTACATACTGAAGTCAGAGAGTTATCTCGAGGAAAAATACTAACCCGTATTTTTCAGCTAAGGACAAAGTGCATAACTCTTGTTTTTTCAGAACATAATTTCGGATTGAAAAATCAATTATTTAACAGAAATCGGCTGCTTGAAATTGCCTTAAAAAGTTAACTTTAAAGCAAACAAGTAAATAAATTTACCGCTCAACAAAAAATTCTTTCTCTAAAACAAAAGATAGAAATTTGGGCAATTTGTGTGCACTTCGACGACTTTGATCACTTCCCATGATAAAAAACCTTTCAGAAGAAGATGGGGTTAAAACAGGGAAGACGTTTATTGAAGAAATTATTCAGCATCTGAAAGGTTTGAATGAATCTTTTAAACGGGATTCTTCCAAATGAGCATCAAATTAAATATCAAAATGAATTGTGGATTAAAATGATGAATTGTGGTCTAAAGTTGTGTATTGACAATAAGACCAAAAAAAGGAATTGTGGTTTAAGGTTATGCATTGACAATGAGACCACTAAACGAATTGTGGTCTAAGTTTGTGCATTGATACTAAATAGTTATTTAATGCCAATGTAAAATCTTAGAGCCTGTCAACACAAAAATACAAAACTTTTTATGTTCATCGTTTCAAGAAGAATTTAAATACACTGCTCAAAACAATTAAAGGATATTGTAAGTTTTATATAAAATAAAGATATAAGGGAATTTTTTTTTGCCGAAAATGGAAGAAGAAAATCACAAATGCAAATTTTTCTGATTTTCAAACTATGGAGTATGCTAATTTTGAGTTCGACGTCAAAAACGTCGCTTCAGTGGCAGCGAATGAAATTTGACTTTCAACTGAATGAAAGACAATGAAGACAAGGATGATCGGCATTCAGTGACTGCTTTGTTTCGATGAGTACGATGTCTCAGCGAAGTCATTTAACCGATTCAGAAGCTTGGAGAGTTGTTGGTAGGTTAGAAGGGGGCCAAACTCAAGCCGAAGTAGCGCAAACCATTGGAGTGTCACAAAGTGTGATTTCCAGGATCTGGAACCGTTTTTTGGAAACTGGAAGTGTAGGCCGAAGACCAGGGCAAGGTCGTAGACGGGCAACAACGCCCAATGAAGATCGTTATTTAGTGTTAACGGCTCGAAGACACCGAAATATGAATGCTACTCTTCTCCAACAACACCTTCGCTCGGCTACTGGTAGGACGGTTTCAACTCAGACTGTCCGAAACCGGCTCCATGGTGTAGGTCTGTATGCTCGCCGACCGATGGTATGTGTTAGACTAACATCAAGGCATCGTCGCGACCGCAGGGAGTGGGCAACAGAGCATGTGAACTGGAGGAGAAATGAATGGAGCAATGTTCTTTTTTCTGACGAGTCCCGTTTTTCTGTTCATCCTGATAATAGGCGTATTTTCGTCTGGAGGGACCGCGGCAGTAGGAATAATCCTGCGTTCGTGCACGAAAGTGTCAGATTTGGCGGTGGGGGAGTGTTGGTGTATGGTGGCATCTCCATTGACGGGCGCACAGACCTCTACATCATTCGAGATGGACCTCTGACTGGTCGCCGATATAGGGATGAGATCCTCAGACCTATTGTAGTCCCTTACGCTGCAGCAATCGGAGATGACTTCATTTTAATGGACGATAACTGCAGGCCACATCGTGCTAACCTGGTGGAGGATTTCCTTTTCGAGGAAGGAATCGTACGAATGGAATGGCCAGCGTGTTCTCCAGACATGAATCCAATAGAGCACGTTTGGGACGCTCTAGGAAGACGAGTTGCTGGCCGCCAACCACCCCCACAAACTCTCCAAGAACTGGAAAGAGCTCTTCTGGAAGAGTGGGACAGAATACCCCAACTCGTGATTAATAGCCTCATTGACTCCATGCCTCAAAGGTGTTCAACGTTGCTGGCCGTCCGTGGAAACCATACCCCCTACTGAAAATGATTTCCTTTGAAGAAAACACCTTTTCTTATTCTTTTTTCTCATATGCACAAATTGTGTTTTTTTCCTTTTGTACACAAATGCGCAATAAAATGCATTTTTTCTTCCAAACATGTGTAATTTATTCTCATATAGCCTACTACGTCTGTCGACCATGCATCAATCAGCTAAAAAGTTTCCCAGCCACAAAATCCACCTAAAACCGCAATATCCTTTAATTGTTTTGAGCAGTATAAGTGCCGTTAGTGCAATTCTGGTGCAGTTTAAAAGTTGAATATCTTAACTTGTCAAAAAACGCCGTAGTGGAACTTCTATCATTTGAAACTACATGAAACGGGGTTCTCATCTATATGTATCAACAAAAAATAAATACCGCAACAGACTGCAAACATGACATAAAATTTCAAATTTCATCTATAAAGCTTAATATTAAGTTTATGTGCGATAGTAAAAGGCAGTACCATTCATCTCATTAAACTGAATATGTCATTTTAAGAATTTTTGTATTCATTTTAAAATTATTTATTGAAGCAAATGAATGTTATTTGGACCTTTTTGTAGCAAATAATCCGTTTGGAAAACGTTGCATTAAAACCAAACTACTAAAACAAACTAGGGATTCTACGATAAAAATGGACATTGAAAAGGGTTCCACTTTTCATAAAGAAATGCTGGCGTAGACAATCATAGTGGATGCCAGCCGATTAGCATCGCACAGAGCTCAGCGATGAATCCCTCTTCAGTCTTGGAGCAATGACCATTGGATACGAGTCTGGAGAGACGAGGCCCAGCTGTCCCAATTAGTCTTTGTTTTACAGAAGTATACAACCATTGCTCTTGATGTGATGGTGTGGGGTGCTATCTCTTACGGCAGCCGGTCAACCCCAGTTACCCTGTATGCAACTTTAACAACTCAAAGATATGCTGATAGTATCTTGCGGCCAATGGTAACTACCGCTTACTGCGAAACGTTAACACAGAAATCAAGACACATGGTATTAGCTTTCCTAGTTCTTGACAGGTCATGGGTTATTCCCAATATACCTCAACAGATTCAGACATAAAGACCATTCTGCTAGTGCGGAGAGGAGGGCTGCATGGGCCATTGTTATTTTCATTGTGTTAGTACAAAAATGTAGTACTTAGAAAATCAGCGAACTATGCCTGGCCAACGTGTGGACGTTCAACACATCAAAAATAGAACAGTTATCTGTAAAATAGAGAAAATATCAAGACACTACGTAAACAGAAACTACTGTGAATAATTTTATATTTGAATTGATCAGAATTTTACGCAGATAATCAGGATCAAGCTCAGAGTATGCATTTATCAAGCTAAATAATCCCAGAACTACTTGAAATTTTATCATACAATAGTATGGTTTGTTTCTATACAGTAAGAACTGTAAGTCTGTAGCTTTGTTTCAAATACGCAGAATGTGTATTGATGAACTAACTTTGAACAAGTAAGGCTTTGCAAAATATCGAAACTGCTATTTGTATATAATTTTCATTGTAATGTAAATAATTCAGTATTTTGAAAATATGTATAGGATTTAATTATTAGTATATAATAAAAAAATTTACTTTTGTCTAATTACATAGTCAGCGCTGGCATCAGTGCATAATCTGTTAATCACTATAGTTCATTATTGATTGGTGTTTTTAGAATTTTCGAGTAATATTTTGTACTTTTATTATTTGTATTTAGTATATTTTTTTTATTTTAAGGGTTTTTAAGAGATTTATGCACTTCTTATGTTTATAGCAGTATTGCATTATTGTATAAATATTAACTATAAGGAACAACAGCAAATGTTCTTTAGTGCTTGAGTTTTTTCCCCTTATACTAATTAGCAGATTAGTAAATAATTCCCTGTGAACTGCAACCATTGGTTATAATTAGTTTTATTTTGTATTTACTCAATCCCTACTAAGCAAGCCTGTTATCGCATTAGAAAAAGCAAGGAGCATTAGTAATATATAAGAGTGCAGTAAGTACAGTAAATCGTGTAGTAAGTACAGAGTATCATTTCTAGAATTTAAAATTTTCCCACATTCAATGAACTTGCTTCAACGCATATATGTTACCTCTGTAGAACTCAGTGCTATATTAGTACTTAGTACTATACTCAGTTTGTATTGTACATCACAGTAATATTTTATATTTATCTGCTTGTAAATGTTTTCATGCGTTTATATGTTATTATGCTATGTTCTCATTTTCATATGTACTATACAGTATTATTTTGCAACGTCACTCTGTAGTATCATATTGATTTAATTAGGTGATTTTATTTATATTTTACAATTCAGGCTATAGAATCACTAATATGGATCCCTAATGGTAACAGGCATCCGCACACAATTTATCTTGCAACGCAATTTTTGAACTATAGAAGTCGCACGAAATAAGTATGCTGCGCAAAGTTTTGGATCATTTGTATATTACTAGGTTATTATTATTATTGTTTGCCGACGTTTCGACAAATAATACATTTCTTAGCTGGGATGATACACAATTCCGTTTAGTTCACCTCAGTGATCGGAAACCATCTCCGCGACACATTTATTCTCACTCTTGCTTGACCAGCAGGGTCACGAGATTTTTCACCAATCGACCTTATATAGGTTATGGTTGGCCGCCGGATTCGGGAGCTCCAAAATATTGCAGATCTGCAGCAACAACTGAGAAATGCCTGAAGAATATATCGCAAGATGTGATTAGGAATTTTTATCTCTCTTTACCTCAATGTTTTCAAGCATGCATCTCCGCGAGGCAAGTTTCATATAGTTACTGACTTGAATATCCAGTGTGCAACTGCTAGATACTGATGGGTCCTATGGCCCTGAAATTTTACTCATATCATCACATGTGCATGAGTTTTTCGCACATTTAATTTCAATAAAAACATGATGCTTCTTCCTCCCTCCCAAAAAAGGCGTATATACTGTCTTTCATGCTCTGCTGTGAGCCGTATTATATACCCATTGCTTCCATCTTTCTTTACCACCTCCTGGCCACTCGTTTGTTACCCAGTCACAACCTCTGTTTCTTTCAGCTTACGATAAGTTAATATCTTCCGTTGGAGAGTCTCTCAGTTCGCTTGGGTAGGCCTCATCTCACCTCAATGTTAAGTTAAATTCTATAAAAAAGCTGAATTATTAAAAAGCTGAATTATGTACTCTTAAATCATACGTGCCATATATACAATTGTTTCTTGAGACTGATAAAATATTTTCACAGATAATTTAAAAGTTGCTGAGTAATATTGAGGTTACTGCTTCATAAGTTTTAGCACTGCAAAAGTATATGACTTACAGGTAAAGCTATGGGGCTACCGGATGACAATCGCCATGAAATTTTCGGGGGGTTATCAAAGTATGGTATTTCGCAATGGCCTGCATTCCCAGAAGAGGACGTTAAGGTTTTCGTATGCGCCTGTCTAATTTATAGCCATAAGCTGGCAAGCGTAATTAAGTTGCAAGATCTTTGTGTGATAAAGTGCATTTCTGGCAAAAACAAAGTTGTCCTAGGGCAGTGATTAGTAAACCCTTGAACGTGGAGGTCATGTTCCGCGCATGGCAAAAAGGCATTCCACAAAGTTAACTTTCTATGAAAACATGTATTGGATATAATTCAGACTAAGAAACTATGTGCAATTTAAACAAACCTAAATATTATTGTAATTAAAAGGAGAAAGAAGAATAAATGTAAATTGAAATGATATTTATTATGCCATAATAAATACATGATACTTTTTTTTCTTTTTTGAGTTTGGGATTTTCGTATGGAACAATGACAGATGCAACTCTTCAAAAAATTTCGAAGTTAGGAGGGTAGAGGTTTTCAATGGCTGTCAGAAAGTTTCTTCATTTGGATCAATTTCCATTGCAAAATCAGATCGTGTCTATGCCTAGTTTAACAAATCACTGAAAACTTCTTGTAAGTTAAAGATGCTTCTTGCTCATTATAACTGCTTTCCCTGTCGGCTTGCTTTCATAAGATTATACAGTCCTTCATTCGTCATTCTTCGTCATTCAATATCTAAAATTCCTTCCCTATCAATTGGTTTTTGCAATTTGTAAGGTTTCATAGGCTTCATTTTCAGTCGATAGACATTCTTTAAATCTGTCGATAACTTCTGGCCAAAGCTGATGTCAACGAGTATTCGGTGTTGATGAACAGGTTTTGAACCACGTATGAATTAAATTCTAGCGTTGAACAAAACAAATTAAACAGAACATTTAAGAAAACGCATATATGCATATTTTTGCCAGCATATTTACTACATCAGATTCGAAGGAGTGACAATGTTGATTATAAAATGCCTTAAACTTCACAATACATCCCGTTTACCAATCTATGGCTCCATATATTGTTTGCACTTACGCCATTTTATACCCATTGTTCTGGAGATGATTGCTAAATGCCATATTTCGCATCTGTTGCTTGTTCACATGCTCGATCACCAATGAAAATTTCATAGCGACTTTTGTTGGGAGGTTCCATAACTCTCCTAGTCACTGCTTGCTTTATTTGTCATACCAAACTCAGCATATTTATATATTTTTACCATAACGTGCTTATCATGTCCACAAGCGTTAAGTTCTTCTGACTACTCCAGATGCGTCTTTATCCTATTCTACATTCCTTTCGGATAACGTTCTGTAGTACATTACTATGCGGACAAAAATAACAGAATGACCTGCATACAGAAAGAACTACGTACTTTATGTTTATATTACATTTATATTAATACACATGAACGATAGTAATTAAATTAATCATATAATATTATTTACGCTAATTTCTTTTGCTATCAGTATGTTAGTCAATATTTTGCATACCTAATGAAAAGATTCCATTGTATCAATCAATTGCTGTATTCTTTGGCCTATTTTACAAACCAATGACAATAAGTGTTCAGATTCTAAAGTTTATGACATAACCCATTGTCGATAAAATTAAATGATAATCTATTGTAATGATTCTTGAAAAAACTGTTTTTCCGCGAGAAATTAGTAATTTGATTTTTCTAAAATTGAAGTAAAGAAAATCAACATGTGAATAGTAAAAACTTTCTTCTTCTTTGACAACATCGGCTAACGGACAAATAGTTACCCGTTTGGTGGATGACCGTCCGAAGAAATCATAGATACATCAAATGATAAAAGATTCATCCAGACCTTCTTACAAAACGAACAACATGTTTTATTAATATAACAAAGGAAATTAACCGATAAAAGATTAATTAGAATCACGATGAATTACAATTACAGTAAGCAGCGCTCAACGTCTGTCTCTGTTCGCTGATAACACCTGCTCTGTCTCTGTTTTGAATAACAAACGTTCTTTTCTTTCTGATGTTGCCCTTCCGGATAACACAATCTTTTTTTTATTCATGATGGCTGATTCCTACTAGTCCATCCACGAGAAGCACATTCGTCACCGTAGAGACAATGCTACTCAAAGTTCAGAGAGAGAGTCTGAAAATACAGTTACGGAAAAAAAAACAGCAACACAGCTTCTAATTCAAAACAATGAAATATAAGTGAGAGCTCCAAAATATGCAGCTCCCATCATAATGATCTGATAAACGCAATACTAACATAAAAATAAATGTGAAATTATATATATATATATCATATATACACTGTCAAAAGTTAATACTACAATATTAAATTGATACAATTGGACGTATTTTAAATTTGCTTTGTGAAAATAGGCTTTCTTTATAATTTAATTTTGCTTACGAGTTAACTGATAACCTTGATAAGGCATCAGCATTCCCATGTGAACTACCTTTGCGGTATGTCACAGTCATGTTGTAACGTTGTAACGCTAAGGCCCAACGAGACTGTTTAGCAGCCTGAGGCGCACTTTGGGTCAAGCAAGTGAGAGGGTTCTGGTCAGAGACAATTTGTACTTTGGCACCGAAAATCCAAGTGTCAAATTTTTTCAAGGCTTCGATGACGCAAAACATTTCTTTTCCGATGGTTGACCATCGTTGTTGGCAGGGAGTCAGGTTTTTGCTGAAAAATGCTATAGGCATTTCTTTGCCATGTTCATCATTTTGAGCTAAACACGCTCCAATTGAAAATGCAGATGCATCTGTATAGAGTTGGAAGGGTTTGTCAATGTCCGGAGGTACGCAGGGATGACATTTTAATCAGCCTTTTTTAATTTTGTTGAAAGATGCTTCCGTTTTAGATTCCCAAGGAATATTATTTGGACCACTCTTTTTCGTAAGGTTTGTTAGTAGCAAAACAATTTCAGAAAAACTTGGGATATAATCCCTATAATAAATTGCTAGCCCTAAAAGACTTCTGACTTCCTTTTTAGTGGCAGGCTTAGAAAGATTCCGGATGACTTCTACTTTCTCAGGATCTGGAGAGTGACTGCCAGAACCGATTACGTAACCTAGAAACTTCACGTGACTCTTTCCGAAATCACATTTTTCTAGATTTGCTGTTAGACCTACGTTTCTCAGACTCTGAAATACCTGGTCGATGTGATGGAGGTGGTCATCCCAAGTCTCAGAGAATATAGCCACAAACGCAAATATTATTAGAAACACAAATATTATTAGAAACGTAAATCGTTTTTCAGACATACACAAAACTTTTTACATACTTTTTTATGCAAAACTTATCTCATTTCACTGTAGATAATCATTTAACAAGAATTCTTTGGTGATCATATTATCGCCTAGATTAACCAATCTGTTTCTTCTACAGGTTTATATTTATGATTATTATTAGATATAAAGCTCAGAATCATATGTCTGAAGTACAAACCACAGTTTCACTTCTTAAAACAAAAGATTTTCTATTAATTCTTCATTTTTTTAAATTCACATATTAAATAATTAAATAAATTTTTATCTCAACTAGTCCTGATTATTCCTTCTTTAAACATCACTCCTGTAAGCTGAACTAATCGTTAACATTTATACAAACACAACCTTTATTTTCCCATTAATTACAAATTTACAGTGAGAAATCATTCATAATTTTACTTTGTTGTTCGTTATCTTCATCGTAGTTATGAAAAAAAAAAACACCTGCAGCTCAAATAAACGTTGTCTTACTCCATCTATCGGTGAATATCATCGGTCTGAGTCATTTCCAAAACTAAGAATGTCAATGGCCATGTCTCTAGCATCAATGGAATGATCATCGAAGAAGCTGAATCAAACATAAGAAATGCGCCCTGTGTAAATGCCAAATTACGCCCTGTGTGAAGGATATTTGCAACATTTGAACGATTATCATTTGTTTCAGTGCATAACTATGTGCGTATTTAGCTTTTCTTTATCTTTACAACCTATGATGGTAAGCATATTTATTAGTATATTGAGTTGTAGAGACATTAGTTATTTTTGAAGTAGGAGTCATGAAAAATGAGCAATGACCTCGCGGGGACTCGAACCACGGACCTCTCGAATACGCGCCGAGCGTGCTGACCACTACACCACGCAGGCATGCCAGAAAGGTAGGAGGAATACCTTATATACCCCCTTTTTGAAGGGCGACTAGGGGATCAAAGAACCCACTGGTCATATCCTGGTGGGAGAGAATCATCATCCACCACCTTTTAGTTCGGGCGCCACTGTAGAGAGACATTAGGTATTTTTTTTAAACAAGGAAATCGAAGAAATGAACAATGGCCCTTGCTGGAACTCGAACCACGGACCTGTCGAATACTCCTCGAGCGTGCTACACCATGAAGGCATGCTAGGAAAGGAATCGCCAAATCATGGTGGTAGATAATGATTCTCCACCACCAAGATTTGGCGATTGGGTCCCCCAAACCCAAGTCGCCCTTTAAAAGGAGGGTACATAAGGTATTTCTACAGCCTTCCTGGCATGCGTTCGTGGTGTAGTGGTCAGCACGCTTATTCGAGACGTCCGAGGTTCGAGTCCCAGTGAAGGCACTGCTCTTTCTTCGATTTCCGTGTTTAAAAAAAATATCTAATGTCACCACAGAGTAATGTTTTAATTTCCAAATTGCTAACTCTATTTTTGAATGCTAATGCATTACAGTACATGAACATGAGAAGATAAATGAATAGAAAAAGTTCTTTTTAAATTTTCAAGCCTAGATTTAATTATCACCTCCTATGGTTTAAACTGTTAAAGTCATAACCTTAGAAATTATGCTATTTGAATATCATCTTAAAGTCTTTGTCTACTACACTATGTCAGCAAGGCCTAAGCGCTGCACTGAGCTCGTAATTAGATTAAAAATCTTTGAAAATTAATTTGCAAAGAGTACTCATATACTTTTATGTATTTAGCCATTTAAGACCATCCTGGAGTTTTTGAAAAAAAATCAATTTTGAAATCTAACACTGGTAGACTTGTTCTTCGCCTGACATTATAATATTTATCTTGAAATTCAAATGGGCAAATATTTTTTCAACAAAGGTATTTAGAACAGCATTTTAGTAATTGTCGTTATTATTCTAAAATAATAATATAAGTACAAGAGCCTGTTTTGAAGTAAATCGTGTTCATTTTTCTAAGATAATAATAGTGGAAGCACAAATCATATTGTGCTGCCACTGCCATCAGCATGAGTCCTAACCATGTCATGGGTATACAGAATATGGCTATTACATTTTGCAACTCTGAGCAAAACGCATTTATTTTAGAATATTTACTACAGCAGTCTTTAGTGTTTTAATTATTAACAAAGGATAAACACAAAAACGTTTTTAAACATTTTTAAGCTATCCATTTCCATTTTGTGGATTTCTGATAGTGTACATAGCATAATATTGGTTTGCAAACTATCGTATAAAAAGTAAAACAAAATTGTCCACTTTTTTTGGTACTTTCAAAAATTAAAATATTATACCTTAAATTATATTGCAATCAAGTGTAAACATTTAAAATGTTTAATATTTATGTTTTCCATTTCAGAATTTTTAAATTCCAGTCAATGCTATAACAGATATCTAACAAGGCGAGAAGACTGCGTGAACACGTATTCGAAAAGTAAAGAAACTGATGCAAAGACTCTTTGTTGGTACGCTTCAAAAATTTATTTATTACTTTTTAATGTCGCTTCTTAAGGTTAAAGCAAAGTGGCGAAAATGCAATTGCTATTCGATAACATTATTATTGCACATATAATATGTAGTATTTAGGATAAGAAGGCATAGAACACTTGATTGAATCCCACGTTAAACGCAGTATTCTTTAAACTCACGAATTCTTACCGGGTTGGCCCAGAATGTTCTCAAACGCAATCCAAAAGCTATATAAACCCTACTGGTACTTGGAGAGTTAGTTAATAGTTAGTAAGTAAGAGTCTAGCAAGTGAGTCAGTCACTGTCTGGCAGTCTGTCGAGTTGATCGCGAGTTAGTGCCTCGTCGAGTTTTACCTTGAGTGGGTTGAAACATGCTGCCGAAAAGTATTTTCAGAATTCTTAGAGAAACAATCGAATCGGTTGTATGATTTTATCAAAAAATTATACTCCTTACTAAATTTTTGTTTTTATTTCCTATATTTTTCGTTAATTATTTAACATCTCTTTTCTCGCTTTTTTCCCTTGCTTCAATGGTTATTTACAGAATTGCATAACATTAATTTTGCATATCATAATTTATAAAGAAGTTCATTTTGTATATAATTTTCAACAAGGAAAATTCCAGTTTTTCTCAATGATTCTTTAATTTTTCGCATCAAAGTACTGCTCTAGCTTCAAAGTCATTCCGATCCGTTTCCTAATTTTTCTCTTTCACAGTTAAGAAATAGAATTTACTGTTACTGTAAACTTGGGATAGTGGTTAGCGACGCCAGTAGTAAGGCAACTTGGTGGCTGTTCTGAATCTCGGAAAAGGCTTGGATGTTTGCAAGTGCGTAGTGATGTACGTGTATAATGTCTGTACGGCATAGAAGCATTTAAAATACTGGCCAACAGAAGGCTCTGTCGAGAGGAAAACACTGGAGAGAAACTTTAGGATCCGTCTACTAGGGTGTTCTTAATAGAAATTGGGACGGAGGTATACAGTTAAGCGCAGTGGGACTACAGCTGCAAAAGCACAGGTAAAGTTTTGGTGTCCCTCACTTGTTTCTGTTCTATTGTTTTAACTTAAAAGAATAATTACTACCAACGAATTTCATATGGGCATTTCCTAATTTTTCTGTTTTCCCTTACTCAATGGAGAAAGAAGCTCCCCCCTTTTTTTTATTTTGAAAAATAAATACATTTTTTCTTAAAATTGAGGTTAACATGGAATATCTGTTTCTATCTTGTTAAAACGTATAAATTATTTTTAGTGTTTTATGAATAACAACAGCGCCCTCTTTCGGCGGACTACAAGACCATGAATGTTGTAATATCTTTAAATACCAGAGTAAAGCATAAGACCTCAAGCTTTGCTTTCCAGTCCCAACCGTCTAGTGTCAGTTCCCTAGATAATCTCCAGGCATAACATTCACTTTTGCTTATTTAATTTTCCTGCCTTTTGAAATGCTTCACTCTGAGGTCCACATTAAAAACCATCGTTGAACATTTCATGGGTAGAAATTTTATTGCATGTTCTATCATCTATCATCTGATCTGGAGTTTTTTATGTCTTTGTATTTTTTTTTTAACTTTGAAAATAGTTTGGGCTCCTCCTCCCAAAGAAACTGACAGAATGAAATATTTTGAGTAGGAAAAATACTTACAACAATTTAAAAAATGTAAACGAAAAATTCCCCAAAAGAAAAGATTTAATACAACATTCTAATAGTATTAAGGTTACTGAGAAAGATGAAGTCAGATAATCGTAAAGTTGAGAACAGAAAAATCAAAAAATGTATTTTATAAAATTTATTACACTCAGAGCAACTGAATAAATTACTTATTTCAAAATAACATAAATTATATTCTCTGAATATAGAGACTAAGAAGTCATTGCTCTGAATTTTATAAAATAAATATTTTAAATGTGACTATATTATATTTTACTTGTCTAATTTAGCATACATATAAAAATTTCTTTTTAGCTCGAATCTGAACACTCTGAAATGTCTGGCAAACAAAATGAGTGTATGCCCTAAAAATTCCACAGCTTTCCAGAACAATGTGATCGAGACATACAGAAGCCCTCACAACGTCATCTGCGCACCTTACACCAGCCTCTGCAATAGCGCATCTACACATCTAGTGTCTGCAATTGTTGTATTGCTCGCTATCAAACTACTTTTTGTGAATCCAGCTCTATAACAGAAAGATTCCATTTTTCATAATTTAAAAAAAATTTCTTCGACTGACTGCTCTCAGTACAACAGCTTTTGTTCCTGACGAAACAGCTGGATGCATTTATTCAAGAGCTGACAGTGTCAAAAATCTGATCCTTGGAAAAACTGCTGTAATAATATTTATATATTGATGGTGCAAAATCTTATAATGAATATAAATTATAAAATAAGTTTGTATATTGCATATTAACCTTATGATACAAATTATAAAATCAGTTTGTTTATTTGGTATTAAAATCCATAATAAAATTTATTTAGTTTGATGATTCATTTGGATTGATGACTAATATAGTTAGAAGATTTTATATTTGTTCACGAGAATGTAAAGATTTAAAATGAAATTAATAATGAAAAAAAGCGTTTTCAGTTAATATGAAACAAAATAGCATTTGAAGTACAAATGCTTACAAAAGTGCGTTATGGATTCAAAACATTTATATTAACTTTAGAAATTAAGAATTATAACCAAATTTAAATTTGTTTTACACTGAGTTTTATTGTTAAAAGTGTGTTCGGATGCTATGTAAAATGAGCACGATACATCATTTCCATGTTAAGCTGTCGTTATCTTTGTTTCTTATGGTTGCCAGAAATATACTCAACTGAATTTTAACAAAAAGTGGGTTCAGTATTTCTGCATGTTTCTTTAAGTTTCAGAATACTTTCCTTACGTTAAGTTATTTGAATACAGCAAAGCCACAAGAGCTGTCTCCTAAGAGGATGGATGCCTTCGTGGAGGACATTCTGAGACTTTCATTAGGAATAATACTTTGTGTTAAGTATTGTTAAATACAATAACTTTCTATGACATTAAGATTTGAGCTATCAACAAGGGGTTTTAATCATCCTGTAGCATGCCATATTCTAACTATACAGGGTGGTCATAAAGAAACTTTGCTAATATCTGCACTTCTAGCGTACGTTCCGGTTAATGGAACGAGATGAGATTGCAAATATAATTATTCGGAGGTATGCGCTCGAGATTCTGTGAATGGCAACATAAGGGCGCTCACGGTTACGGTTATAGTTACAGAAATTCGAAAATGTCGAATGGCAACGCCAAGTTTTTCCGCAAAATGTTCAGCGCATGCGAAAATCCTAAATAGCGTTAGAATGGTACGATATGTCAAAAAACGGACGTGTTATGCATACACAAAACATGATCTGGGAGCACGCAGAAAATTTGCATATAACAGAAGCAAGATACGAATCACAGAACGCCGAACTCCAGATATTAAACATAAGAAATCGATAAAATTTCAGGCGGGTACGCGAAGTCGTCATTTGGAAACTCGCACATGGCGACGAAATTATTCTTCCTGGGAAAGTTCGTGGTGAATAGATAAAACTACTTTATCAAAATAGGATGAACGCTACTACCAGAACTGCGCAGACGGAATGCACTCAATGACATAGTTTATATGCAGGATGCTGCAACCCCACATATAGCGAGGTTTGTTAAATGGTCCTGGAACAGCATTTTGGTGATAGCATCATCTCACGCCATTATCCTTTTCGTGGCCTCCGCGATCCCCCGATCTGACGCCTATGGATTTCTGGTTTTGGAGATATCACAAATCCAGAGTTTACCTGTGCATTCCGCAGACTTTGTCGGATTTAAAGGATTCTATACGGCGTGAGATTGCAAACACCCCTCTTGCCATGCTGCGTTCAGCGGTCCTGTCCACCGTCTCCCTATGCAATGCATACTTGCCTGTGATGGCACCCATGTGGAAAATGTTTGATCTAAATAAAGGTATTCTTTTGTCTGATATGTGTTGTCATCAGTGATTGGTGTTTTGTCTCTGTCATATGCAAATTTTCTGCGTGCGCCCAGATCAAATTTCGTCGGCAGGTTTTCAGAACTCTTTTTTGGGTATGCATAACACGCCCGTTTTTGGACATATTGGTACCGTTCTAACGCTATTTAGGGTTTTCCCATGCGTTGAAGATTTTGCGACCGGAAAAAGTTGGCGTTGCCATTCGACATTTTCGAGTTTCTGCAACTATAACCGTAACCGTGAGCTCCCCTGTGTTGCCATTCACAGAATCTCGAGCGCATACCTCCGAATAGCTATATTTACAATCTCATCTCGATCGGTTAACCGAAACGGATGCTAGAAGTGCAGATGTTGGCAAAGTTTCTTTATGACCACCCTGTATATGCACAGCATAGATTTAGTCATTGTTCAGACACAGATTAAAGTTAGGCAACATTTTATATTTTGGTACTTTTGCGGGAAACCTTGGTTTAAAATATCTATATAAGCAAATTTATCTGCTTTATAATCAGATAATCAGTAAATTATAAGCGCTTTATTCCATAACTACTTATTAAGCTTAAAAACACACTGCGTCTAATAAACGTGTAAAAATAAAAACCAACCAATCATGTTTGGGAATCTCAAGGAATGAATAAAAAAAAATCTGAATATCGTATAAAATTCAATTCAAATTAGAAATGCAATTCAGTTTTATTAATCCGTTTCTGAAATGAAAATAATAGCACAACTTAAAACATGTGCTTGGCAAACGCCTATTAAAAAGCACATTTCACTGAGAATTTCTGAAATTCAAAATTTGGTTTTCATCTTTATAGTCAAAAGTTAGTGTCAAAAAAACACTTTTATGGCGTTCCAAAATAATTCTTAAGAATCGTTAAAGTAGAAATCAGCCAGTAGTTTAGATGCAGTACGTAAGTCGCAAAATAGATAAATGTTTCAAATTAGATAATCTGTACTCTCTAAAAACACTAAAGATTTTGAAACTGCTAGAAAAAAAGACGGTACAAGGTTATCAAAGAAAATCAAGGCGCCATAATATAGCTTTCAGTTTTGGAACAAAACGCTGATGATGTTCAGTGCGAGTGTTTGTTTATATTTTTAGAAATGCTGGTCACTTTTGGAAGTGGTCGCCAATTTTTGTGGGCTACTAGATGGTCCGGATCTGGGTGGATCACGCACTGGTGCATTGCAAAATATATTAAGTCCTCTCTAACACGATCATCCACGTTTCTAAGTATTTTGGTCTTCGGTAGAAGTGGTCGTCTTAGAGAGGTAATGCTCGGTACAAGTGTTTATTTCTACTCTGAGAAATACTGGTCACTTTGAGAAAAGATCGCCACAAGAGGGTTCATTGTATATTAAATGTTTAATTTCAAATTACGTGGCTATAGAAGCCAAACTTTTTTAAAATTTTAATATAATTTTC
Source organism: Stegodyphus mimosarum (assembly GCA_000611955.2). Lineage (NCBI taxonomy): Eukaryota > Metazoa > Arthropoda > Arachnida > Araneae > Eresidae > Stegodyphus > Stegodyphus mimosarum. Next base: position 428,881 of record KK121105.1, on the reverse strand, counting down.
AAATAAACCTCTTAATTTTTAATAACTGTCATTTTCTTGTTTTTTTATTCAGATTTAAATGCAAAATTAAACAATTGTTTCCTGTGCAAATACATTACTTTTAATGAAGATCAAATCAGAAAAAAAAGAGAAAAAAAATTATGCGACACTTAATTAGCTAAAAATCGAGTAATATTCTTATCGCTAACCGTGACTTTAAATTGCCTCTGCAGCAGTTTGTTATAATACTGCTTTTAACGCTCAGATGAGTTCTTGATGAATTATGCGATTATTATCAGTATTTCACTGAACCACAGCTTAAGGCTATAACTACATGGGGTGCTAGAGGAGCAATTACTGATGACTCGATCCGACAATAACCCCTGAAGATAGTCTCCTGTTATCTTCAGGGGGCTCTGCAGCAGCTTTTCTTCGTACGATCATCCTCAGAAGTTTCTGCTACTCCGAAGGTATGGTTGCTATGATAAAACGTTTCTCTCCCAGCCTGGCGATACTTCTAAACATTCCTTGTTTTTCCCATTGCAAAAGAACGGTGAGTTTTTTTCCGTTTCCTAATTTTCCGGTGCCCTTTTTTCCGTTCCATTTTTTCCGGGTGACTCTTTTTCCTATAACCAATGTTTCATCAAACTACTTGTGAGAACTCGTTTCTGGAATTAATAGAATGGAGCTTAAAATTCCAAATCAACGAGAATGCTTTGAGTGCATTATTAAAAATACTAAAGAACCATACATGCTTCAACTAGCAAATGATGCGCGTAGACGCGTAGACACTCCTAGGCATTCCTTTATAAAAAGAATGGGGAATGGAAACTATGTATACTTCGGCTTGGAACATCAAATTAAAAAAATGCGTAGCCTTCAAATTTTGCCTCAGTTATCTTGTATAGAAATAACAATAAATATTGATGGTTTATCCACATTCAAATCAAATAATAATTCACTCTGCCCGATTTTGGTGAATATTATTTATACTAGAAACGTATTTATTGTGGGTGAATATTATGGTAGTTCAAAACCAAAAGCTAATGAAATTTTCAAAGAAATTCCGGACGAAACTGTGGAATTATCTAATGAAGATATTAAGTTGTCAAGGGGCTTGACTAGCCCCTTGATAATTGTCGGGAGTATATATTAAATATTCCGTTAGACTTTATGCGCCTCGTATGCTTAGGGGAAAAGTGGAAAAGTAATACGAAAAATGATTACTATTTGGATAGACGGAGGGGCAGCTTACAAGCACGATTACCACATAAAAATGTTGAATTAATTTTAAAAATTTTACCAGTTTTAAGCCTTATGTACTAACTGAATTTGCAAGAAAACAAAGGAACCTAAAAGAATTGAAAAATTGAAAAGCTACAGAATACCGTCAATTTTTAACAAAAAGCTATATGATCATTTTTTACTACTTCAGACTTCGATTAGACTCTTATCCTAAATACAAAATCAGACGGCAATTCATGAATACCCACATTTTCTATTAAATCTCTTCGTAGTAAATTTTGGGCTTTATTATAGAAAACGGTATATTTCTGATAATGTTCAAGGCCTACTGCATGTTTGCGAAGATGTAAAAATGTTTGGGACGTTAGATAATTACAGTGCATTTAAATTTGAAAGCTACATGTCTTAAAATTTTCTGCTCCATTACAGCAAATAGCAAGACGAATCCATGAACTATTCAATCATATTGTAGCCATCAATAATGATTCAATCATCGTAACCGACTTAAGTTCAGAATTTCAAAATTTACACACATCTCGTCCACTATTAAAGGTTATTAAATGCTTAATTTTATTATTGAATTTTGAATACAAATTAACTGACGTCAAAACGGATTTTGTAGAATAATTTAATTATGAATATATTGAAGAATTCAGTTTTGGGTTATTGAATGGTTAAAAATGATTTTTAATATTTTAAAGCAAAATTTTCTCTTGTAATATTTTGTATTTATAATTCATTTTAAGTCCCTTGCTAAGTTTTAGATATATATAAAAATTATTAAATAAATCGAAATTCAAATAAAAGAATAAGTTGTATAAATATTCTCAAGATTTCTTATTTTTCCATAGTAACCACAGAAGGAGGACCTTAGACTACCTGTGGAAAATAAGTAGGTTTTAGGCATCACAACACCTTCGCACACTTTCACTGGCATGTAAGGAAAATTTCTGGGGATATACTGGAATGCGACAAGCAGTCGAGAGTATGTATTTAAAAGGTTAAAGGAATATTATGGGATATAATAACTAGTATTTCAAATCCTGATAACATCCCTGTCGATGGGACCTACATAGGGTGTCCTAAGAATATATTGGGATGTGACATTAAGCACTCGGGAGGATGAGTTTAGGAGGAAATTGCGATATTACGGGATGTCCTGAGGATGTACCAAGTAGGACTTTAAATCCTAATAACATTCCATACGCTGTCGATGGGACCTAGATAGGATGTTCTGAGGGTATAATGGGATGTGTTCAGGAGGTTAGTAGGATATCCCGGGATGTCCTGAGGATGTAGTATGTAGGATTTCATGTCCTAACAACATCCCGTACGCTGTCGATGGGAGTTAGGTAGGATGCCCTGAGGATATACTGGGATGTGACATTAAGCACTCAGGAGGATGTGTTTAGGAGGTTCGCGGAATATTACGGGATGTCCTGAGGATGTGCGTATATTCCGCGAGCAACATCTTCAGGATATCCCGAGGATGTTTTTGTGCTATCTGGGTTAGGTTGATTGAATAAGGCAAAACATCTCTGCATCTATCTACCTATAGAAAGGGATGCCTTCCTAGAGAACCTTTTTAAGAGAAACTGATTCGTATCGACATTACATAATGAAAACCCCGAAATTTCCCATAGAAAATTTCATTTCCTGAGGATAAAGTTAAGTTGATCTAGCATTTGTCAGCGAATTTAATACTCGGCAGCTGGCAGGCTTATTAAAATGCAAAAAAATAGTTTCCTCTAGTACACTGTATCCGTAAAGTCATGCTGCAGTTTGACTGGTCACATGAAATCAACAAAACAAGATAGAAATGTGAAATTTTCACCAAATAAAAGGAAAACTCTCCAAGTTTTTGTAGTATGATGTACTATGGTGTGCGCATACAGGTGATGATGCAATACCACGAAATGCGCAGTAATGGATCAGTGATTAGACTTTTACTTGCGGAGTTACGTGAAGCAAGATGTGTACAGTGAACGTATCAATGACATTATTCATTTAAAACAGTGAATCACCGACTTTAATTACTCCGTTACATCATACGTCCTTAACTCTCCGTTAGGCGGGTGACATTTACCAACTTGTTTAGGCGCGTAGTCTACATTCGTAGATCAAGCTTTATTACTGTTTAAATTTAACAACAAAGAATTTCTTCAATAAAAACTATTCCGTTTCTTTCTTTTGTGTATTTTAAGGAGTAATAATAGAATTTAATTGCGTATCTAGCAGTTGTTAGGAATAATGAAAATTTGTTCTTATTTTTAATGATTATTTTACACACAAAGGCTAATCTAAACTAAAAACAACAAAAGTGAACAGAAACTTTTGAATTCTAAATTTATATAAATACATAAAACTTACAAATATCATTTGCATTTAACAAAATAGAGTATTCCGGAACACTGCACGAAGTTTCGGAATTTCAGTTATTCAAACACAATGATTTACTTATACAGATGTCAGCCATGTCTTCTTTTCATGCAAGAATCTTGTCTGGAACTCATTTGCAGGAATTTTGTCTGGAAGATTTATGTAGACTTCTTGGGCATATGCTACAACGTCCGACATAATTTTCCCGCTTAGGTTTTTCCATACTTTGCTGTACTTTTGTAAGATCTAAGAGAATATTTCCACGTTTTTTAATTTCCACAGGTAATTCGTTCACTGTAGATCTAACTGCTGTTTGTAGCCGTATTAATTCCCATGCAAAAAGCTTCAATAAATTTTTGCCTTTTAGTTATTTTCTCAGAGTTATTTACCTTGTAAACACAAAATGCGTTTATTTCAGAGATGTTCAATGAGGCATAAAATTCACCATCTGCCATCGTCTAGGATTCCTTGAGTTATAGCTTTGGCACATTTAATCTACTAAATCTACTCCTATTATTGTTCTTTTGTAGAAAGCTACCATTTCTGGTTTTGCCATTTCTTTCGTTTCTGGATCAACAGCATCGTCGGGGTGCATACTTGATGCAATAAATACAGCTTTATTTTTCTTTGAAAAATAAGACACCAAAGTGCATTCGCGTTGAAATCCAAAAAGAGAACTGTTCACTTTCTTTGCTTTCTTCGGCAAAACTTCGGGAGGTATTTTACGTTTGTTCTTCTACAAGCGTAAAATACAAGCGTTTACAGGTTCCAATTTTGTTTCCTTTTTGCAAGGTTTCCATCAGAGGAAAACTTGTAAACCAGTTATCCATTGTGATATTACGGTTAGTGCCTTCAACTGTCTGGACTAGACAGAGAACAATATCTTGGGTAGTATTCGAGAAATTGTTTGGTTTTTCGGGTTGTTTTCCTACGTATGGTTCAAGATTGTACGTATATGCCAGGGACGACCAAACTTCAAGACGACGGAAGCCGCAGGATAGATTTTATGAACGCTTGAGAGCCGCAAGTCCAAATTTACATCGTTTTAAAAATAATGAGACAGGTTTTGAATATAAAGAAACTTTTGAAATAAATAAATGAATATGTGATTAACATGATTACATATAAATATGAATAAATACGTCTTATATTTACTGATTTATTTTCAGAAAAATTAAGTCCTAAAAAAGTAAAAGTTTGTAACGCTTGTACTGGGCAAATAAACGTTTTTTCTGCAAAGAACGTTTCTGCAAAGTTTTCTGTTAGAGAAAAGAAATATTTCCTTTTTGATTCCCTTTATGCCTCTCCGTTTATAATTATCGTTGTTTTATTTTAGTAGAAGTAAAATTAATCAGAAGCATATTCTGGTCTACAATTACATAAAAAATTTTATTTGAGTAAATTACAAATCATTATTGAAAAGAAAATTGAGTGTTTTTTTTTTTCTAAACTCATGAGCAGTCTTTTAGAAAGGATAAATTAAATGATACACTTCAAAGCGCATTGCCGAGAAACTGTTATTCCAGAAAGAATATCTATTTAAAAATAACTTATTAATTTTTTTAGGCTTCTGCTAAAAAAGTAATTTTTTTCTCCACACAATTAACATAAGGACCAACATACTAAGATCATTCGAATATCTGGATCCTAACCTAAGAAATGGTTAAAAAACTTTCCTAAAACTTTGAATAACTACTTTTACTGATGTGCAGTATAGAAGAATTTACCAAAAACAAAAGAATATGTCTGAAAATTCTGCAGTGATCAAGCAGGGGATCATTGCACAACTTTTCGTTTGGCTACTAAGCTTTCGCAACGAACGTGTCAGACGTACATGATGATCGAAGACTAGGATGGCAAAAAATATCAACAGATTGAAGGAAGTGTAATGCTGGCATCAGAGCCGGGCCAACCAGTACAGCTGCACAGCAGCAACAAGCGCCTGGCCCCAGCCACCACCCCAAGCTCTTATTGGACACGACTTGTGATGTCATACAGTGACGAAATGAATTCCCCGCGCCATTTTTGCGCACAAAAAGCTTGAGCCCCAGCTCCACAAATTCACATTTATACATAACCAAGACCAAAGCAGTATAAGTTCATCTAACGTAAACGAAACAGATAATGAAATCTCTTCAACCTGACGTCACAAACGGCAACCAATAAGAACAGGGGTGGTGGCTGGGGCCAGGCGCTTGTACAGCAGCAGCACTAAGGGATGAAAAATTTGTGATATGCCGGGCAGCAAAATGCTTCTAACCTATTGCGATAATTTACCGGCGGTTCTAACCTAGAGCAGAAAAATGCTTCTAACCTAGTGCGAGGTAGAAAGAAAGGAGGTCATCAAACAAGAAATCAGAAAATATGAGAAAATACACAAGCTAAACAGATTTATTTGACCAATATCAATACGCCGATTTTGATAGAAACTTTGGAGAAGAGAGATGTTTGTGTTCTATTGATCCCTCATTGCTTGATGCAACATTATTGATATGAAAATTTGATGATTAAGCTGAAAGATCTATGTCTAGAAAAGCAGTATTTGTCGAAACGGGAATTACACATTTTGACTAAAATTTAAATCGTTTTCAAATCGGTCATTCTTCCCACGACTATAAAAATCTCATCCATGCACAACCACTGGTGAAAGAAATTAGCCTCTGTTCAGGATTACGAAGGAATTATTATGAAAGATCGAGTTTCATTTGGTAAAAGTGTTCATTAAGCATATTATTGTGAAGGTTACGAAACATGTGAAGCAATTTCATAAAAATGCCTGACTTGCTTAGGGATAGGAAATTTATTTTGATGGAGTTCCGCAGAAAATTGAGATAAGTCTCCTAACCAAGTAAGAGGCTAAATGTTGGCTCCACAAAATATAAAATCCTTGTAAAATTCTTCCACAGATTAAAAGGATATGGATCGCAAGGCAAAAGAGATTTCTTCGGCAGTTATTCACACCATTCAAGGACTGGATAGAAGTAATACCCTACAACGAATAGCAAATCTTCCAGGTGGATTACAACTTTTGTGAACGGTGAGATCACACACGAATGTAAGCAGATACTGCCTGAAGTAAAACTGACAGAAAAAATATTAGGTAGAAATGAATAAATAAAAATATTAGCATTGAGTTTTAGATTAACTGCGTATTAGTGTATTCCGATGATCATTACCTGTTCAAAAAGTAACATAACCGGAATAGTAATTACCAGAAATGAAATTATTTGTAATTGTACGTATTTGTTGCTCTGACGATAAGCCATTAGTGGACAGTTTGAAATATTTCAAATTTTTACAAACATAATGTCAGAAATTAAATTAGCTATTAATAAAGAAACGTGGCACTGCAAGATTTCTATTTCAATTTCATTTGCATTAAAACAATTAAACTATATTTATTCAAAACAAGTCGCATTTTAGATGGCAAAGGATTGCAAGTAGCTCGTGAGCCTCAGTTTAGTCATATTGGTATATGCAGTCTTTGCATCAACCAGTGCGAATATTTTCAATCCGTACGTAGCTGGTTTACTGGGTAGATACTGCGTTAAAGGACAGTGTCCTGTAAATGCTAAAAGTTGTTCATCGATTGGAAGATATTCACTCACAAAGTTGCTTTGAAAATTTATCTGAAACAGCTAAAAAATTTCCTTTATTGGTGCGAGTTTATCACTTTCCTTCCTTGCAATACGGTCTGTTATACCATCAAATCTTAGACATCTTCCAGAGACAGTAGGAATTCCAGAGACAGTAGAAGCCAGAGAAGTGAAAAATGAGCAACGCCTTCGCCGGGAATCGAACCACGGACCTCTCGGTTATGCGTCGAGCGTGCTGACCACTACACCACGAAGGCATGCGAAGAAGGGAGAAATACCTTATATACTCCCCCCTTTTAAAGGGCAACTGGGAAATAGGGGACTCAGTTGCCAAATCCCGGTGGTGGAAAATCATCATCCACCACCTTTTTTAGCTCGGGCGCCACTTGTAGAAACATTAGGTTATTTCAGAAGCAGAAGAGGTGAAAAATGAGAAACGCCTTCGCCGGAAATCGAACCACGGACCTCTCGTTTACGCGTCGAGCTAGCTGACCACTACACTACGAAGGCATGCGAAGAAGGCGGGAAATATACCTCATAATCTTAGTAAAAAGCGAAACCTCTTTTCACTCACTAACAGGTAACAAGCCTCAATATCACTGACATTTAAGTTATCCCAAAGCTGAGAAGCATTTTTTCTTGAGCTTCTTAGAGTTCCTATCATAAACAATATTCCAATTAAAGCACTTATTTCTTTCTCAACTGTAAATCTAGCATCTCTAATTCTGTCAAATCGGTGCTGAAGACTTTGTATGTATATATTATTTCATTTTGTTATCATTCTTATTATATGATCTATTATGAATAATCGAATACATTCGATTGCTGATTTTGTTTGACGGGCATATCAGTTAGGTCCAGATAAATGTATAATAATATCGCTGCTTCTTGTGCGAACTTGCCCATTTGAACTAATTTTACTCCACTTCGTCACTGTATCCCTTCCGGTGTAGTACTTACTGTGTATACTCTCAACATGCATACCATTTACTTCTGATTTTAGTATTTCTGTCTCCGATGTTTCTTCTTCTGTATTTAAATTGTGATCACTTTTACTTATTACATCGTTTTCAATTTCTAGTCGATCTTCTTCAATTCATCCCCACCTTCTTCCATGTCATCTTCAGATGTCAGTTCTTCAAGCCATCTCATCTAAACTTTCGGATCTCTCGACTATTCAATTTGGCGTCTTTTTGTCCGCGACATGCTTTCTTTTGAAATGATTAAAAAATTTAACAATCACATATGTCAAAAATGTTAATTATCTCACATTATATACTATAAAACGTGAAGAAAAAAAATCTATCTTAACAGAAACGTAACCTGCTAATGGTCTACAAACGTAGATGAACGAAATTCTTATCGAAATAACCGATAACGCATTCGTCGAGAAACGAAACGATAGTAGTAGCGTAGAAAAATTACTTCAAACAGCTAGTGAGAAGGCAGCGCGTAAGGGCGCCATCTATTAGAAATAATGTTACTTAAAATGTACCTGGTCTATGATCATCGTCCACGTGCCTAACGAAGGGTTAATATGTGTGGGAAGAATTCGAATATCGTTTTAGATGTTCCAACAACAAATGGAGGTCACATCGAACTAAACTGAACAGTATGAAACTTGGAGAGTTTTCTTTTTATTTGGTGAAGATTTTACATCTCTATCTTGTTTTGTTGATTTCCAGTGACCGGTCAAAAATGCATCATGACTTTACGGACACATTATTTTAAAACGTAGTGTTAGAATCGAGTTATATACGGTTCTTCAGTATGTTATCATATGCAAGAACAGAACCTCCAATTATTTTTGTGCGAGATACTTATGATAAAAGTGTTGCAAACATCGCATTAGAACTTTCGAGTTTAAAAAAATCCACACGCTCGCGATACTTCTAAACAATAAAGGCAAATACAAACCTAAGTTTTGGAAAAATGAGACCAGCAATTAGATTAGTTCAGCTCCTTTTGAATTTAGAAACTGTGTTAGAATAACCCTAGCATAAACATTTAAAGAAGACTTTGGAAGATTTGGAAGCTTTAGAATGCTTAAAATAATAAAAATATTATCCGAAATCTCCTTTTCAGCATAAAAAGTTGTCAGGCTCGGCTGTTTTATCAAACAAAAAACAAATAAATCATTGCATAGATTGTATAGAATTATAGTATTAAAGCAAAAAGAAGAATAGAAAATTAATGCCCTTAATTGCTTCAGTTATTCTATATCTTTGTTATTTTGACTATTTTTTAATTTTTGTTTTTAAAGCTAAGACACGTTATTTCTCTAAACATAATACTACTACTAAAAATTGTTATACGAGTTATAGAACTCTGATTAGAAATATTTGATTAAATAAAATTACGCATCTAATTTCATTTTATATTTATTTTTACACTAGCCGCTACGCGGCCAGTCTGGCTTTTAAGTATACCCGGGAAAAATGCCTACAGGGAACAGCAAACATTAAATTTAAAAACTGCATACAATTTTACTCCGCAGAATCACTGTATCTAAAAAAAAGAAAAAGAAAAATTACAGATAAAAAAATATACAACGAAATAAGCAATATCCTTAATACAAATGTTAATTATACTAATAAGTAAATTAACCAACTTTCCGTTGCCTTCTTTCGACAAATGTCCACTATCCAACAGAAACATTAAATTTAAAAACAGCACAGAATTATCGCCCTCATTTTTCCGAGCGGCAACAGTGCTGATATCAGATCAGCAACAATAGCAGTAGTGATGCAGCATGGCTGCGTGCCATTGTTGCTGATATAATGAGAGAGAATTATTGATTTGATGGATTTCATTAGAAAACATAAAATAAAAAAAAAACTCATTCGAATTTTGAAAAAGCTTTTGGAGGTGCACTAGCTCTTGTCTAGATGCACATATGTACCAAATTTCGTAGCCCTGGGTCTATAAGCTCACGCACGTCACAAACAAAAGATATTATTCGGACTTTGTGTTTTTGACCGGAGCCGATGTTTAACTACGGACTTTGTGTGCCATGACCGAAGCCTTAGATCGAGCCAATTATGCCAAATTCTACATCAAAAAGCGATGGATACGTACTGTTAAGGAGTGAGATCCGTCGAAAAGATATAGTGGACTGTATTTGATTATAAAAAGTTTATTTATAAATAGTAAGGCCCAAGGGCCGTAAAGATAAGAGCAGCACGCTCTTGTCAGCGCTGATGGCTGTTACACAATATGGCGTAGGAGCCTAACACGAGGTCAACCGCTCTTGTCGCGGTCTACAGAGGTTCTGCTCGATGTTTTTGGGGGGCGTCGCAGCGCCCTCTAGCCAGGTGAATGTTACAAGATAGGATAGGACGGAACATCCCGCCCCGCATTGAAATATTTATATTTCAATACAACATAATTACATAAGTATAACATTGGTAATATAATAAAGTATAACATAATATTAAATGAGAATATCCATTACGACATACTGCATTCTGGGATATAATAGTATAAGATAGCATACATTCATACAATTACAAAATTGATAATATCTCATATGATATAATTCTACAATAATTAGATTCATCAAATAAACATAAATATTAGTATTCAATAGGCAGAAGACATAGTTTTGATATACATCTTTTGAATGTACCAGTAGGAGTTCTAATCAAAACTACTCTGACCTTTCCATCAGGCCCCCTTATAACTTCTTGTATACGACATGTAGCCCATTTACAAGGAGGCAGATTATCTTCCTTGAGTAAAGCAAGGGCACCAGGTTTTACATTGTTCTTGGCAAAGTGCCATTTATTGCGTTGCTGCAAATGATTAAGGTAATCTCTATGCCACTTCTTCCAAATCGACTGAACCATTTTAGTAGTTTTTTGCCAACGAGACAACTTGTTTTCTGTTAGGTTTAATAGTTCAGGTTCTGCAATGGCATTTAATGGGCGTCCAATTAAGAAATGCCCAGGAGAGAGGACTTCATAATCGGTAATATCCGATGATAAGGGAGTTAAAGGACGCGAATTCAGAATTCCCTCAATTTGAGTAGAAATAGTCAGAAACTCTTCTAGTGTAAGCTTAGCATTACCGACAGTTCGTTTCAGATGGTGTTTAAACGATTTAACACCTGCCTCCCACAGTCCTCCAAAATTGGGGGCTCTAGGTGGAAGAAACTTCCAAATAATCCCTTCTGAAGCTAAATAGGCAGTTACCCCAAATTCGGAATGTTTTACCAACCTTTCCAGCCGTTGTAATTCCGAACGCGCACCTACAAAATTTGTTGCATTATCTGAGAAAATGGTTGAACACTTACCCCGACGGGCAAAAAATCTCTTCAAGGCAGCAATCAAAGTCTCAGAAGTAAGGTCCGTCAAAAATTCAAAATGAACAGCTTTAGTTGCTAAGCAGATAAAAATACCAATATAAATCTTTTGTAAAATGCCCTTTCGCTGTCCCTTGTATTTGATTTGAAAAGGACCGCAAAGGTCAATGCCAGTATTGGTAAATGGTGGGCTTGGTAATACTCTTTCAGAAGGAAGATTACCCATTAGTTGATTCACTACAGTTGGACGCATTTTAAAACAAGATAAGCAAGTATGAACAACTTTTCGGGCTAAGTTGCGGCCATTGATAGGCCAAAACTGTTGGCGAACACTATGTAAAAGAGCCTGTGGTCCTACATGTAAATCTCTTTTGTGGAAATATTCCATTATGAGCTTAGTCAGCCTACTATCCGCTGGGAGAATGATGGGATATTTTTGATTGTAACTTAAGTTAGAGTTACTTAAACGGCCTCCTACACGTATTAAACCTTTCTGATCCAAAAAGGGATTAAGTGACTTCAACTTACTTTTGTTGGAGACTGGTAGGCCCTTTTTTAAAGCCGAGAGTTCTTCAGAAAAATACTGTACCTGCGAGCATCGGCTGAGGGTGTCTCGAGCTTCCTCATATTCTTCTGAATCTAGGGGACCCTGGTATTTATGTTTGGAATTTTTGGCATTATAAATAAATCTAAAAATAAAACTTAAAATTCTAATGAGTTTCATATAATCATTAGTCCTATTCATAAGTTCATCTATCAAATAATTATTTATTGACAAAGCTAAAGTCCTAGTCACAGGAGTTTTCAGTTCAGTTTGATACTGGCTATCTGCAGGGCTCACAAATGTCTTAGTTATAGGCACACACACTTTCTTAAGTAGAAATGATGGCCCGTGCCACCACATGTCGTTTGATGCTATTTCTTCTGGATTTAGACCTCGAGAAATTAAATCAGCTGGATTGTCCTTTGATGAAACGTATCTCCATATAAAATTTTCCGTGAAATCTTGTATCTTAGTTACTCTATTACCTACAAACGTTTTGAGAGAATGAGGCGGTGTGGCAATCCAGGCTAATGCAATCGTTGAGTCTGACCATAGGAATACTTCCCTGATATCTAATTTCAGGGCTGACAGAGCCTTCTTCACCAGTTGTGCTAGAAGGAGACACGCACACAGTTCGAGTCTCGGGATGGTGATTGTCTTTAACGGGGACACTCTCGATTTACTACACAAAAATTGACTACAGCACTGTTCATTAGACACTGATTGAAGGTACAGAACCGCTCCAAATGCTGTTTCAGAAGCGTCAGCAAACCCATGGAGTACAACTGTAGCATTCGGGTTCACAACACGTCTAGGAATGCGAAGCTTCTCGATTTCTGCTAGTGTAGAAACAAACTGTGTCCATTTCTTAGCTACAGATTCAGGAAGATGCTCATGCCAATCAATGTTAATAAGCCATAATGATTGCATGAAAGTTTTTGCTCTTGTGATCACTGGGCCAATTAAGCCCAAAGGATCGTATATACGGGCGATATCTGATAATACTTCCCTTTTTGTATAAGTGAGGCGGGAGCTGATGGTGACTCTGTAGGAAAAGGAATCATTTGCTGTATTCCATTCTATACCAAGCGCCTTGACAGTTCGTTTATCCTCCTGGAAAGGAAAAGCATAATTCTGCTTCGTGCAATGATTAGCGTAGAGTTCTGAATTATTAAAGCACCACTTGTGTAAATTCATCTGTCCTCGTTGCAACATCTTTGTCAACTCGGAACACAGTTTTGTTACTTGATCGAGATCTGATCCCCCAGAGAGGATGTCATCCATGTAGAAGTCTGTTAACGTAACAGAAGACGCAAAGGGAAAGCTTTCAGCTTCATCGTATGCTAGCTGATGTAACGTCCTAGTTGCCAAATAAGGAGCACACGCTGTTCCATACGTTACAGTCTTAAGAGCATAACATTTGACAGGTGCATCTATGCCTGTCTTCCACAAAATCCGTTGCAAATCAAATTGTGAAGGGTCGATCTCAATTTGACGATACATCTTTTCAATGTCTGCAGTAAATGCATACACATGCTTTCTAAAGCGTAGCATGATTGAAAATAAATCGTCTTGGATTGTGCCACCCTTTAATAAAATGTCATTTAAAGATCGTCCATTTGTTGTTTTACAGCTAGCGTTAAAAACCACCCGAAGTTTAGTGCTAGTCTTTTCCGGTTTATAAACCCCATGGTGCGGTAAATAATAAGCCGCGTCAGTTTCAGGGTTAATTTCCGTCATGTGATTTAACTGTTCATATTCTTTCATAAATTCGTTATACAGATTCTTCATTTCTGGTTGGCGTTCCAAACGATTCCATAATTGATCTAAGCGTTTGGACGCTATTTCTCTCGAATTTCCAAGTGCTATATTTTCTTCATCATCAGTTTTTATAGGCATCTTTACTACATAACGTCCATCCGATTTTCTGCTATGTGTTCTTGAGTAATGTTCTTCGCAGAATTGCAGTTCTTCACTAGGCAGGGGTTTATTATCTTCTATGCTTTCCATTTCCCAAAATTGTCTCATCGTTTCGTTTAATGATTCTAGACTTGTTGTTAGATAACAGTATTTTTTTGGTGATACGACACTTTCATTTTCTAATGCACCTGAAGCTATGTATCCGAACACTGTTTCGTAGAAAAGTAATCCGTTATCTTCGGATCTTATTTTTCCCGTCTTTAAAAATTCAAAAAATAGCTCGGCACCTATTAATAAGTCTACTTTTTTAGGTTTGAAAAACTGAGGATCCGCCAATTTTATGTTTTTTGGAATAACATTATTCGAAATCTTTAGGGGTTTTGAAGGAGTGATATCTGTGATTTTGGGGACGATGAGAAAATCCAAATTCCATTCAGATGTCTGTTCTTTATTTAATATTTTAGCATTTATTTTTGATTTTATGTTTATGATTGTTTCGTTTAATCCAGAGATTGGAGCAAAAGTTTTCTGTTTTGGTAAACCCAATGCATTAGCGCATGATGTCGCAATAAAATTTGTTTGGGAAGCAGAATCCAAAACAGCTACTACGGGACGAGCACAGTTTTCATTATCGCGAATGTAAACCACAGCTGTACTTAGTAAAACAGTTTTGTTTTCAGTAGAAACGATCAAAGAGCTTTGGCGAGGAGAACTCTGAGCCTGGGGGGAACACTGTCTTTTTTCTTCTGTTTCTGCTGTCACCTCCCCCCTTTCCGGGGAAAGGAAGAGACCGTTGTCATCGGTTGGGTCCATGGTTCAGCCTGAGGGGACAACGATGTATGTCCTTGCGGAAGTTCTCTCTTGGCACTATTGTGAAGTAATGAGTGATGCCTACCCCCACAAGCGAAGCAGGTGGTTTTACATTTGCAGTCAATTACTTTGTGAGAGGATTGCAAACAACTGGAACAAAGCTTATGTTTTCTAACAAGATCAAATCTTTCGTTAGTAGTAGCGTTTTTGAACGTTTCACATTTATATATCGAGTGCATAGAACGGCATATTTTGCATCCTTCCTTTCCGTTATTAGATTTAATTAACAGACTTTTAGAACGATTATAAGGAGAATTTGCGGGATTATGCGAATTATTCAAAACCTTGTTAGTTTGCGGTATATTTCTAGAGATACTTTCTAAGACCTGACTTCTTTTTTCTAAGAAGGAGATGAAGTCATCTAACTGCGGAACTTCAGCTGAAATAGTTGACATCTCAAACTGTTTGCGTGACTCAAGGTCTAATTTTTGGAGAAGTATGTTTATTAATAAAATGTCCGATAATTTATCTCGCTCATAACTCAGTAGTTTCAACGCGCGCAAGTTCTTTTTTAAGCAGTCTAACAATTCGCGCAATTCTTTTGCTGATTCCCATTTTAACTTTGGATAACTCATAATATTCTGAATATGAGTATCTACTAAAATTCTTTTGTTTTCGTATCTTTCCTCCAGTGCTTTCATTAACGATTCGTAAGTGTCATCTGTTGTTTCTATCTGCTTTGCTTTGTCTTTTAAAGAAGCACGCAAATAAAAAACCTTTTGAGAGTTTGATAAATGAGGATTATTAGAAATAAGATTTTGAAATGCAATTTTAAACGCATTAAAATCTTCATAACGACCGGAAAATTCCGGTAACGGCATTTGCGGCAATGGGATTTCGGCAGATTTCGACCTTGCTGCATTAACCGATTTCTCTGCATTTAATTTATCATTTGACAATTCCGATAATGAAGAAATGAGGTTTAAAAGACTTACCTCATTTT